>CM038792.1:205500190-206089918 GCA_021764765.1 Vicia sativa | reverse complement strand
ACTAGATTTTCACCCATCGAGCAATTATGCGAGGAAACTTGACTTGTGAAGCTTGAAACTTGACATGGAGAATCTTTAGAAGCATATGAGAGGCATGAAGGCCATTGGAGATGTTGGAAATCCATCTTGACTAGAGATACCAAACCCTAGTTTGGGTTGATTGTCTGAGAGAGTTTGTCTGATCGACTCTTGAGGAATCCTTGAACATAGATGTATGAAATCTCTTGAATAGATGGAGGGCAAATTTTGGGGTATGACATTTGCCCATTCAATCTTCTTGTCTTTGGAGGTTTAGATTGACATGCTTGTCTTTTCGTGACTGAAGGTAGAAGATGATTGAACATGATACACAATTTGCACTCATATTGGTGACGATGCGGAATGGGCTTACAAATGCCATTTGGAGAGTTGGAACTTAGGGAGCAGTCGTCAGCTAGACTCGGGGTTGTTAATAGGAGAGGGCGGAGATGGGCTTAGATGCCATCTAGAAGGTCGATCTTTGAGGTGGGTCGTATATTAGACTCTGCTAGATGTTCTGGAAGGAGCATGGAGATGAGCTTAAGATGCCATCGAAGGTCGTGTTTGACTTGTGTTCACTTTGAATGAAGTTATTGAGTGCGTATTGATTTTTAACCATATATACGTTACGAAAGTGAAGAAATGTTGACAAGTAGTCGGAGATGGGCTTAGATGCCATCCAGGCAAGCTGAGTGTCGCTAGACTACGTGATTGTTGTTGTTGATAATAAGGAATCGAATAAATCTTAGTGTTGATTACTCGAGAAGTTATAGTTAGCAAGAATGTGGATAGCTTCTTTGTTGTGCATGGGTGTTTGATCCATTACTGTTATCGGAGGATAACCGGTGATGCTTCGATAGTTTTCCCGTCGGTTAGGGGCTTAATCTGGACCGATCGTCGGAGGAGAACAACCAAGGATCTTTGAGATAGTTTTCCGTCGATTCGAGGCTTAATCTGGACATTTTGCGTCGGAAGTGACTTTCACTGTTTTGGAAAACAAGAGAAACTTTGATAGAATATTCGTTAGTTTTATGCAAAGTATGATGCATGGCGATTATATATATGAATGACATATGCATAAGTATGATTTCATGAATGTATGAATGATAGATGTTGTGATATTTCAAAACATATCCATCTTGAAAAGATCACGGATATTACATTTGAAGATTCGACTCTGCTTGGGGGCAGTGTAGGTGAGACCCGCTCTTGAAGGAAAGAAAGATATCACGGATTCCTCCGTGCACTATCGACCAAGTCTGGGCCTAGATATTGTTGAGGAAGGTAGATTGAAAGCTAGTTGTTGGAATCTCTCGAGACCTGCGAGGAGAATGCGGAAGATCTGTTGGGGACCTTGTATAGATCTGCTGAGGAAATTTAAGGCTCTCGGGGATTACAGGTAGAAATCTGTTTGAAGCTTTGATGATTCTTGAAGACCGGGCTAGAAGAGTGCGAAGTCCGTTGTAATCTCATTTGGGAATGAAAGGTGTATGTTTCCTCCGATACACTATCGACCAAGCTTGATGCTGATCTTTCTATGGGGAAAAGGAGGATTGAAAATATCCGGCAGGGATGAAGTATTCTTCTTGAGCGATGTAACGTTGCTTGGTTGAGTGGAATCACTTGCTTATATACTCAGATGGGGATGGTGCGTTGTGGTGACACCTTTATACTGCGTGAGACTATTTGTTGACTTTAAATCGTCATCCAATTCACGGAACTTGTAGTAAGTACTTTTTGCATGTCCCTTTTAGTATGTTTGCAAAATTTTTATTGTCAAATCGTATGTTCAAGCAAGCGTTGGACTTATTGCAAATAACATACGAAATTATAAAGGAAAGAGTTTGCATTTATTTAAAGGTGGCGTATGGCCAAATGGTTTTTACACAAGAAAGGTAAAAGCTATCACGAAACAATCTAGATTAAGTTCCAACTATGCTAGTACTCATATATTTCGACTATCTCATCCCTTTACATCGTTAGAAAGTAAGTAGTGATCTTAGCCATTTACCCAGAGCAGATAATGTGTGCAGAGCGGGCGATCGGAGAGACATAGTCGTCAGCAAATCTAACTTTTGCCTAGACCGCCCTCTCCGGGTTTAGGTCTGGGATACCCTTTTTGCCCAAAGCCTTTTAGTTTTACTTGGGTGTACATGTTTTGTATATATCCTTAATTTTGCCCAGAACCTTTTTGGTTCGCCGGGATCTCCCTTATTCTTGCCTAGGTCGGTCGACCTGGCGGGTCTCTTTGTCGTAGTATTTTTTGACTATGTATCGTTCACGGTGTGGAAGTCTTCACCACGTCCATGGTGCTAAATATCATATCACTTGAAAAATCATCTTGACCCTGAACGGTCCCTCATGGGTGGGAGTCCATTTGCCCCTGGGATCACCTTGTGGAAGAATGATGCGCTTGACTACTAGATCACCGACTTGGTAGACTCGGTGCTTGACCTTCTTGTTAAATGCTCAAGTCATTCGTTTTACGATAAATCTGTCCATAGGCAGGATGGATGTGAGTCGTTCTCATCAATCAAGTTAATCGGTCAAAGGCGAGTAAGACGATCGTCTTCGCTAACTCGCTACGCCTCACGGAGGACTACGGTTGAGGTATACGAACCTCGATGGGTAAGGCGGCTTCCATACCGTATACAAGAGAGAGAGGGGTTGCCCTGATGTTCGTGTTGAAGTCACGATAACCACGAAGAAGCGAATGGTAACATCTCATGCAATCTTTGTAAGTCAACATCATCTTGTATAATCTTCTTAATGTTCTTATTGGCGGCTTCCTGCCGTTCATCTTAGGCCGATATGGAGGTATTGTGATGAGATCTTGAATGCGTGCGAGTTCGATGATCATCTTATTGTTGATTGGAACCATTATACGTGATAATCCTGGAGTGCCATACCGACGGATAAGATTATGCTTGATGAATCGAGCCACTCGTTCTTGGTAACGATCGACAGGGCCGCTTCTACCCATGGTGAAATAATCGAGATTACCAGGATGAAGCGATGTCCATTGGAAGGCTGTGGGCTTAATCTCTCCGTCATATCGATGCCCACAGCATAAAAGGCAGGAGAAGTTAAAACATTGAGAGATCTTTGAATGCGTGTACTTTATCGGCATAAATCGGCGCTTGACAAGATCGATAGCGGTGACAATCGACTTCCATGGTGGACCAATAGTAACATTCTCGAATCTTCTTAGCCATCGTATGTCCTTTGAGTGGGTACCAAATTAAGCCATGTAACTCTTCCATGATCGCATTCTTGTTTTACGGTCTACAGTAGATGGCACAAGTCGTGGTTGCTTGTATAAGATATAATTCTTTGAGGAAGAATTTGGATCACGAATCTTCATGAACTTCTTATCATTAACGGATGCCCTGCGGAATGTTCACGAGTCTCAAGATACCTTTTCACGTCCTAGTACCAGGTTTTCTCTTACGCGTCAAGCTCATAACAATCTGTTGGTTAAATCGAACTTCTCAATGATGATCAGGGGAGCCTCGTTGTCCCATCGACCTTGAACATAGATGACATAGTGCAATCGTCTGGTGATTCTCTTCTCGTGGAATGTGATCAAAGTAATCTCTTTAGTAAGGGATCAAACTCAAAACATGCTCTCGTCTGGAATGAGATTCGGATGCTTCGTATCCCTCGCCTTTTATCGGTGATCACTGGTGAGTCTCCATATACTTGTAAGAACTTGATTCTTAAGTCGATAGCGACTTTAAGACCCGATGCTGCGCTTGTATCGGCCATGTTGTTAGTGCAAGTGAAACATAATCTGGCGGTGAAAGGCGTATGTCAGCACGTAGGGGATGTAATGATGCGCCAATGCCATTGCCAAGTGCGTTTGAGGCTCCATCAAAGACCATGGTCCATCGGGATCCTTGTTCGGGTCATACGTGCGGGCACAGTTCTTCTAATCTGTAACTAGTAAAACATCTTCATGCAAATTGATGCATAGGTGGTAGTCATCTATGGCTTGATAGGCAAATGATCGGCTACTTCCTTTGATAAACTTCGAGAAGTGTATTGGATGTCATATTCGGTCGGATCATTTGCCATCTTGCTATTCTTAGGAGAAAGTTGGTTTCTCAGATGTATTTTATCGGATCCATCTTGGAAATCAACAAGGTAGTGTGAGTGTATCTTCTTAGCCGAGCAGCCAAGCCTTGCAAGTTTTCTCAAGCTGCGAGTATCTTGTTTCCACGATCGACTTTTGCTAAGGTAGTATATTGCATACTCTTTTCGACCGGACTCGTCATGTTGCTGACACACACCCATTGAGTTCTCTAACCTTTATCCAGTACATGATAAGAGGTATTCCTTGGTAGTGACATCGAGAATAGGAGGATTACGAAGGTACTCCTTGATTTTGTCAAAAGCGATCGGCAATCGTCATTCCATTCCATACTTGATCTTTCTTAAGTAACTTGAAGATTGGCTCCTGGTAAGTTGGGTGTGCAATGAATGCAGCAATGTAGTTCAATCGGCCCAAGAAACCTCGACTTCCTTCTCGGTCGCGGGGTGGCATTTCTTGAATAGCTTTAACCTTGAGGTCAACCTCGATACCTCTTCCATGACTACAAACTACTAGTTTTCGGATCGACTCCAAAAGTGCACTTGTTGGGATTAAGTCTCGGTATGTACTTCTTGATCATCAAATAGTTTACGCAAATGATCAAGATGTTCTTCTTACATGCGTGATCGAGCTATCATGTAGTCGACGTAGACCTCTATCGTGATGAATCATGTCATGAAACAATATCACCACATAACCGCGATAAGTGGCGCTGCGTTCTTGATCGAGCAGCATAACCTTGTGAGAAAGTGCCCCAGTGTAACAAAAGTAGTCTTCTCCATGTCTTGGAGCCATTTTAATCGATTATGGGAGAAACCATCCATGAAGGAAAACCTTATCTTTGGCCAGTGTTGTCGACGAACATCAATATGAGGAAGTGGAAATCATCTTCCGAATCGCTTTGTTGAATCTACTTGTAATCCACACACATTGTACCTTACCATCCTTCTTGGGCACGGGTACATTTGCAACCTTGAGGATAGGAAATATGACTAAAAACACCATTGAGCCCTTCATAACCCGGCTTTGATTTTCTCGGACATCTCGGGGCGCGTCGCAGCCAGACAGCCATTTCCTTTGGGAGAAAACCTTCTTTTGTTGTGTCGGTGCACCTGATATCGATGTCTAAACCGGGCATGTCTTCGTGTATGCAAAAACCTCAACATAGTCTAAGTAGCATTGAACCAACCTTTCCTTAACACTTTGTTCTCGAAGATCCGCTCTATCTTGATCTCTTTTTGTCTTCGTCGATTACCCAATTCAAACCTCGACTTGCTCTTACGTGTGTATGCTAACTTCGCTCTTCTTCTTTGTGATGCAGCAAGTTCTCCTGGCACTTCACAATCTTCCTCACTTCGTCTTCCGCTTGGTAGATCGGATTATCAAAGTCATATTTAGCTAACACCATTGTTATTAACGAGATTCGGAGTGATTAACGATGTATCACGTGGGTGTGTGTAAAACACATAGCTTTTGAAGGGTGATAAAGTAAAGGAAGAGAACAAACAATTGAATACAAAAGTCCAACGATTTTATTGAATGAAAATACATAAGCGACGGATAATAACCCTGCAAGCGAGCCATGGCGCCCAGAGCAAGGCCGGGCTTTCAAAGTTTATTATTGAAAACATAAAGAAATCGAAAAGCAAAACAAAACAAAGCAATTACTCGTGGCTAAAGGAGATTGGTATGGCGTCTTGGTCTTCCAATTCTTGAGCCCATGATCAGAGTTAGGAAGATCCACTTGATGTCGAGCCGTTGTAATCGTCTTCTATAGCATGGATTCCACTCTGGCGATGTGGAAGGAAGTTGGTAACGCGTTCGCGTATCATCTTGACCCTTGATGGTGAAGCCTAAACGGTCTTATCGAGGTTTGAAGGAAAATCGAGGCTTGTCCCAAATAGTACTCTTTCCTTCTTGTTCAGACTTGAGCATCTTTCGGTGAGGCCATCCTAAGCGGAGCTTGTGTAATCTCGGGAGTGAGGAGAGTCAGCAGGCATGACTCGGGGTTTGTCTCAAAAGCAGCGGTCTCGAAGAATTCACCTTCCATCTCAAGGTATCGGACAATGGAGATGGTGACCATATCTCTTCTTCACCACATCATAACACCTTCCCTCCACGGGTATTTGATTTTGATGTAAGGTAGAGTATGACCTTTGCCCATGTATCGAGGCGTCCAAGTAGGCAAGAATAAAATTTGGACGGATGTCCATGACAAAAGTGGAATCAAAAGTACGGGAAGGACTTTATGAGCAGTGAGCTCTCAATCTTGCGCTTAGAACCATCAAAAGCTCTCACAATAATGTCTCGGAGAACCAACCCCGACATCAAGCCGATCAAAAGCGGTCTTGATAATATATTGAGCGAGCCGGTGTCAGCGAACATGAGACAATATAACGCCCTCGCATTCGGCGGAGATGTGCAAGGCTTTGTTATGTTTCTTTCGGAGGAGTCAAATCGACATCGAGAGAAGCCTAGGCGTTGTTGGCGTAGGCTAGTAATACAAACCTCGAATTGATCGGTGGTAGTGTCTTGCGATGCGTGAGCATTCTTTAGAAACTTCACGAAGGCGTTAGCATGAGCCTCGAGCAGAGCGAGCAAGCATGGAGATCTTAGGCAGTCTGTCTAGCTATTCCACAACATTGTAGTCACTCTTGATGATCTTGAAAATTTCCTCCATTTCTTGTTTGGAGGTGTCTTGACAACTTCCTTTGGTACTTACGGTGACGGGATGAGTCCTTGGTTCTTTCCTCTGGCTGGGGATATTGATTGAGTATTTGGAATCACGGTGGAGTCAGTGTCTCTTGGAGGAGAGATCTCGGAGAGAATACCCTTAGGTTACGGTCACCTTCTTTGGATCCGGTGATGTTGTCAATGTGGGAATGATAGCCGATGGTTATATCTTGATGGTCGGAGGGTCTTGCTTGGCGCCATGATAGTAGACATCGACTCCATAGTTCAAGGGATAGCTTTGTCGGAGGAATATGGAATTGGTCTTGGAAGTGATAATGAGGTGCCACTCTAGGCACGGGATCGACATAAAATCCTTATTGTGTTAATATCGGCATAGTCTTGAAATCGTCACCCGTCCGGTCGCCTTAACATCTTCAATAGGAATCTTGTAACTATCGAGGACGGTGTACTTCACAATGTAATCATACTTTCCATGGCTGCCCCAAGGTATCCCACAGGTGGTCTTTGTTTCATTCATCTTGATCTTGACAGACATATCTTCACCACGGCTTACGCACGGTGGTTTCGAAATAGTATCTCACGATTGTCCATCATGCCTTGAACACGTCTTCTCGACCAACCTGACCATCAGTGCGGATGGGCACCAACGACAATTCTCGGGCATCACAGGTTGACCGGCTTACAACAAATTCATCTTAACGGTCATCGGAGGAATGGTCAAGTCATCTATGTTGAAAACATAAGTATCGTCTGCTGACATTGGAACTCTTGTCATGGTTAGGCATAGGCGTTGATCACATTCGTCTCAGCGGGAGGATCGAACTCAATCTTGCTTTAATCATATCTTGAATCTTGTTCTTGAGCCCAACAATTGTCGATGTAGTGCCACAGGCTGTTGGAATGGTAAGCACACTTAGCATTTGGATTATACTTGGAGAGGAGGTATTGACATTACGAGGGATCCCTCAAGTAATCGACTGCGTTGACATGTGTTGCAAGGCTTGCGACAAAGGCATGTTGATCTTAGTAAAAGCTGTCTTAAGTGGCGCGTTACGTTCAGCGTTGTCTGGCGTGAGTTGTCTTGATGTAGGATTGGAATCTGCTGCCCCACAGTTGGCGGTCGGACTTGGCTCGGCTTTTACGACCATACACGACATTGGCTTCTTACCACCAAAGATTTCTTTGCGGCATTTGAAGATGACTACACATGGATCTTCCACTCTTGATACCGACTTGATCGCTGCTTTGTCAATATCATTTCGGTGAATCCGGATGAAGAATTTCAATCGGATGATTGAAGAGCGAACTGTCGGTGTTCCCATAAACATATCAACCAACTCCTATTGGACAAGGGTGGTTGAACTCTGCTGCTAAATCTCTCCATACGAGCATACTCCTTGAACTTCTCGTCGCGACCCATAGACATGCTTTGTAGTTGCATGCGAGTGGGTGTCAATTGACATTGTACTCATATTGTTTGTGTGAAAGCATCAGCTAAATCACTCCAATACGGATACGGTCATTCTCTGGTGATAGTACCATTCCAGTGGGTTAGGACAAACTCTCACGAAAATAGTGCATCCATGACTTTACATCATCGGTGTGGGGATTGATCTTACGGACATAGGATTTCAAATGCACTTTGGGCAAGACATGCCATCATACTTAGCAAAGGTTGGAACTTTGAATTTGGGAGGAATCTGACACGAGAGCGAGACTCGGATCATCAAAATTCAGCCGGACATTTCGGGTTCTCCTGACATTGAGACGGTCTTGAGTTGTTTGTACTTGTCATCTTCATCAGTGTTGGCTATAATCGGTGATCCTCTCCTCCTTTCTTTGGCTCACAGATCACCTTCATCACCCTTGGTACTCCCATCGGTATGGACACTTCCTTGAGCTCAATCGGTGACCACCTTAGGACCCCTGAAGCGTCTACCCATGTTGAGGAGACCAACAACTTTCTTCTTCTTGTTGATGACTTCTTGGATCTTCTTGGCCTTGGACCAAGTGGTGAACATTGTTGGCCAGCATTACGAGCACAGGAGATCTTTGTGATCTGTTCAAGAGCCATTTCTGCTAAAATAAATAGCGAGCAAATGAGAAAACCAATCTCCAATGTACCTGTGATGCAATGTTTATGTTATGCTATGCCATGCGATGTTTATGCGAATGCAATGCAATGTTTTCAAGGACCTTAGAGATTTAAATTTGTTAAACAAGCAATGAACAAACATTTATTAGTACTTCTCATTATTCTTTTTTCTTTTTAAGTACAAGAGATAGTTCAAAACAATAAAAGAAAAGCATAAAAATCCTAAAGCTCTAAGTCTCCCATGGGCGCTTCCTCTTGGTGCCGATGTAGGCATTGATGTTTCGCTCCTCGTGAAGTAACTTGGTCAACTCTAGAACTTTCTTCTCGCTTGCATAGCACTGAGCTTCAAAGGTATCCCTTTCTTCTTTAAAATGAATCCGGGATCTCTTGAGTCTTCAAAATCATTAGGCATGTCGGGATGGAGAGCAGGTATAGTGCGTCACCTATAGCCACAGGTTCCATAATTCTTTGGTAGACAGGCGTGAATGGCATCATGAGATTTTGAGCTCGGCTGCCCATTTGAGTAAGGTTCCCAAGGAATGGAGTTCGGGTGCCCCAAAGTCTTAGTGTCGGTCTTCTTTACCATGCCCAAGCATGTATAAACCTTAAATCGGTAATTACGGAGATCGTGATTGTAATCGAACACAATATCTTGGAGAAGCATATCATGTGGACCATCTCTTCGAGCAAAACCAAAGCGACGTAGAGAGCTAAAGAAGGGTTGTAAGTAATACCTCCCCTTATACCGAGTGGTACAATAGAATTCTCCACAACTCGATGAATCAGAAGTCCTTTTGAGAGAAAAGATTCCAAGTGAAGCTGACTTTGTAGGATTTTGTGTATCAAATGTGCGGATAGCAAGAGTCGCCACCGACTTTTATTTTATCAATTAAGGGAAGGTAAAAATATGAGAAAAAGACCCGTTAGATTAAAGTGCAGGAGAATGGTTATGAAAAGGAAGGTATTAGCACCCCTTTCCATCCGTAGTTATCTGGCTCTTAGTGCTCTAGATCACTTTTTAAAATTGCTTTATGTGTTTGACAAAAATGTTTTGAAAAAGACATTTCGCTTTGACTTTGTAATGACTCATGTAAGTGTATACAAAGTGTTAGGAAATGTTTCGTTTTGAAAAAGTTTGAACTTTGAAAAAGTGTGTGGTGTGAAAAGCATTTGATAGAGCAAGCAACTAAAAGACTTATTACCCACTCGAATTGGTCGTTTTGTTGTACTTCTCGTTCCTTTAGAATAGCGCTAGCCATACCATTAGTTAGTAGGTAGCTCCATTCGTTGGATGTAAGCGGGACATTCGAAGGGACATCGGATGGTCATAGAAGGCAACTTGTAGGAAGTATCCTAGCACATTGAAGGACTATCATCATTTTTCGTGGCGACAATCGAGGTCAAGATCATGTATTCGGAGGCGACATCGTGGGTCTTATGATCTTTGTATCGAAGGGACTATGATGATTTGTTTGGAAGGCAGCGGTGCTAGAATACCTCTACGTTCGAGGACATGACCATTTGAAATCGAAGGCATCGAGAGAATTACCTAAGGGGTGCGTGTGAAAGAAGTGTGTAATTCGGATATTTTATCTTGAAAATTAGTGGGCTATGTTCAATTATTATCTTGCCATACACGCCTATTACTAGCAATTGATAAAGTGCGGAAAGTAAAATCACGGAATGTAAAGATACGGAAAAGTAAATCCTATACATGGCTTTAGGGCGGATACATAATTTAAAATCGGAAAATAAAACCCTAGATTAAACTATTACAACCCATGAGCATTTACATTATTGGAAAATAAAAGCGATAAAAAAAGCGTCCGAATCGAAGCAACTTTGTGAAAGAATAAGAAAATCGGAAAATATGATGAAATCGAAATAAGAAAATGTTAGAAAAATGCAATTTTAATATGAGAAAATTAATATATGCTGGAAATAAGATAAATAAGCTAAAATAATTTTTTGGGATTTTTTGGAAAAGATTTAATAATTAAAATGTAATTAAAAGTGAATTAAATGCAAAAATATAAATAAAATTAAATATGCATGCAAAATTATATTTTTAATTTATTAAATTAAATAAAATTTTATGAAATAAATGCAAAAATAAAAAATGTTTTTGGTAATTTTTTAATGCAAAAATAAAATCATGAAAACAATTAAAATAGCATGAAAATATTAGAAATTGAAAAATTATGAAAATAATGAAGTTTGTGAAAAAAGCAAAAACATGCCACGGCGATTGAACCCATGACCTTGAGGCATCACAAGCAGATGCGCCTTTACCACTCGCCATGTGTGCAAGCACATTTTGGAATCCGGATCGAATGGAACAAAACAGGATGTAGTCTCACAGCTTCCTCATTAGCAAGCTTCATCGTCCAGTTGAATATTTGAAGCTAGCGTCGGCTTTTCTTCGACGCTAAAGGCCTGGAAAAATGAAGCAGCATATATAATATAAATGAGTTCTAAAGACATGGTTTAATTCAAGCACCATTAGAACCACGATGGAGCAGGTCTCGTGGTCCAATTTTCCTAAAATGAACTCGGGAACCTAACAATGGTCGAGTTCTAAGCCATGAAAACAATCAAATCACCGGATAACTTGCAATCTTCCTCTTGATCACAAAAACAACAACCAAATGTGTTAAAAATGCATGAAAAACAGAAATCGATTTTGGAAAAAATATGAGCAAACCGGACCGTGTTCTCTCAATTCTTGATGTTTTTGAGAGTTGTAAGATGCGGATCGATTAAAGCCTCAAGGAACACAATGGAAGGCTTGGAATTGGTGAATCGAAGCAAAACTAGGGTTGCCAGTTGCTTCAAGTGCAGATTTTGAACTTTGGTATAGGGTTTGTAGAGCAATTTTAAGTCCCTTGTAATTGAGATGCATCAGTATATATCTTTGGATGGATTTGGGATTAATTTGGAAAGAATTAATCAATATTCAATGGAATCAAATTTGATATTCTCATGAAATCAAATTTTCAAATTTTGTCAATTTCAATCCAATCTTGCCAAATTTGATCTAATTTGAAATTCTGGCATTTATGGGTTGATTGGATCACAAAGCAATAAAAATCAATCTTCAATTAATTTTGATTTTATAATTTATTTTAAGATTTAATTTGCATTTAAATGAATAAATTACAAATTAAATAGAAAAATAAATCAAAAATTCGTGGCATTAGGCTTGGACATTCCTAATTGCATGAGGAACAAGTTAGGATGAAGGAAAAGTAGGCCCGTTTGCAAAAGATTTGATTTTTGAAGTATCTCTCTTTGTGCATTCTTCCAAAATTGCCCAACTTGTAATGGTGTAACTTGCTCAATTTTCCACATTTTAAGTGTTTTGGACTTTTGAAATCTCTAAGAGTCCTCTAACCAATGTCTTTGGTCTCATCTCATTTGGAGTTACCATGCTCAATATATATTCAAAACAAAAGTTGACTTTTGTTGACTTTGAAAATGACACTGTAATGTTTTGAGCTATACCTCTCAAATGAAGCATTTTTGGACATTCTTGTGAGACATGAAGTTGTAGAAATTGAATTTCCTTCAAAATGAGCTTTGGTGGGAAAATTTACGAGAAAGTATGAAAAGTTATGATCGATCAAAGTTGGTTGACTTTTCACCTAGAAACCTAATTTAGAAAGTTTGACTTTTGAGCAAATCTTGAGTTTTCTTGATGAATCATGATCAACCCTTGATCAAATGATGAATGTAACTAAAATGAGGATGTTGACCAAAATTATGAAGTTTGTGTATGTTGACCACAGTTGACTTTTGTCCAATACACTGGATTTTCACCCATCGAGCAATTGTAGAAACTTGACTTGTGAAGCTTGAAACTTGACATGGAGAATCTTTGAAGCATGAGGAGGCATGAAGGCCATTGGAGATGTTGGAAATCCATCTTGACTTGAGAGATACCAAACCCTAGTTTGGGTTGATTGTCTAGGAGAGAGTTTGTCTGATCAACTCTTGAGGAATCCTTGAACATAGATGTATGAAATCTCTTGAATAGATGGAGGGCAAATTTTGGGGTATGACAGGTGGTTGTAGTTTGGATTGGGGAAAAATTTATAGATGGTTTATAGGGTTTGGTTGGTTGGTTATTGAAAAAGTTTAGAAAAGTTGAATTAGGTGTAGGGATTATGAGGTTGATGATGATTAGAATTAATGGGAATGGTAAAAATGAAGTTTTCACTCGCGTCCATCAACACGGGCCGTGTTGATTAACACGGGTGCCCGTGTTGACCTCTTGAGTAAGGAAGATTTGCTGCCAGGTCAATCAACACGGGCCGTGTTGATTAACACGGTGCCGTGTTGATTCTTTTTCGTGTTTTTGCGTTTCTAGTGGCTTTTCGACACGGGCCGTGTTGATCAACACGGGGCCCATGTTGATGTATCATGGCCTCCCATATTCGATTTTGCACTTCTTTGCCCGATTTGTCTCATTTTATTCTTGGGACCACGAAAACACTCGAACACATAACCAGCGTAAAATGCGGTAAAATGACATATAACATTAGACAAATAAAAGAAACGATAACGAAATTCAATGCTAAATAACTTTGTAAAAACCACTGATCAGTTGGTATCGTTGGAAAGCTTAGAACGAGTACTATCTGTTGATAATATTTTTAAAACCAGTAGTTGAGATCCTGAAGGATTGATTTGATTTCCGTATGTATGGATTCATAGAAATTCGTATTTATCCGTTGTGAAAATAAACATAATGTTTGCGATGGGGTGTTTATTTATGAATACTCGTTGTTTATGCGATGTGATGACATATTTATCTTGATGTGGATAAATTATGGCGATGTGGGCTTTATGCCAATTTTGATGAGCGATGATGATGTTTTTGTGTTGTGTTGTTTATTGTAGTCACATACATTGCAGACGATGGGCTTTTATGCAGCGGAGGCTTTCATGCTGCGCGAGGCTTTTATGCCAAGCGTTCCTAATTATGGACAAAGCGACGGGTACCACATGCATAACATAGTTGTGTCTCATGGAGTCGGTTATGTTTATGTTTGAATTGTTGGTGTGGGTTTTAATTGATTGATGATGATTGAATGGCGATGGTATATGATGCTTTGTTGGTGATGGTCTTTAGGATAAACATGAAATGAATATGATTTGATAATTTCATGACAACTATGCGGTGAATATAACTGATGAGTTTTGCGATCATTTAACTTTACGAAATGCTTAATGCAAATCTGACGTGATGATGTTTGTGATGATGGGCTTTTATGCCAAAAACGACGAGGGGCTTTAGCCAATGTGTGATGATTTTATTTATGTTGCTTATGTTATTAGCATTGTTTGGTGTTGTTGTTTGATGTTGTTGTTTATAGTTTATGTGTTGTTGTGATGAATTATGCCGGTGAGGTTATGACGATTAAAGTAAGTAAGTTTTGATTATGTGTTGGAATGCGCGTATTAACTTATATCCCTTTTGATTCCAAATATATATATATATATACACTTTATCATGCCTTTAATTATATGTTTTGGATTATCTCACCCTTTACTTGTTTCGCCGTTACCTTTATATTGGTAACATGCAGGTTATGAAGACGGAGTATATAAACATTGTTAGTCGAGTCGGTGTCGCTACGATCGTAGCTTTTCGGGGAATATTTATGTTGTCCTTGTTGTTGTTCTTTGGTTGTTTTCCTTTTGTGAATAAGAATCATAATTTATGAAAACATGATTTTGATGAGGAAGTTTAATAAAGGAGATGTTTTATTTTTATGAATCAATTTATGATTTGCGACGAGGCTATGTATAAAGTTTATACTTTAAAGTGAATTGTTTAAAGTGATTTGGTTTTGAAGGTGTGGCCTTCATTATTTAATTTATGAAATTTTTAATTACTACGATTTTTGCATATTAAACTTTGGTTAATATTGAGATTGTTACATCATACACCCACGTGTCACCTATCGGGACTGTTGTTTCCGCTTGTTTTGCTTAAGTAAAAATAAAATTCAATCCGCCGAGATATATTATGAATCAATTGTGCATAAAGAGTTTTGTCTTTGAACAGTCATGCATACCTGACCAGACGACCTTTAAGATCATCGGTGACCCCAGACCAACACGAGTCTTTTCGATGCTTTGGCCTCGCTCATGACTTTCGAAACTTCCGGAAGGTCACCCATCGCGATCCTACTCCAAGTCAAGCATGTTAGCTGTGGAGTTCTTATGGTTGAACTACCGAAAAAGATGCATCTTGTTGGTATCGGTAGTACCAATTAATCCTATAAGCCTCCATACCAATTTTGACCTAATATACCACCTTACATACGCATCATTGCATTACTAACGATTCGAGCAATTAATCGGTGTAGATTCTACAGTCAAAATTAGGGTTTCATCAATTTTCATCGATTCAGAGGCAATCAATTTGGGTTTGAGCTTCATTCACCTCGATTGATCTATCTTGATCAAATCATCAACCTACGATCTTGGATATCAAATTTTCCTCATGATCTATCAAGGATCGACCAATTAGGGTTTTATCGAGGATGAGCAATCACGATTTTACGATCAATGAATGACTTTTTGGTTAGAGATTGATCTTCATATCTTAAATACAACATGTTGACCTAATTTACGGATTCAAAACATCACGAAGTTCACGAATTCATCGATCAATTTACGGATCATCGATGAAATTTCATACTTGAAAAGTCAAACTTTGACTTTTGGTCAACTTTTTCAAGACAAAACTTTTTCAATAACCAAAATACTTCAAATGATCCAAAATCCTTGATTTTCAAGTATAACTTTCAAGATTATAGGTCATTTTTGAGTTTCTTCTTCTAGAAGCCATGCCACCTTGCAAAGAGGATAGAGGCGATAAAAATCGAGATGGAGTAATTATGATGGGATAAGATCAAGTTGAAAAATTAACCATGGTTAAAAAGGCTTCCTTTTGCATTTATTACAAAAATGACTTTCTTGCCCTCTAAGGCAACTTGTAAATACCAAAGCCATTCTCCTTCACTTGCCATTCAGAACTTGTGACCTATAAATAGAGGTCATATTGGCCATTTGAAACTATACCAAAGCTATGCCAAAACAAGCTTTCTCACTTCTTTCTTAAAATTCAAGTAACTTATTTCAATTTGAGAATTCTTGCATTTTTGAAAACTTGTGAAGAAACATGAGATATTTGGTGTCTAACATGTCATAAACATCTAATAGGCGGTTTGAAACTTAAAATCAATCTAAGAATAGCTAGAAATCGATTTTCATTTCACACTTCAAGCTTGCCCAAAGCGCCTTATCGAATTCAATGTTTGGCTCGAGCAAGCATGATTTTTCACTCAAGCGTCATCAACATACTCCATATGAATGATGCGGATCATTAACTTCACTTATGACTCTAACATCAAATTCGAGTTTCACTTTTAACCATATGCGGTGGACTTGGTCGAATAATTCAAGCAATTTCGGTGAGGACCTTCCTCACACAATCCTTGAAGTCCGTTGGTGTTGTAGGAATCATCAAAACAATGAAACACGCCATCATCAATTTCGATCTCGGCTTGAGCGGTAAGAACACGAACTTCAAACTCTATGATTCCTTGCATCCGGTCCAAAAGCTCTTGGCCATTTGTTTACGCACTATCAACGATCAATAACCCTCGATCAATTGATCAATTCATTCACCATACGATTTCAATTAGGATTTTGGATTTAGGGTTCTTCGTGTTCTTGAGAAATTCAACCATGTTAAGCGAAAATAAATGAAATTAAATGACATCATCATGTTCCTAGGCTTAAAGCGATCAAGTTTGATGTTTACATCGAGCAATTTCATGGAGAAATGAAGAATCCATGGTTGATTGAAGATTGGAGGAAGAAGAAGAAGTTCTTGCGTTTTTCAAATTCAAAATTTGGTTTATAATATTATAACATTGTTTGATTTCAATACACGGATGTATTGCCGCCCAATGATTTGACTCACTCTTAAGTCATTCATGCCTTGCCTTGCCTAATGGTCCGGGTTCGAGTAGCCTTGGGACCATTTTATAAACTTTTCATTTTTACTTCATATTTTTTCAAACTTTGACTTTTCAAACCAATCAAAACTCCTCATTTTGAGGTGATTTTTGTACCTTGTCAATTAACATATCTATTTTAAGATAGTGTCAAAAATTTGAGAAACTTTCATTCGATTATATTTTTATCGAGGCGAGCGATGCATTTGAGTGCGTTTCAAAGCACTTTCAAAGGTGATTTTTCAAACTTTCGGCCGATTCTTTTCAAAACTTCTTGAAATTCACGGCAGCGGATCGTGATGTCACGAGAGAATGTTATGACACTACTCGACACTCTGTTAACAATTCACACAATAAATGTAAGCAATAAAGAACACAATAAGTTGTTTACCGGTTCGGTGTCTAACTACACCTACATCAGGGCTACCAAGCCGGGGAGGAAATTCACTATTAGTAGAATTAATTAGGAATAAACCAACGGTTTATCTCCTTCACTTAAAACCTATCAATGCAACTTCAACCTAAGTCCTACTTAAATCGAGTTCTACTCACTCCCCTCAATCCTAGCGGTGATATCAACCTATTGAATAATTGAATTGTGAAGACACACTTCAATAAACTATCTTGATCTCGCTTCAAAGCTTTCAATCAAGAGATAAACACTCGTGCTTTAAAGCTTTGGTGATAAACTACGTTACAACAAATCCTAGTCGAGGCACTTATCAATTGATAGTTGCTTGGCTCACAAGAAGATACTAAATTACAAATACCAGCTGTTAACTTTCCTAACGATACACAAAAACAACACGCTATATCTTCAATAAATGCAGGCGTTCCGTGGTTGTAAGGGTTGAATTCCTTTTATAGAAGCAGATCCACGAAACTTAGGTTTGGGCTTCCATAAAGATAGCTAGGGTTCACTTAATTTAATCCTAAAAACATGGTCTTTTCAATAACCAATTTAGGTTTAATTAAGATTAACCTAGCAACCACGTGAAACATGCTTTCTAATAACGGAAAAACAATATTTAGCACAAACAAACTTCACGAAAAGTCTCGGAAAAAGCAGTTACGAGCAGAATGTCACGAATGTCATAACATCTGTTATGACATCGGACTATTCTAAATTTCCGGCCTGACTTTAGCTTCGATTACGAGTTGTCCTTTAATCATCCTTAGCGGTGGGATTTATCTTGATCTCTGAATGTCATGACATTTATCAAGACATTGCTAAAGCCTAGTTTTACCAAAATTAATGCCAACTAAAACACTAACAAACTCCCCTTTGGCACATTTTGGCTAAAACTACTTAACACATCAGTACTATCGTGAGAAGACAAACTAGTTCTAAGCTTAAATAAACTAGAACCTAGAGATAAGATAAATTCTACCCATACAGAAATCCCACATTTCCCACAATTGCCCACATTCAAAATGTAAATTTCCATACAGATTCCTAAAAACCCAATACTACTGTCACACAGTAGTTCTTCTCCCCCTTTTTAGCCATAAAGGACCAAAGGAAACAATACAATTGCCCCAAACAATCAACATATAATAAAGTATCGGCATTGTTTAGAGTTACATCTGTCAAGAGATTACAATTCTGTCGACCAAAGAGATTACAAACCAAAACAAATACAGAGGCGGATTTAAACAACAAGACAATAAACAAAAATGGACAGACTTCATCTCACGTGCTCTCTTCCGGAGGAACACTATGAAAGGAAGTATCTTGAACTCCCTTGACATCGACCATCTGAGCGTCCTCATCTTAAGCGGCAGCGGTCTCATCGTGACTATCCTGTCATCCTCAACCTCTATGTCCTGCTCTAGTTGAGAGATAAGTTCTTCTAAGTGCCTTCACGGCTTCAAGTTCCTACGGGTCTCTTTTACACAATGACATTTGCCTTAGAAATTTGCCTTGACTTGTGATGTCTCGGATGTCATGACAATGTCTGGAACATGCTTCCCTTGAAATAGCTTGTAGTGGAAACCAAGGCGAAGCTCTTTTACACTGAATCTCTATCAACGAGGATGTCGGGGTATTGATCGGTTATAATACCACAGTAGGGAGGAAAGGCTATGGGTCCTTTGATAGCATAGATTTGACATGCTTGAGTGTCTCCTCAAATATATAGGATCCATAGTCAAATGTAGCACGAGTGCCTCTGCATATGAATCTTCGTCCATTAGAGATGGTGGATTTGTGATTGGTTGGGACCGATTAGCAGCACCAATCTTATGCGATGCAAATTTGACACTCAACTTGCTTGAGAGCTTTCCTTTAGAGGCCATTGTCTTACTTGTTTGGCGATGATGGTTTGATGATTTTGTTGTCGATTTCCTCCGCTGGTGAGTATTATGATCTACCGAGAATCTGATCACATTTGGAGAAAAGCGGCTTTCCTCCCCTTACATATGCGATCAGGTAATCGTGAGTTCCTATCCCCACACCATTTGTGATTGACTATAAACTCTTTCACCAAACCTTCATATGATTTGAGAAGCCCACATTTGTTTTCATCATACCTTTTGATCAAGTCAACAATTTCCTTGCATTCAAACCGGTATTTAACTCTCTTTCGAGCCACCCTCTTTAAGCAAATATACTTCCATCTTCCGGCATTTTCGGGATGATGGAAAGAAATATTATCAATGGCCACTTGAGCACCTTGAGCGGTTTCCCAAGTTTGCTTCTTTACGGGATGAATGTCTGTGAAATTCTCTTCAACATTAAATTCAGAGTCTTGATCTGAACCTGAGGATTCAGGTATTTTCCTCTTTTTCACAAGTGGTGTTTTCTTTGGTCTAGTGTCACCACCACCAGTTTTTACTCTACTTCTTCGGGTAGAGGGTCCAGCCTTGTGATACTTCTCAGTCTTGCACACATCTTCAGTATCCTTCTCTTTAGTAGGACTTTGTGAAATTGTTTTTTCCTTCCTTTTCATCATTCTTTTTGCAATGCTTGGATTGACATTGGCAATAAGATCATTGTCTGGGAACACTTCATCTAAGTCAATAATTGGAGGTTCAGTTAAATGATCAGAATCTTGGACTGGAGATTCTTCCAAAATAATGTCAGAGATGTAGTCATCAGGGACTTTACCAGATGCACACTTTGCTGGTGATTCTTCAAGAATGCTATCAGAAATATAGTCAGCAGGGGATTTTTCAGAGATAAATTTTGCTGGGGACTCTTCAAGGATACTATTAGAAATCACTTCTTCCTTATCAGTAGGGGCTTCATTACAAACATCATCAACACGTACTTCAGAGTCTTTAACTGAAGGATCTTCATTATTCTTGGCAGGAGAAGTATCATGATCACCAGATGTCTCGACATTCTCAGTGACATCGGATCAATGCTAAACTAGGGCTAGCGGACTTATAGTTTAGGAAATTGAAACCCAGTCAGTTGGTCTTCGTTGAGGATCACGGTTACTAATCTAGCAATGACTATATGCACCCTAGACTCCTCTGTGTTCACTATTTACGGGGACGAGAAGAGGATGGTCTGAAGTCTCACCGGGGGATGCTTGAGTCCTTCTTGCATTCCTTGTGCGCAATTTCTTGACTTTTTAGGTCGGTAGCTATTGCGCAATGGAGTAACCCTCGATGCTTGACTTGCATGACTTCATTATTTGCCACGACTTGACCATGGAGGAGATGAAGATCACGATTCTTGAGATGATGAGGATGATGAAGACATTTTTCGCTGATGGTTTTTGAGAGGATGAAAGCGAAAATAGCAGAGAGTTTCAGAGTTTATTTTGGGAGAAGAAAGGGTGGTACTAATTTCAAAAGAAGAAACTATTATATGAGGATGTCTCTTCCTATTCTTGGACCTTTCAAAATAAGGATGAGAATACCCAAATAACTCTCTTAAAAATACTTGAAATAAAAAGTCCCTTTCATCCCCTGTTGTAGGCACAGTTAATTGCTACAACTCCTCATATTGACAAGTACCCAATTTGTCCCTCAAAGTCTTACACTGACTAGCCTCAAAAACTTTAGAAAAGATGTCACAGGACAATGTCATGACATCCTGCATGACATTGTACCTAGTCGACATCGCTTCATCGGATCATCTTAGAGCAATTTACATCGGTGCTATGTGTTCGGCTTCAACATTGTATAGGACTACGGTCTTGCTTCTTCTGGGTCCAAGGAATAAGATTGTTTCTCAAGAAGACACATTCATCAAAAGCATTTTTACACAAGCTTTGATCAACACTTTCTCCACTTGGTTTCTTGGACAACTTCAAATATGGAGGAATAAAATTCCTAGTGTGGCTGTTATTCTTCATTTCAAGCTTCTTGACACAATTCCTTGCATACTTGCTATGTGAAAGAAGTGTTGAGTCTTCCATCTGTGAGACTTGCAGTTCAAGAAAATGAATCAACTTTCCAATGAGGCTCATCCCAGATCCAGCTTGCGGTTGGTTGTCGAAATGTCTCACAATTGTGTCGGTATTCCTCCAAAAGCTATGTTGTTAACATAAGTTTGAAGCACCATGATCTTTCCTCCTGTGGAGAGGGTTTCTTCAAGACTCTCTCCGTATCCTTTGTGATAAGATACTTGGTTAGCCTTTCATGCGGATACTAGTACTTTGCTTGATATTTTAGAGTGGTCGGATGTCTAGACATTGGATGTGACATTCGACTTCACATCTATACCCTTACTCTGATTCTCCCTTTGTCCATGTGAATTCTTGGTATCCTTTTGACTCCCTCTTTGGGCCAGATCCTTTTCATTCCTCACGAGATGTGGATGACGATTCTTGCGCCACAACTTTACTTCCTCTTCATCTTTATGTATAGAACATCTGAGGAGGAGTGGTGTTCTCGAGATTCCACATGTAGATTGTCATTTGATATGACTCCTCTCATAATCGCTACTTGTTCATCATTGATTACAAGACATTCGACCTTAGTGAAGTTGTTGTGAATCCCATATCACATAGTTGACTTATGCTAATGAGATTTGCATTCGGACCTTTTACCGGTGACCTCCATTTAGATTTGGAGCTCGGACAGTTGAGTTTCCAACACCTTTGATTTCTCCTTTAGCTCCATCTCCAAAGGTAACAAAATGGTAGAATGAGGCTTAACATCATTGAGAAGATTCCTGTCTCCAGTCATGTGCTTGGAACACCCACTATCAAAGTACCAATCTTTCTTGGCAGACACTCTAAGAGAAGTGTTAGCTACCAAAGCAATAGTCTTCTTCTTCCACTGTTGAGTGTATGATACCTTGTTGGTTTTAGGCTTCCAATAAGGACCTTGATTGGGATATCCATGTAGCCTGTAGCAAAAAGATTTTATGTGACCAAACCTTCCACAATAATGACATCTCCATCTTTGAAACTTTTTGTTCATGTTTCTATGATTTTGATGTTGAACCCAATGTTGTGACATCTGTTTTGACATTGGTTTATTAGGTCTGTTCTTCCTTTTGTTATTAACAAACTTCTTAGCCTTCACATATCCTGAGGCAGACCTATTTCCTGTTTTGTGGTGTGACATCTTCTTTGCAATGTACTTGCCAGGTTTGTTCCTCTCCTGGTTATTGGCAAATCTCTTTGCAGCCACATACCCTGAGCCAGACACATTTCCTGTTTTGCATTGTGACAACTGTTTTGACATTGGTTTCCATGTCTCTTCTTCTTAGTGTCACCACGGGTTTCTTTTCGACCACATATCCTAGACCATGCTTATTTCACGCACTTTGTCAGTGAAGAATTTCTTCCAACTTATCGATTACAGGATGTCAACATTTTGTGATTTGAACATCGATCAAGTTTGGAGTTCAACATTATAATATCACTATTGAGGGTGATTTATAGTGGTATGTCTTCCTTTTCTCACCTCGACTTCACATTCTCGACTTCAACTTCTCGATCGACTTTTTACATTCCTCATTTCTCGACAAACTTCACCATTTTTTATACGACTTCACTAGGTTTCACTCTTCAAATGTCACTTCCTCATCACTAGAGTCCATATCGGTGTACACTCCGGAAGGCGTTGACAAGTTTGGCACCTTCTTCCTCAGATTCACTTCACGAATCACCATCGGACCAAGTGACACCATTCTTTCTTTTGTTTAGAAAGGTGGGACATTCGACTCTAATATGTCCAAATCCTTCACATTCATGACATTGGATTTCTTGCCTTGACTTCCTTTTCCTCGACTTGGATCTTTTGGGTCATAAGATCTGCGATGTCGATCAATGTCCTTGACATTTGACCTTGACTTTGGATCAATCCTCGATGAGTTTGTTGACTGTCTTCCAAGCATGGCTATAGCTTGGATATTTTCTCTTCATCTCAACTTGCATTCCTCTCGATTATTGGATACAAGCTATGCTCTTGTTTTCTTGTCAGCAGTTTCAGATTCCCATCTCAAAAGTCATAAGGGATCGATAAGTTCTTCAACCTTCAGGTCTTGATGTCTTGAGCTTCCTCGATTGCGGTGACTTTCATTGCAAATCTCTTAGGCAAGGATCGAGAATCTTTCTCACCGACTTCTCTTGACATCTTTTCACCTAGTGCTCACGAGGTGTTGGCAATCTCAAGATATTCATGTGAAACTCATGAATAGTCTCATCTTCTTTCATCTTCAAATTCTCAAATTTGGTAGTGAGCATCTGAAGTCTTGACATCTTTACCTTGGATGTCCCTCATGTGTAGTTTTGAGAGTGTCCCAAACATCCTTGGCGCTCACATTGATGAACAAGTGCGAAGATATTTACATCAATACCATTGAATAATGCATTCAATGCTTTAGAGTTCCCAGTGCTAGCTCCTCTTCCTCTTTGCTCCATTCTTCCTCGGGTTTCAATCGGTGGTCCCATCTTTCTCAAGCTTGGTGGGATGTTTCCATCCTTTGTCGTGACTCTCCAAGCTTTAATATCCTTGATCTTAAAAGGCAATCATCGAGGTTTCCGTACTCATAATTAGACCCATCCGAATGGGTCTACCTCAAATCCTCTTTCCTTATCCATTATGCGAAACTATTATCCCTAGATCTCACCCGAAATAGCGGGCGGGTGCACGCTCGATGCCAATTGAAATTCACGCGGCGGATCGTGATGTCATAGAGAATGTTATGACACACTATCGACACTCTGTTAACAATTCACACAATAAATGTAAACAACGGTAAGAACACAATAAGTTGTTTACCGGTTCGATCTAACTACACCTACATGCGGGGCTACCAAGCCGGGAGGAAATTCACTATTAGTAGAATTAATTCGGAATAAACCAACGGTTTATCTCCTTCACTTAAAACCTACCCAATGCAACTTCAACCTAAGTCCTACTTAGATATGAGTTCTACTCACTCCCCTCAATCACAGCGGTGATATCAACCTATTGAATAATTGAATTGTGAAGACACACTTCAATAAACTATCTTGATCTCGCTTCAAGCTTTCAATCAAGAGACAAACACTCGTGCTTTTAAGCTTTGAGTGATAAACTACCCTTACAACAAATCCTAGTCCAAGGCACTTATCAATTGATAGTTGCTTGGCTCACGAAGATACTAAATTACAAATACCAGCTGTTAACTTTCCTAACGATACACAAAAACAACTGCTATATCTTCAATAAATTAAGGCGTTCCAACAGTTGTAAGGTTGAATTCCTTTTATAAAGCGATCCACGAAACTTGATTTGGGCTTCCATAAAGATAGCTAGGGTTCACTTAATTTAATCCTAAAAACATGTTCTTTTCAACAACCAATTTAGGTTTAATTAAGATTAACCTAGCAGCCACGTGAGCATGCTTTCTAATAACAGAAAAACAATATTTAGCAGCTCAACAAACTTCCTGAAAAGTCTCAGGAAAAGCAGTTCTGCGAGCAGAATGTCACTGAATGTCATAACATCATTATGACATCGATTTTCTGAAATTTCCGTGACTTTAGCTTCGATTACGAGCTGTCCTTTAATCATCCTTAGCAGGTAGGATTTATCTTCAATCTCTGAATGTCATGACATTTATCAAGACATTGCTAAAGCCTAGTTTTACCAAAATTAATGCCAACTAAAAACACTAACACTTCTTATAAGTAAATTTCACTTTTCAAAAACATTTTCAAAATAATTCTCCAAAACTTTTCATCAAACTTACATATTTTTCCATGATCGATCCGATTTAAACGATAAAACCGAATTCGTTTTCTCTCAAATTTCTTAACCGATCGTGGGCCTCCCTCACGGTGTAAGTCCCAAAACATTCTTTTATGTACATAATTATTTCTTTGTACATGCCCAATTCTTTCATGTACATACCATTTTTACTCGTACATAATACAGATACCCTTGTAAATACTCAAGTACAGACAAACTTCGTCCGTTTGTTTTCACTTCGCTTGTGTATACACTGAATACCATTGGTATTAAAAGGAGCATTATTCCCGGTGAAACTGCTTTTAAACCAATGGGCCTCCCTTATGGTGTAAGTCCCAACCATCCCATGTACATCCACATCCTCTTGTACATAAGTACCCGTTCATGTACATACTTACTTCCTTGTACACAATTCAAACTTGTAAATAATCAAGTTACACTCGTTTTAAACGTTCGTTTCACAAACACTTGTTTATATTTCCTTCATAAACTTTTGTAAATAAACATCATGCATCTGTTTATATTTCCTTCATAAACTCCTGTGAATACATATCACACACACACTTGTTTATATAACTGTCTAGTTATAACATAACAACTAGTCTAACCAATAGGCTCCCCACAGGTTTAGCCTCCTCTTGGGCTTTGTACAAGGTAACTCATTTCAACTGAGTTCAGCCTCCTCTTAGGCTTCATATAAGAAAACTAATTCATCTGAGTTTAGCCTCCGATTAGGCTTCATATAAGACAACACTCCCCTGTTGAGTCAGCCTCCTCTTGGGCTTCGTTCAAAAGAACTCCTCGTTTAGTTTAGCCTTCTCTTGGGCATCAAACAAAGAAAGAGACCAGGAAATCTCTTATGACCTCTATTGGGCTTCCAATACAAAGAATCACCTGCGCTAAGATAGAACCCAAAGTATAATTTTCGGTGAAATTGCTCTTAATCCTAAAAGGATGGTTTCGGTGAAATCCTTTTAAAGCCAAGCCGACCATACCCTATAGCTTCCTCTTGAGCTTCATACAAGGACCCTCGATGACCCTCGGAATGCCTCCTCTTGGGCTAACAATACAAGGACCCATGGGCTTCTTAAAAGCATTCCCCTAATCCAATCAATTTCTCCTTGAGATTTAGACGTTTATCATCTCTATGGAAGAAGTATCTCATCTATCACATCACATACAATCAAAACTTTTCAAACTCTTTTCAAACAAAAACATCTCTTAATGTAAGTGGTAGCAGCTTGTACACTCAAGCAAAACACCCAATGCTTACAATTAAAAGATTCAATCTTTTTTTCAAACATCTTTCTTAAACAGGTAAGTGGTAACGCTTGTACACTCAAGCAAAACACCTATAACTTACGACGAAAGATTCAATCAATCAAACTTTTCAAAATGTATGTGATGAAATAGATTAGATACATTTTTCATTAAGATGACATTTATGTCTCTTAATAACATCTCGTTGCTTCCACTAGCATAAGTGGGAACTATGATTGCTCTGACTTTCTCAACATCCTTTTGAGAATACGTAGGCACAAGGTCTCATCCTTGGCGAGCAAATTTCTTTCTCCCTCAAACCAAACAAGCCATAGATCCCTTTAGATCCGAGCTACAAATGCTCTGATTCCCATTAAGGGATATGTATGCAGAAGATCCCAATGATCTTTGCGAGCACAATAATAACAAACACTAGGATCCTACATAATCTATCCTTCTTAAAATCCCAAAGGAGAAACTTTCCCAATCATAGAAATAGCAAATAAAACACACAAACATATCAAACGTATTCATATATAAAGCTATAGATAACTATATATATTTAGGGTGCTCCATCTATTCCCTTTATATAACAAACCCCCTTACCCGGAATCTCCCCAAATGCGTTACGTCTAGTTCGCGCTAGTCGTAATGCATATCATAATCAATTGAGGGTATAAACAGCTTTCCCCTTTTTCATAATCATGTTTTCTTGTGTTGAAAATAATAAAGCTTGATGCTCGCGGCATCTTTATAAATAAATCAAAAGAGTAAATCGTTTCGAGCCAGAGGATCCGAATTCCAATTCGATTCTCTCGCGCGTCACTTTTTAACGCGAACACCTCCTTCAACCATGCAGTCTCATACCTACATAGTCTTAGGATCCCTCTCATTCCGATGTGGTGACCACCCTTGCCTCTTCCGGTCTCAAGTGTTACATGTGGTGTAACCACCCCCGCCTTCTTTGGCCTCGGGTGTTACATTCTTTTCGGTAGCCTATCCATAAGAACTCCACAGTTAAGCGTGCTTGGCTTGGAGTAGTCTTGAGATGGGTGACCTTCTGGGAAGTTTCCTAGAAAGCGTGTGAGTGAAGCCAAAGCATGCTGAAAAGACTCGTGTTGGTCTGTGGGGTTAGTCGATAATCCAGAAGCCAGTCTAGGGCGTTACAAATGGTATCAGAGGCAAACCTCTCCCAGTACGATGTGGTTCGAGGATGAACCATGCGGAAGCTGGTGGGCATGTAACACCCGAGTCCAAAGAAGGCAGGGGATGGTTACAACGCATGTAACACCTGAGGCCGAAGAAGGCAAGGGTGATCACCACATCAGAATGAGAGGGATCCTAAGACTATGTAGGTATGGAACTGCAAGGTTGAAGGAGGCTTATAAGGATTAATTGGTATTACTTATACCAACAAGATGCATCTTCTTTTCGGTAGCTTATCCATAAGCACTCCACAGTTAAGCGTGCTTGACTTGTAGTAGTCTTGGGATGAGTGACCTTCTGGGAAGTTTCCAGGAAAGCGTCCGAGTGAGGCCAAAGTATGCTAAAAAGACTCGTGTTGGTTTGTGGGGGCCAGTCGATAATCTGGAAGCCAGTCTGGGGCGTTACACACATCACTTTCTCTTTCACTTGATCAAGAATAGTGGATTCAAAATATTTCAAAAATTTGGGATATTCAACACACAAGTTTCTAAAGTGTATCACATTAGCGGTATACATCTCTCCGGTAGAAGAATTAAGAATATCCGTCCATGCACTCATAATCTTCTCCACCATAAGAATTAAGAATTAAAAATTTGACCATTTGTCCGTCTTCGTCTTTATTCTCTTTGGTGTCAATTGTAGGTTTTAGCCTTACTCTCACATTTTTTGTGATGTGATACCGACATAGTAAAGTGGTAGACGACAGAAACACGGTGGCAACCGCATTCATAAGAGCGTTATCTCGATCGGTGACGATAACCAAAGACATGGTTTTTTTTCATCTTTCAACAAAGTCTTGCAAACACCCAACGCCCAAGTGACGTTGTCTTCCTTCTCACATTCCATGAAACAAAAACCATTCGAAAATGTTTTGTCGGTAGAGGTGACACCAACAATTTCAAGAAGCGAAAGCCTATATTTATTTGTGTTGTATGTCGAATCAATCATTAGAACGGTTGGAAATATATTGAACAATTCGATACTCGACGGATGCGTCCAAAATATATCACGGACACTTACATTGCCATCACAAACTCTATGTCTCGAAACATAGTTTTTATCGTCCAAACATTTCAATAAATGTTGCATTTCGGACCTTGGACCCCTTTGAGCAACATGTTGTTTGAATCAATAATTGTAAACCGATTTTATATTTGACACACATCCCGCTCTATTTCGTTTCAAACCGAAAAGTATGTTTCTAGGCGTAACTTTGATCAAAGACAATTCAGAAACATATTTCTTCTATCCCGCCTTAAGCCGACAAACAATAGGATGCCCGTGTAACTTGGTCTCCAAGTTATGATTATGCATTCCGGACATCATAGTCAACCGCCATAAGTTGTCCACTCTACTATAACCGTGCAACTTGAATGGACACCCACATTTCCTTGAACCTGTGTCTTCGTGTTGTAACTTGCGAATTTTTTGAATGTATGCTCCACTTCTCTCACATGTCTAAATAATAAATGTTTGCCGATTACTACTCCCATTGTTAGTCCATGCAATCACAACGCCAAAACCAAGTTTGCTTGCTTCCATTCTAACATAATCAACCATTTGTTGACGAGTATCGAAAGTTTTGTCATTTCAAAATTTATTTTCATTATCGACCACAACATCAATCGTACTATCTACTTCTTTGACCACAATCGACTTATCCGTAATCGAAACCTTCACAATAGCCTTGACAATGTTGTCGAGGTGCACCATACCTATAACATATAAAACTATGTTAAAACTAGGCAAATTACCATAAAACAGAATTCTAGTTTGATGCATTAGGGAATATTTCGCAAGTTAACTTGCGAATTTTTTCTGGTCGACTTCGCAGGTTAACTTGCGAAGCGATGCTGTTTCATGCAACACTTTAACAGCAACAATGTAGTAAATGTAGGTTGAGGGGATGAAATTTTACCTCAAATTGCAGCTTGCAATGCTCATTTTGTTAGGATCACTGGCTTGAAACTTAATTTGGATGAAAAAATTATATTGATTTTGGATGTGGGTTGAATGGTTTGTGTTATGTTAGAGAAAATGAATGAAATAGGAAAAGAGTTGAACATGCAACATACAAAGATACAACATACAAAATAAGGTGAATTCGCAAGTTAATTTGTGAATTCACCCAGAAAGATTACTTCGCAAGTTAATTTGCGAATTTATTCAATAAAATGAATTCTCAAATTAACTTGCAAAACGTATTTTTGATTTTTCAGAAGCGTAAGAGAAATTCATTTGATGAGTGGATGAAGAAATTTTCATCGTGTTTTAATTAAATACTTTTGTGAAGATATCATGATCGCGATGGAATGATGATAACGTGATGAGCCGGAACACATCAAAGCAACTTAGGAACACATGGTTGATGCATGACGAATTTTATAGCATTACAATACTTTCCTCCATAACAAGTTAACAACTAATCCCCATATATCATGGTCCAAAAGTCATTCCTCTTATAGCTTCTTTTTAAATGGGAACAGAAAACTATTACGTGTCAGAAACGAAAAAGAAGAAATCAATGATAGACTTCAGTCATTATAATAATGAAAAAGTAATTCGATAAAGTAATAGTATGGAAGTATGGAATGAACGTGTGATGTGATAATAGAAAAATAATCAAAGCAAATATCACATGAAGATCTTTAAAATTAAAAAATAATGCTAGCACTCCTCAAATTTAAATGTTTGACATCAACTTTGCTACATTAATAACTAAAGTGATATATGTTCGTCTCTAGGGAATTTTTTTTATTGAGTTTACAGTTTAAAAATTTACGTAACAGATAACTGATTTTGTCAAGAATATTTAATTTAATAAATTAATTTCAATAATTTATTATATATTATATATTTTAATTTTATTGTTTTTAATTTAATCTCATATACAAAAATTGTTAAGTATTTTTCCGCCAAAAATACATATAATTTAATGATTTATTTTTTCATTTAATTATTTATTTTAATTTTAATATCTTATTTTATTTTAAATAAAATAAAATTAGTAAAAAAGTGTGGGTTAAATAGTTAGTGGGAAAATATTTGGATTTTTTGTAAGTTAGTGCAAAAAAGTATTTTCTTTTTAATCAATATTTAAAAGAAAATAAAAAACCAAATAAAAAAAAGAAACTATTGCTAATATATAAAAGTTCTCAAGTTATTAAAGAAAGTTTTGGTGCTAATAATAATTTAATAATTTATTTTACTTACTCTATTCATTTTTTATATACTTATATTGTTTTAAAATTTTAAATAAAAGTAAGTTAGTGGATAAAATGTGGGTTAAACAGTAAGTAGGAGAAAGTTTAGGTTTTTTTATCAATTTGTGTAAAAATATTTTTTAATCTAATAATTTAAAGATAATTAAAAAAAATTATTTCTATTAAAATATTGTTGTTGGGGAAATAAAAAAAATCGAATAAACACTACACTAAAAATGAGTTTTGATAGCACATCAAAGAAAGTACTTTTAGAAAAAAGCGCTGTTGTAGGTCTTAAAAAAATTTTGGTTAAAAAAACGGCTTTTAAAGATTACCTTAAGAAAGCGCTTTTCAAAAGCGCTGCTAAAGGTTAATCTTAGAAAGCACTTCTTAAAAGCGCTGCTAAAGTTAGCCTTTAGAAAGCGCTTTTAAAATCGCTGCTATAGGCATATGAAATGAAAGTGCTTTCTAAGGAAAAAGTGCTGCTAAAGCTGGCCTTTAGAAAGCACTTTCGTAGATAATTTTATAATTAAAATTAATAAACCCTAAACTAACAAAACACGATTTCATTTCTTAGTTTCCCTATTCATCTTCTTCTACCGTTCTCTGTGATTCTTCAATCTTCCATCTTCATCGTTCTCACCTCTTCATCGTTCTCACCGGAAACTCGCCGTTCCCAACTGTCTTCATCGTTCTCACCGGAAACTCCAGTTGCTGCTACTGTAACACCCCTTCTAAATACCTGCGGAATTAATAAATAAATCAGAGTAACATGTAAAACAAGAGATGTCACAATTTAGAATAAATATAAAACTTCAAACAAACAGCAACCATGCTTCACTGAAGGACTTATTAAAATAGTCAATCAAATTAATATCACGTTTTACACAGCGGAAGAATGCCACAAATCTAGAATAACTTCAATTCATGAGTATTCTCAACGTAAATCAATAACAATAGAGTATAAAACAAAACTCTCATCAAACGTTTCCCCCAGTGTTACAACTACCAGAGCATGACACTGACACGCGGATAAAAATAAGACACGGCTCTACAAGTCATCCTCACCGACTCCTGAGCTGCTAACCTTAATATGAAATCATCAAAGTAAGGGTGAGATCTCATTTCAATATAAAATGCATTATGCGTTTTTAAATACAACAGAACAATTCAATATATTAGTTCACCCTCATTAGCATAACCAGATTTCAGCTCACAAATGCATTTCACACAGTTCATTATGCAAATAACAACAATCAATGAAATTATAACACTAGAAACCATCCTAACATGTTATAATTCCATATGTAATGCAGACTCTATACATGTGGTACCAAAAGTGAACTAAGTCACCAACATCGATTCGTCCACATCACCCGGACATGAATCCAGCCTCACCACCCACATCACCCGGGAACGGTTATTGGCAATACGAGTCAAATTCCACACAATGACAATTAACTCCACCAGAATGCATATGCATGCACAACAAAAGCATGCAGCATTCAATCCATGGAATATGATCACAACATAATTCCACACAATGTCATACATAACAGCACAATCATGAATAAATAACAGGAACAACACACAAGCATTAGTTCTCATCCACTCAATCGGAACAAAATCCCAAACTATTCTCCACCATTTCTAAACTACCCAAATTTACCAAAATCAGAAATTCGACTCTTTTTAAAATAGATTCCATAAAATGATATTTTCTTTATTTTACAAGATAGTATTTTTAATTTAAGAAATACTGCCGAAAACGGCACTCGAATCTGAGTAACAGTTTAGAAAATATGAGTTTTTAAAGTTTTAGGCATTTTGAAAATTAACACAGTGGTAACCGGTTCCTCCCAGGGAGAACCCGGTTCCCTCATTGCTCAAAAACACGCCCTTTGGAATTTACTATGGGGAACTCGGTTCCTCCATACTGGGAACCGATTCCCACAAAAAAGTAGTTTTTTTTTGAAAATTTTGCACTGGGAACCCGGTTCCTCCCCAGGAGTAACCGGTTCCCAAAACAATTCCATCTCCTGGTTTTGTACGGGAACCGTTCCTCCACATGAGAACCAATTTGCGATCTGCGAGAACCAAAATATCGATTTTGATGGCTTGCAATCCAACTCAAACCAAAACATTCCCATACGAAATCAAGCATCAATAACACTAATTCCCATCCCACAAACACCAGTATTATACTATATAGCATGATTCCATTATCCTAAACATCCCATAACGTTACTACGGTTCCAATTCATACAATTCGACGCAATTTGGGATTAATGCCACAAACCTAAATTATCCAATTTCAAGATTCCTAACATACTAATCATTCAATTGGATTCTAAAACCCATAAGGCATGATAACCGAATGAAATCATCCCTTACCTTGCGATGATTCTTCGAATTTTCGGCGTTTGGCTTTTCCTCCTTCTCTTCTCTTCTCCAATCTCACGTATGATGCAATTTCTCAAATGACTCTCTTTTTCCTTCTTTTCCTTTTATTATTCCAATAAATAAAATAAAATAATAATTAGTATGGGTAGAGTATTTTACTCATCACACCCCACATTACTCCTCACACCACCAACTATCATATTCCTTTAATTAATTAATTAAATCCATTAATTCAAAAATACCAATAATTAAATTTTTAATTAAATTAATAATTAAACATCTAATTATTTAATAATTGAATTATTTGGGGTGTCACAACTCTCCCCCACTAAAAGAGTTTTCGTCCTCAAAAACATACCTTAGATGAAAAGTTTGGGATACGAGTCTTTCATCTAGCTCTCCAGCTCCCAAGTAACATTTCCACCTGTTGGTCCTCCCCAAGCTACTTTCACCAGTGCTATCTCTTTACCCCGCAACTATTTCAACTTTCGATCCTCAATTCTCGCAGGCAATGCTTCTACGGTTAAATTATCGCGTACATGTATATCATCTACCTGAATCTCATGAGACGGATCGGCAATGTACTTCCTCAACTGAGATACATGGAAAAAATCATGCAAATTTGCAAGCGACGGCGGTAAAGCAATCTGATAAGCAACTCTTCCAACCTTCTTCGTAATCTGAAACGGACCAATAAAGCGCGGAGTTAACTTCTTTGACTTCAAGGCTCGACCAATACCAGTCATCAGAGTGACTCGCATAAACACATGATCTCCTTCACTAAACTCGAGATCCTTTCTCCTCTTATCATGATAACTCTTCTGACGACTCTGAGAAACTCTTATCTTCTCCTAAATCATCTTAATCTTTTATGAAGTCTGTTGGACAATCTCTGGTCCAATCACAACACTTTATCCAGATTCGTACCAACACAACGGTGTCCGACACCTTCTACCATACAATGCCTCAAACGGAGCCATACCAATACTCAAATGAAAACTATTGTTGTAGGTAAACTCAATCAATGGTAGATAACTATCCCAAGCTCCACCCCTCTCCAACACACATGCTCGCAATAAATCCTCTAACGACTGAATCGTCCTCTCCGTCTGACCATCGTTCTCACCGGAAACTCCAGCTGCTGCTACTCCTTCTCGTCTCCAGACTATCTCTGTTCTTGTGTCCTTCACTGCCTCAACATTTGTAGCTTCTTCAAGTGGTAAACATATTCACTTTCATCATTATAGTTGATTAAATTCCCAGTTTTGATTGATTATTTGAGATTGTGATGATTTAGGCGATTAGAATCATGTTGAGATTTTGATGATTAGAACTGATTTTGGATTTGTAAGTTTTAGACTTTGGTTGTTGTTTCTGTTCTGCAAATTAAAAAAAAAACAATTTGATTTTGAAAAAAAATTCCTGATGGGATTTAATGGGATATTGCGAGATGAGAGAAGAGATTTGTGCAAATGTATCTAGTTGTTGTGCTCCATGTGTTTGATAAAATGATTGACTTAAAATTATTAGTGTTACTAAACCACTGTTTTTGAAGGAATGGTAGTTGAATGTTTGTGATGATAGGATATTGTTTTAGAAATTGAATCAAATTAACTTTTTTTTTCAATCAATTGGTTGAGGTGTGTAACACATTGTATAGTTTTGGTTATTTGAATGGTTTGATTTTGTTTTTGTTGGGTTTGGGACTGTTTAAAAGTGTTGAACCATGATATATATATATATATATATATATATATATATATATATATATATATATAGGTTTTGTTGGATTGATGTTTGGGTTGGTTTTTTAAGACATTAGTGGAAATAGTGATGATTTAGTGGGTTTTAGAAAATTGCCTGTAGATTTGTTTTTAAAGTTTTAGAGAGGTTTTGGGTTTAAATTTAAACTATCAATCTTATATTCATTGGGTTTATAAAACTTGGGTAATCTTGTGTTCTGGATTTAAAGAGAGGTGTTGCAATTATAGGTGTTTGAGAAGGTCATTCGATATTGGTGTACTAGTATTTGTTTAAGAAGTGATTGAGAGTTTTGAGATGATCCTGGCCGAAATTAGGTAGTAACCATAAATAGTTGGTTGATTTAAGTAGTTAGAGAGAGGGTATTTCATAATTTTATAGTAGAAATATCTATTATTTTCATTATATTTACCGTGAATCACATGCTTGTGTCATACCCCAAAATTTGCCCTCATACTTCTCAAGACATTTCATACATCCATACTCAAGGGTTGATCAGACAAACCCTCTCCTAGACAATCAACCCAAACTAGGGTTTGGTATTTCTCAAATCCAGATGGACTTCCAACATCTCCAATGGCCATCATGCCTCCTCATATGCTTCAAAGTTTCTCCATGACAAGTTTCAAGCCTCACAAGTCAAGTTTCCTCAGACAATTGCTCAGATGGTTGAAAATCAGTTGTATTGGACAAAAAGTCAACTGTGGTCAACATACAGTCAAACTTCATAAATTTTGGTCAACATCCTCATTTTGAAGTTACATTCATCATTTGATCAAGGGTTGATCATGATTCATCAAGAAAACTCAAGATTTGCTCAAAAGTCAAACTTTCTAAATTAGGGTTTCTTAGTGAAAAGTCAACCAAACTTTGGCTGAGCATAACTTCTTCATACTTTCTCATAAATTTTTCCACCACCTCTTGTTTTGAAGGAAATTCAATTCTCTACAACTTCATGTCTCACAAGAATGTTCAAAAAATGCTTCATTTGGAAGGTATGGGTCAAAACATTACAGGTCCTTTTCAAAGTCAACAAAAAGTCAACTTTTTGTTTTGAAGATATATTGAGCATGGAAACTCCAATTGATATGAAACCAAAGAGGTTGGTTAGAGGACTCTTAGATATTTCCAAAAAATCCAAGAACACTAAAAAATGTGGAAAATTGAGCAAAATACACCATTCACAAGTTGGGCATTTTTGAACAATTGCACAAAAGGAGATATTTGTCAAAATGCAATTTTTTCCAAATGGGCCTATAATTTTATGATCCAAACTTGATCATAATATTATTTGTGACCTATTGATGCCTTTCCATGACAATTTTCTATTTTATTGATTTAGTTTTGAATTTAAAACCATTTAATTCAAAATTAAATTATATAAAATATGAAAATAAGATATTTTTCCAAAAGCAGTGAATTTCTATCAAACTTGAGGTCCAAGATAGCCCATGGAACATGCCAAATTCGTGCTAGCTCTCACATTGAAGAGAAAATCAAAAAAAATCCAAAATTTGATTTTATTTGAAAAGAAATAAATGCACATTCAAGATCAAATCTTTTTTCACTCTCTTTGCCATCCCAAATCACTCTATAAATACCAAGCAAGCTGCACAAGACAACACACGAAACCCTAGCTCAAAGAATAACCCTTATTTTGCCAAAAAATTTCTCAAAGTTGTAAAATTCGAATTTTACTTTGCAGCCACTTTCAGCCTTTCTCAACCATCCAAACGTGTTCCTGAGGTAAGTTTGAGTAAGTACACATCATTATCAATGATCAAAGCAGCCTGAATCGATGCATACATGTTCACACATATTCAAAACTTTCTTGATTTTGCATTTTTATTATCTGTTTGTTTTAATTGATTCTAACGATTTTAATGTGTTCATGAGGTGCATTATACATGATTTGGGCAATCGTTTGTGAGTTTGAACGTCGGAAACACGAGTTGCCATACTTAGGGTTTTTAGAACTGTTAGCTTCGAATCTCTAATTGCAGGATGATTCAAGGAAGAGGCCACCATTGGATTCGACCCGATTTAGGGGTAGCCTTAATCGACCTTGGTCGTGTATTTTGCAGGTTCAGGGATCGTGGTCGCCGGAGAAGACGACGGGAGCTAGGGCTCCGGCGTCGTTGACATTCTTTGACCGGCGAGGAGCTAGCGTGGCGCGATGGAGATATTTGATTCGTTCATGCGTAAGTGACTGGGCCCGGCTAGCTGACTGTGTTTGAAGTCAAAACAATGACACGCGTATCATTCATATTCAATTGATTTTGGTTTTACAAACACCAAATGCAATGTGGCGCAGTGGTTAAGGCTTTGGTTTGAGAAGATTCCCCAAGAGGTCATGAGTTCAACCCCTGCCAGGACCGGTTTTCCTTTTTTCTCTTTTACAAGTTTCATATTTTAACTATTTTCATATTTTTCTATTTTCTTTTAATATTTTCATTCAATTTAATTTATCTTTCATAATTTTTATCATGCATTTAAAAAATACCAAAAATATTTATCTTTTGCATACACATCAGAAAAATGCTTATTTAATTTTTAAAATTAAAAATATTATTTTTGCATGCATATTTAATTTAATTTCTATTTTATCATTTAAATCACTTTTAATTGATTTTTAATTATTAAGTTAACTCCAAAAAATCCCAAAAAATTATTTTAGCATATTAATGTTATTTCCAGCATGAAAACATTTTTCTCATTCAAAAATTATTATTTTTACTAAAATTTTCCTCTTATTCAATTTCCTCGTATTTCCCGATTTTTCATCTGTTCACAGGTTATCCCGTTTCGGATAATTTTTTATCGTTTTCTTTTCATATTATGTAATTGCCTATGGGATGTAATAGTTTAATTAGAACTTTTATTTTCCGCATTTTCAATTATGTATCTGCCCCAAAGCCATGTAATAACGTAGGATTTATCTTTCCGCATTTTATTTTCCGCAATTTAATTTCCGCATCCTATAAACTGTTAGTAATTAGGCGTGTATGGCAAGATAAAATTAACATAGCTCACTCATAATTTCCAAGATAAAAATACTTGAAATCAACACACTCTTTTCACACATGCACCCCTTAGGGTAATTCTGTCTCGTTGCTTTTACAAAATCCAATGGTCATGTCCCTCGAATGTAGAGGTATTCTAGCACCGTTGCCTTCAAAACAAATCATCATAGTCCCTTCGATACAAAGATCATAGACCCACGATGTCCCCTCCGAATGCATGATCTTGACCCTCGATTTCCGCCTACGAAAAATGATGATAGTCCCTTCGAATGTGCTAGGATACTTCCTACGAGTTGCTTTCTATGACCATCGATGTCCCTTCGTATGTCCGCTTACATCCAACGAGAGTTACCTACCAAACTAATGGTGCGGATAGCTATTCTAAAGGGCGTAAAATAACAACGACCATTACGAGTAGGTAATAAGACTTTTAGTTGCTTGCTCTATCAAAATACTTTTACACCTCACATTTTTTGTCAAAGGTCAAACTCTTTTCAAAGCGAAACATTTAGAACACTTTGTATACATTCCTACATGAATCATTACAAAGTCAAAGCGAAATGCCATTTTCAAAACATTTTGTCAAACACACGAAAGCACAATTTTAAAGTGATCTAAGAGCAACTAAGAGCCCGTAGATAACTACGGATGGAAAGGGTGCTAATACCTTCCCTTTCATAACCTTCTCCTTACTCGAGAATCTAACGAAGATCTTTTCTGTTCTTTTCACCTTCCCTTAATTGGATAAAAGAAAAGTCGGTGGCGACTCTTGCTATCCGTACATTTGCGATACAAAACCTACAAAGTCGAGTTCAACATATTATGGCGACTCTGTGAGAGACACCTAAAGCGAGAATGCCTTAGGGACTTCTAGAACGCTTTTACTGCTTTCTGTTTGATTTGCTTGCTTTACTTTTAAGGGTTGCTTGGGTATTATATTTGTGGGGGATCCTACACCCGGATCCGGGTTTCCTTTTAGGTAAGTAGCAATAAATCGTCGCGACCGTTAGATGTATATCGAAACGGTCAACATGATGGCTACGTTAGTGTGACACTTTGGATGTCCTGATACTCTTCATTTCCAAGTTGAGGATAGTATTTGGCTTATGCATGGTGTCATCAAGCACTAACTAAACTTTTAGAACCTTAATTGACCCATCTTGGCCATTAGAAGGTAGTGAGATGGCCGGCTTTGGTGCAGACTAAGGTTGGTTGATACTCGATGCTACGCTCATTAAGATCGGACTTTTGGGATATTTTCGGTCGACCACTTGGTAGTCGTATTGAAATAAACGCCTCCGAGAAAGATCAATGATATGAGATTCCTAGAACCAGGTTACTATTATAGGACAGGATGAACCAACTCAAACTTTTGGTGGGGTAATCACCTATACTTCATGCAAGCCTTAAACCTAGGCTCATTGTGTGAATTGTTTGTGTGTGCTAAACATGACATCATGACATCATCGCATTGCATATCATTTCTAACTATTTCAAGGACCTAGGGATTTATCTTTGCTCTGTTTTGTAGGTGTTATGGCTTCTAGAAAGACTATTCGAATCAACTTCATGGGTATACCTTCTCAGCTCAAAGAATTGGTTTCAAAAATTCCCGACCATGCTCAGTTCATCAAAAGATATGGTTATCTGCTTGACTTGGTTACCTCCGGTTTTGAAGAAGATATGATGCATGTCCTATTCCAGTTTTTCGATTCGAAACACCATTGCTTTACATTCCCAGATTATCATTTAGTTCCTACCTTGGAAGAGTTCTCTAAGCTACTTGAGATACCTATTCTTGATCAGATGCCATTCACCGGTTTAGAAAAGGTTCCTAAGTACGAAGACATTGCATCCGCCTTACACCTAAAGCGCTCAGACATTGAAGCTAATTGGGAAACAAGAAGCGGAGTTAAGGGTTTACTTGCCAAGTTCCTGATTAAGAAAGCCCGAGAATTCCTCAAGGTTATGAGTTTCCATGCATTCGAAGACATTGTGGCCTTGCTAATCTATGGTTTGGTTCTATTCCCTAACTCGGATCAATTCATAGATGTCAACGCCATCAAGTTGTTTCTTACCCGTAATCCAGTGCCTACTTTACTTGGAGATATTCTACATTCTCTCCACACTCGTACTACTAAGAGACAAGGAACTCTCATGTGTTGCATACCGTTACTTTCTAGGTGGTTTATTTCGCACCTTCCTCCATCAGTTTTGAAGAATGAGCAAAGGTTGAAGTGGTCTCAAAGACTAATGTCACTCTCTCATTCAGATATTTGTTGGAATCTTTTCTCTCAAAAGGACTTCACATTCATTGCGCGTTGTGGAGAATTCCCTAATGTACCACTTCTTGGTATAAGGGGTATTACTTCTCTAGCTCTACGTCGGTTTGGTTTTGCTCGAAGAGATGGACCACATGATATGCTTCTCCAGATATTGTGTTCGACTACAACCACGATCTCCAAAATTACAGCGAAGGTTCATACACACTTGGGGCATGGTAAAGAAGGCGATACAAGACTTTGGGGCACCAAAACTCCATTCCTTGGGAACCTTACCTCAAATGGGTGCGAGCTCGAGCTCAAAACCTCATGATGCCATTCACGCTGTTTACCGTAATTATGGAACTGTTGCTATAGGTGGCGTACCTATCTTGTTATCCATCGACATGCCTCACGATTTTAAAGACTTGAAGAGATCCTGGATTCAGCTTAAAGAAGAAAGGGATACCTTTGAAGCTCAGTGTTATGCAAGTGAGAAGAAGGTACTAGAGTTGACGAAGCTACTTCACGAGGAGCGAAGCATCAACGCCTACCTCGACACCAAAAGGAAGCGCCCATGGGAGACTTAGAGCTTTAGGATTTATATGTTTTTCTTTTATTGTTTTGAACTATCTTTTGTACTTAAAAAGAAAAAGAATAAAAAGAGAACTAATAAATGTTTGTTCGTGCTTGTTTAACAAATTTAAATCTCTAAGGTCCTTGAAAACATTGCATTTCATTTGCATAAACATCGCATATCATAGCATAACATCTCATAACAGGTACATTGAAGATTGGTTTTCTCATTTCTCGCTATTTATTTTAGCAGAAATGGCTCTTGAACAGTCATCAAAGATCTCGGGCTCGAATGCTCAGTTTTAGCAGATGTTCACCAGCTTGGTCCAAGGCCAAGAGGATCTGAAGAAGCTCATCAACAGAAAGAAAAAGGTCGTCGGTCTTCTCAACACGGGCAGACGCTACAAAGGTGGTCCTAAGGTGGTCAGTCGAATAGAGCTCTCTGAAGGAAGTGTCAAGAATGAGGGGAGTGTCAAGGGTAATGAAGATGACCAGTGTGAGCCTGAGAAGGAGAGAGAGGATCGCTCCGACTATAGCCAGTACTCTGATGAAGGTGACAAGTACAAGCAACTTGAAGACCGTCTGAATGCTGTGGAAAACCTGAAAATGTCAGGGCTGAATTTTGATGATCTGAGTCTTGTTCCCGGTGTGGTGATTCCTCCCAAGTTCAAAGTTCCTACTTTTGCCAAGTATGATGGTATTTCTTGTCCAAAGCTGCATTTGAAGTCCTATGTTCAGAAGATCAACCCCCACACTGATGACAGAAAGTTGTGGATGCATTATTTTCAAGAGAGTTTGTCCAGAACTCAGTTGGAATGGTATTATCAGCTAGAGAATGACCGTATCCGTACTTGGAGTGACTTAGCAGATGCTTTCTACAGACAGTATGAGTACAATGATGAATTGACACTCACTCGCATGCAACTACAAAGCATGTCTATGGGTCGTGATGAGAAGTTCAAGGAATAAGCTCAGAAATGGAGAGATCTAGCAGGCAGAGTTCAGCCACCCTTGTCCAATAGGGAGTTGGTTGATATGTTTATGGGAACACTGACAGGCCCATTCTTCAATCATTTGATCGGAAACTCTTGACGGATTCACCAAGTGATATTGGAGGAGGCGTATTAGTATCAAAGTGGAAAGATTTATGTAGAGTCATCATCAAATGCTGCAAAGAGATCTTTTGATGGTAAGAAAGAAACTAATGCTGTGTATGGTCAGAAAAACCGAGCCAAGACCGACCACGCTCAATCTGTGGGAGCAGTTGTGATCTCGATCCTACATCGGCCAACCTCGGTGAGACAATGCGTGGCAGGCAGCGAAAGGCGATTCTGAAGATCAACATGCCATTGTCATAAGCCTTGCAACACATGTTGAAAGTAGGTGATTACTTTGAAGGATCCTCCTCAGTGTCAACACCTCCTCTCCGAGATACAATCCTAATGCTAAGTGTGCTTACCACTCCAATAGCCAGGGCACGACAGTGTTGGCTCAAGAACAAGATTCAAGATATGATTGAAGCTAAGTAGATTGAGTTTGATCCTCCTGTTGAGACTCCGAATGTGATCAACGCGTCTATGCTTAACCATGACAAGAGTTCCAATGTTGTTGGGGAAGATACTTATGTTTTCAACATAGATGACTTGACCATTCCTTTGATGAGTGTTAAGAAGAATTTGCTACAAGCCGGTGTCAATCCAGGATGCCCAGAGAATTGTCGTTGGTTCCCATCTGCACCTGATGGTTGTGCTTGGTTGAGAAGGCGTGTTCAGTGCATGATGGATAACCGTGAAATACTATTCCTGAAACCACCTGTGGAGAGTCTATGTGAAGATATGTCTAAGAAACTGAAGATCGAAGATGTGAATAAAACAGTACCATCTGCGTGGGATACCTTGGGGCAGCCAAGTGGAAAGTTTGATTACATGGTGAAGTACACTGTTCCTGAGAGCTACAAGATTCCTATTGAAGATGTTAAGGTAACCGGATGGGGTGACGATTTCCCGAAGACTATCTTGGCGTTAACACAATAAGGATTTCCTCTGCGATTACGTGCCTAGTGGCACCTCTCATCATTACTTCTCCTAGACCAGTTCCATATTCCTCCGACAAGGATATCCCTTGGAATTATGGAGCTGATGTTTACTATCATGGCGTCAAGCAAGACCCTCTGACCATTGAAGCTACCATTCTTGACATTGACAACATCACCGGATCAAGTAAGGTGACCAGAACCGGAAGAGTGTTCTATACAGATATCTCTCCTCCAAAAGACACTGCGACACCAGCTCGCATTCCAGCTATTCAATCCATTCCCCAAGCTAGAGGGAAAGAGCCAGTAACTCATCACCTTTCGGCCGAAGTACCAAAGGAAGTTCACGAAGACACCTCAAACAAATGGAGGAATTCGATTATCAAGAAGAGTGACTACAATGTTGTGGAACAGTTGGGACAGACTTCGTCCAAGATCTCCATGCTTGCTCTGCTCTTGTGCTCTGAGGCTCATGCTAACGCCTTGGTGAAGTTTCTGAAGAATGCTCATGTACCGCAAGACACTACTACAGACCAATTTGAAGTTTGTATTGCTAGCCTGGCTGCCAACAACGACCTAGGTTTCTCTGATGCTGATTTGACTCCTGCCAGAAAGAAACACAACAAAGCCTTGCACATTTCTGTTGAATGCAAGGGTACTACCTTATCTCATGTTCTGGTGGATACCGGTTCTGCTCTGAATATCCTACCGAAGACTACTTTTGATCGACTTGATATCGAAGGGTTGGTTCTGAAACCCAGTGACATAATTGTGAGAGCCTTTGATGGTTCTAAGCAAACAGTACTTGGAGAGCTCATTCTGCCTGTTAAAGTCGGTTCCCAGACTTTTGACTCCACTTTCTTTGTCATGGACATCCGTCCAGCTTACTCTTGCCTACTTGGACACCCTTGGATACATGGGGCGGTACCTCTACCTTGCATCGGTGAAGTACCGGTGAAAGGGAAGGTTGTTACAATGTGGTGAAGAAGAATATATGGTCGATCGTCTGATCATTCCGATACCTCGAGGTGGAGGGTGAAGTCTCTGAGACTCCTGTCAAGCTTTTGAAACAATTCCCAGTCATGCTGTTGACTCTCCGTCCTCTGAAGTTATGCAAGTTCCACCTAGGATGGCCTTTGAAAGATGCTCAAGTGCGGTTGAAGAAGGAGGTAGTACTATTTGGGGTCGCTCACGATCTCCCTTTCAAATCTAACAAGGCTGGTTTAGGCTTCACCATCAAGGTCGAAGATGATACGCCCATGACGTGCGGCCGCTTCCTTTCCGCATCGGCCAGTGGAATCCATGCTATAGAAGGCGACAACGACTTGACGACGCAAGTGGATCTTCCCAACTCCGACAATGGACTCGACAATTGGAAGGCGAAGATGTCATACCAATCTCCTTTAGGCAGGAGTAATTGCTCTTGTTTTGTCTTGCTTTTCGTATTTTCTATGTTTGAACAATAAACTCTAAAGCCTAGTGCCTTGCGGGCATCATGGCTCGTTGTGAGGTTATTATCATCATTTGCATATCTTCATTCAATAAAATTGTTGGACTTTTGCATTCAATTGATGTTTTCTTTCTTTTACTTTGTCACCCTTCAAAAGCTATGTGTTTCTTACACACCACGTGATACACTGCAGAATCACTCACGAATCTCGTTGATAACACTATGCTATTGCTAAATATGACTTGATAATCCGATCTACCAAGTCGAAGACGAAGGTGAGGAAGATTGTGAAGTGCGGGAGAACTTGTCAAGCTACTGACAAGAAGAAGCGAGTTATCTGACCCCGAAGCGATTGAGGTTGTGAATTTGGTACTGACGAAGACAGAAAAGAGATCAAGATAGGAGCGGGTCTTGAGGACAGTGTTAAAGAGAGATTGGTTCAGATGCTACGAGACTATATTGAGGTTTTTGCTTGGTCATACAAAGACATGCCAAGTCTGGACATTGATATTGTGGTGCACGATTCTTGAAGAAGGTTTTCTCCAAGTAAAATAGAAGGTTCGTCGCATGCATCCTGAGATGTCAGAGAAAATAAAAGCTGAAGTTATGAAGCAGTTCAACGTCGGTTTCTTAGCTGTCACTTCTTACCCACAGTGGGTTGCAAATGTGGTACCCGTACCTAAGAAGGATGGCAAAGTACGAATGTGTGTGGACTACAGAGATTTGAACAAAGCGAGTCCGAAAAACAATTTTCCACTTCCTCATATTGATGTTCTGGTTGACAACACCGCTCAGCATAAGGTTTTCTCCTTCATGGATGGTTTCTCCGGTTACAATCAGATTAAAATGGCTCCCGAAGACATGGAGAAGACTACTTTTGTTACACAGTGGGGCACTTTTTGCTACAAGGTTATGCCGTTCGGACTGAAGAATGCGGGCGCCACTTACCATCGTGCTATGGTGACACTATTTCATGACATGATTCATCACGAGATAGAGGTCTACGTCGACGACATGATAGCTCGGTCACAAACAGAAGAAGAACATCTTGATCATTTGCGGAAACTGTTTGATAGGTTGAAGAAGTACAAATTGTGACTTAACCCTAACAAGTGCACCTTTGGAGTCAGATCCGGAAAACTCTTAGGGTTTGTTGTCAGTGGAAAAGTTATTGAATTTGATCCTGCCAAGGTTAAAGCTATTCAAGAGATGCCAACTCCCCGCATCGAGAAGGAAGTCAGAGGTTTCTTGGGACGATTGAACTACATTGCCAGATTCATTGCACATCTAACTACTACTTGTGAGTCAATCTTCAAGCTACTGAAGAAAGATCAAGTAGTAGAATGGAATGACGATTACCAGATCGTTTTCGACAAAATCAAGGAGTACCTACAGAATCCTCCTATCCTGATGTCGCCTGCCGAAGGAAGACCTTTTATCATGTACTTGACAGTGTTAGAGAACTCAATGGGGTGTGTGTTGGGGCAACATGACGAGTCTGGTCGAAAAGAGTATGCAATATACTACCTTAGAAAAAGTTTACCATTGTGAAGCAGGATACTCACACTCGAGAAAACTTGCGGTAGGCTTGGGCTCGCCGACTAAGACAGTATATGTTGACTCACACTACCTTGTTGATTTCTAAGATGGATCCGATAAAATACATATTTGAGAAGCCACTCTCTCGGAAGAAACGACAAGATGGCAAATGATCTTGTGATCGACATCCGATATACTTCGAAGCGATCAAAGGAAGTGTAGTAGCCGATCATTTAGCTCATCAAGCCGTAGATGACTATCGATCTATGCAATTCAATTTCGAGATGAGGATGTTTTACTAGTTCTGATTGTGAAGAACCGGGCCGGACGAAGGACACGAACAAGGATCCCGATGGACCATGGTCTTTGATGGAGCCTCAAGCACTTGGCAATGGCATTGGCGCCATCATTACATCCCTACAGTGGACATCGCCATTCACCGCCAGACTTTGTTTGATTGCACTAACAACATGGCCGAATACGAAGCGTGCATCATGGGTATTAAAGCTGCTATTGACCTAAGAAATAAGTTCTTGCAAGTGTATGGAGACTCAGCTTTAGTGATCATCCAGATTAAGGGCGAGTGGGATACGAAGCATCCGAATCTCATTCCGTATCGAGAGCATGTTCTAAGTTTGACCCCCTACTTCAAAGAGATTACTTTCAATCACATTCCACGAGAAAAGAATCAGTTGGCAGACGCATTGGCTACTATGTCGTCTATGTTTAAGGTCAGATGGGACAACGAGGCTCCCCAGATCATCATTGAAAAGTTTGACGAACCAGCATATTGTTATGAGCTTGATACAGACGAGAAACCTTGGTACTACGACGTGAAGAAGTATCTTTAGACTCAGGAATATCCCGCAGGGGCATCTGTCAACGATAAGAAGTTCTTGAGAAGATTTGCATCCAAATTCTTCCTCAGCAACGACATCTTATACAAGCGCAACCACGACTTGTGCTTGCTTCGCCGTGTGGACCAGAAAACAGCGGAACGTATCATGGAAGAATTACACGAAGGCGCATTTGGTACCCATTCCAGTGGACATATGATGGCTAAGAAGATTTTGAGAACGGGTTACTATTGGTCCACCATGGAAGCTGATTGTCACCGCTATGCTCGATCTTGTCACAAATGCCAGATTTATGCCGACAAAGTGCACATACCTCCAGTACCTCTGAATGTTCTAACAGCTCCTTGGCCTTTTGCAATGTGGGGCATTGACATGATCGAATAAATCAAGCCCACCGCTTCCAACGGACATCATTTTATCCTTGTGGCAATTGACTATTTCACCAAGTGGGTAGAAGCAGCCTCGTTCGCATCAGTTACCAAGAATGTTGTGGCTCGATTTGTCAAGCATAATCTTATCTGTCGATATGGCACTCCCGAAAGGATTATCATAGATAATGGCTCTAATCTCAACAATAAGATGATCACCGAACTCTGCACGCAGTTCAAGATCAAGCATCACAACTCTTCTCCTTATCGGCCTAAGATGAATGACGCAGTGGAAGCCGCCAACAAGAACATTAAGAAGATTATACAAAAGATGATGGTGACTTACAAAGATTGGCATGAGATGTTACCATTTGCTCTTCATGGTTATCGCACTACAGTACGGACATCAACAGGGGCAACCCCCTTCTCTCTTGTGTACGGTATGGAAGCAGTCCTACCCATCGAGGTTTAGATACCCTCGACGAGTCCTCGGGGCCGGTTTAAGCGAGCGATTGGATCCAAACTCGCCTTGACCAGATCAACTTGATTGATGAGAAACGACTCGCATCCATTTGCCACGGACAGATCTATCAAAAGCGAATGATTAGAGCATTTAACAAGAAGGTCAAGCACCGAGTCTACCAAGTCGGTGATCTAGTAGTCAAGCGCATCATTCTTCCACAAGGTGATCCCAGGGGCAAATGGACTCCCACCTATGAGGAACCGTTTGTAGTCAAGACAGTATTTTCCGGCGGAGCTATGATACTTAGCTCCATGGATGGTGAAGACTTCCCACACCCTGTGAACGCCGACATAGTCAAAAATACTACGCATAAAGAGACCCGCTAGGTCGGTGGCCTAGGAAAAATAAGGGCATCTGGCAAACCAAAGGGTTCGGGCAAAAGTTAAGGATATATACAAGACATGTACACCGGCAAGTCGAAAACACGAAAAGGCGGCTTGGGCAAAAAGGTATCGGTGGTGAAAACACGAAAGGCGGTCTAGGCAAAAGTTAGGGATTTAAGCGTCGACTATGTCCGTCCGGATCACCTACTTCAGACTACTATCGGCATTCAAGATTCAAATGGCGAAGATCAATTCACACACTTTCTCGACAGCAGGAGATGAGATAGTTGAAATATATGAGTACTAGCATAGTTGGAACTTAACGAGATTGCTTCCGCAGCTTTTACCTTTCTTGTGTACAAACTACTTGGCCATCATACATTTCAAATAAATCTGATTCTTTCTCTTTACAATTTTTGCTATTGTTGTTTGCATAAAGTCCAACGTTTGCTTTGAATGATTATATGCATCTAACAATAAAAATCTAATCACGAACATGCGAAAAGTGAACATACAAAAGTAATTACTACGGTTCTTGAGATGGCGACGAAAGTCACCAAAACATTCCCCCCCAAAGCATGACCCCCAGCGGCTCACTTTCCTAGGCCACTTCATCAAACACTTCATCCCTTCTCCCCGACCAGCGGTATCGGACTTGAAACTTGGTCAGATAATGCACCGGAGGAAACCTACATCTTTTATTCCCCAGTCAGAGATTACAATGGGCTCCAGACTCTCCTAACCCGGTCTCCCAGCAACTACCAAAATACTCTCCAGCAAGATTTACACACAAAGTCCCCGGTAGAGTACCTCCATGATTCTCCCCAACAGGGTCTATACACAAGATCCCCGACAGTGTATTTCTACCATCCTCAACAATATCTGGGCTCAAGACTTGGTCAGATAGTGCACCGAAGGAATCGAGATTATCTTTCTTCTCAGGGTTTCCATCCTCAAACAGAAGTCAAAAATCCTCAAGCAGAACATCCGCATCTTCTTCAAGATGGATATGTTTTGAAATACCATAACATTTATCATTCATTGCACTACTCATAAAAGTCATAATTTGCACATATGTCATTCATACACCTCGTCATGCATCATACTTTGCATAAGACTAACAAATATTCTATCAAAGTTTTCTCTTGTTTTTTTCGAAGCAGGTGAAAATCACTTCTGAAACAAACAGGTCCAGGATTAATGCCCGAAGCCAGACGGGAAAACTATCTGAACGACCACCCTAGTTGTCCTCCGACAACGGTCCGAGATTAATGCCCGGCAGACGGAAAACTATCGAACGATCGCCCACGTTGTCCTCCGACAACGGATCGAGATAATGCGGCGACGGAAAACTATCTAAGCGATCACAAGTTATCCTCCGATAAGGCATTGGATCGATGCCAAAAACAGGAAGCTGTTCACATTTTGCCAACAACTATTATCCCTAAAATCGGGCGAAGATGTATTCGACTCTCTCTATTATCAAAACTCTGAGTCTAGCGTACGACTCAGTTGCCTTGGATGGCATCTTAAGCCCATCTCCGACTACTTGTCAACATTTCTCCACTTTCAGAATGCTGCATATTTGGTTAAAAAACCAATACAAACCAATAGCTTCATTCAAAGATAAACACCGGGTCTAGCGTACGACTCCCTCCGGATGGCATCTTAAGCCCATCTCCATGCTCCTTTCACTTCCAGAAACGTCGTTAGAGCCAAACGTACGGCTCACTCCCCGGCACCGATCTTTCCAGATGGCATCTTAAGCCCATCCCCATCGGTCCTCCTATCCAGACGACGTTCTCGAGTCTAGCGTATGACTCATTCCCCATCGAAGTCTCCAGTTTCTCCAAATGGCATCTGTAAGCCCATTCCCGCATCATCAGCCAACAGCGAGTGCAAATTTTCAGGTGTACTCGAGTGTTCAATCATCTTCTACCTCCAGGTCACGAAGGGCGAGCATGCCAATCTAACCCTTCTAGTACAAGAAGATTGAATAGGGGCAGCTGTAATACCCCAAAATTTGCCCTCATACTTCTCAAGACATTTCATACATCCATACTCAAGGGTTGATCAGACAAACCCTCTCCTAGACAATCAACCCAAACTAGGGTTTGGTATTTCTCAAACCCAGATGGACTTCCAACATCTCTAATGGCCATCATGCCTCCTCATATGCTTCAAAGTTTCTCCATGACAAGTTTCAAGCCTCACAAGTCAAGTTTCCTCAGACAATTGCTCAGATGGTTGAAAATCAGTTGTATTAGACAAAAAGTCAACTGTGGTCAACATACAGTCAAACTTCATAAATTTTGGTCAACATCCTCATTTTGAAGTTACATTCATCATTTGATCAAGGGTTGGTCATGATTCATCAAGAAAACTCAAGATTTGCTCAAAAGTCAAACTTTCTAAATTAGGGTTTCTTAGTGAAAAGTCAACCAAACTTTGGTGAGCATAACTTCTTCATACTTTCTCGAAATTTTTCCACCACCTTTGTTTTGAAGGAAATTCAATTCTCTACAACTTCATGTCTCACAAGAATGTTCAAAAAATGCTTCATTTGGAAGGTATGGGTCAAAACATTACAGGTCCTTTTCAAAGTCAACAAAAAGTCAACTTTTTGTTTTGAAGATATATTGAGCATGGAAACTCCAATTGAGATTAAACTAAAGAGGTTGGTTAGAGGACTCTTAGAGCTTTCCAAAAAGTCCAAGAACACTCAAAAATATGGAAAATTGAGCAAAATACACCATTCACAAGTTGGGCATTTTTGAACAATTGCACAAAAGGAGATATTTGTCAAAATGCAATTTTTTCCAAATGGGTCTATAATTTTATGATCCAAACTTGATCATAATATTATTTGTGACCTATTCATGCCTTGCCATGACAATTTTCTATTTTATTGATTTATTTTTGAATTTAAAACCATTTAATTCAAAATTAAATTATATAAAATATGAAAATAAGATATTTTTTCAAAAGGAGTGAATTTCTATCAAACTTGAGGTCCAAGATAGCCCATGGAACATGCCAAATTCGTGCTAGCTCTCACATTGAAGAGAAAATCAAAAATTTTCCAAAATTTGATTTTATTTGAAAAGAAATAAATGCACATTCAAGATCAAATCTTTTTTCACTCTCTTTGCCATCCCAAATCACTCTATAAATACCAAGCAAGCTGCACAAGACAACACACGAAACCCTAGCTCAAAGCATAACCCTTATTTTACCAAAAAATTTCTCAAAGTTGTAAAATTTGAATTTTACTTTGCAGCCACTTTCAGCCTCTCTCAACCATCCAAACGTGTTCCTGAGGTAAGTTTGAGTAAGTACACATCATTATCAATGATCAAAGCAGCCTGAATCGATGCATACATGTTCATACATATTCAAAACTTTCTTGATTTTGCATTTTTATTATATGTTTGTTTTAATTGATTCTAACGATTTTAATGTGTTCATGAGGTGCATTATACATGATCTGGGCAATCGTTTGTGAGTTTGAACGTCAGAAACACGAGTTGCCATACTTAGGGTTTTTAGAACTGTTAGCTTCGAATCTCTAATTGCAGGACGATTCAAGGAAAACTGAGGCCACCATTGGATTCGAGACCCGATTTAGGGGGTAGCCTAATCGACCTTTTCGTGTATTTTGCAGGTTCAGGGATCGTGGTCGCCGGAGAAGACGACCAGAGCTAGGGCTCCGGCGTCGTTGACATTCTTTGACCGGCGAGGAGCTGGTGTTGCGCGATGGAGCGATTTGATTCGTTCATGCGTAAGTGACTGGGCCCGGCTAGCTGACTGTGTTTGAAGTCAAAACAATGACACGCGTATCATTCATATTCAATTGATTTTGGTTTTACAAACACCAAATGCAATGTGGCGCAGTGGTTAAGGCTTTGGTTTGAGAAGATTCCCCAAGAGGTCATGAGTTCAACCCCTGCCAGGACCGGTTTTCCTTTTTTCTCTTTTACAAACTTCATATTTTAACTATTTTCATATTTTTCTATTTTCTTTTAATATTTTCATTCAATTTAATTTATCTTTCATAATTTTTATCATGCATTTAAAAAATACCAAAAATATTTATTTTTTACATACACATCAGAAAAATGCTTATTTAATTTTTAAAATTAAAAATATTATTTTTGCATGCATATTTAATTTAATTTCTATTTTATCATTTAAATCACTTTTAATTGATTTTTAATTATTAAGTTAACTCCAAAAAATCCCAAAAATTTATTTTAGCATATTAATGTTATTTCCAGCATGAAAACATTTTTCTCATTCAAAAATTATTATTTTTACTAACATTTTCCTCTTATTCAATTTCCTCGTATTTCCCGATTTTTCATCTGTTCACAAGTTATCCCGTTTTGGACAATTTTTTATCGTTTTCTTTTCATATTATGTAATTGCCTATGGGATGTAATAGTTTAATTAGGACTTTTATTTTCCGAATTTTCAATTATGTATCTGCCCCAAAGCCATGTAATAGCGTAGGATTTATCTTTCTGCATTTTACTTTCCGCAATTTAATTTCCGCATCCTATAAACTGTTAGTAATTAGGCGTGTATGGAAAGATAAACTTAACATAGCTCACTCATAATTTCCAAGATAAAAATACTTGAAATTAACACACTCTTTTCACACATGCACCCCTTAGGGTAATTCTCTCTCGTTGCTTTTACAAAATCCAATGGTCATGTCCCTCGAACGTAGAGGTATTCTAGCACCGTTGCCTTCAAAACAAATCATCATAGTCCCTTCGATACAAAGATCATAGATCCACGATGTCGCCTCCGAATGCATGATCTTGACCCTCGATTGCCGCCTACGAAAAATAATGATAGTCCCTTCGAATGTGCTAGGATACTTCCTACAAGTTGCTTTCTATGACCATACGATGTCCTTTCGAATGTCCCGCTTACATCCAACGAATAGAGTTACCTACCAAACTAATGGTACGGATAGCGCTATTCTAAAGGAACGTAAAATAACACGAAAACGACCATTCTGAGTAGGTAATAAGACTTTTAGTTGCTTGCTCAATCAAAATACTTTTTACACCTCACATTTTTTTGTCAAAGTTCAAACTCTTTTCAAAATGAAACATTTCCGAACACTTTGTATACATTCCTACATGAATCATTACAAAGTCAAAGCGAAATGCCTTTTTCAAAACATTTTTGTCAAACACACAGAAAGCACAATTTTTAAAGTGATCTAAGAGCAACTAAGAGCCCGTAGATAACTACGGATGGAAAGGGGTGCTAATACCTTCCCTTTTCATAACCTTCTCCCTTACTCAGAATCTAACGAAGGTCTTTTCCTGTTCTTTTCACCTTCCCTTAATTGGATAAAAGAAAAGTCTGTGGCGACTCTTGCTATCCGTACATTTGCGATACAAAAACCTACAAAGTCAGTTCACCGTATTACAGCTTGCTGATACTTGTGAATTGTTTTTAAAAAATGTCACTAGAGTCACTCTTTTTTTACCTTTTAAAGTAAGTTTGTTTCTTAGATGTGATCTACTCTTTTTATGAATATGTGGAGTCACTTGAAAATACAGATTATTGTGGAGTCCTGATCTATGGTAATGTTGAAAATGGATTATCGTTGTTTGATTTGTAGCTCACTTTGAATTTGGTTTATCATGTTATAAACTAGAATGTTTTGTCAACACTTTGCTTGAAAGTTTAGTTTTGAATTGGTGCTACATACGCCCAAATTTTCGAGTTTGTAATGACATTTTGCATTTGTGTTAAGTCCTAAAAACTACGGGCTTATGATTGTGTTAACATACTAGTCTCACCTTAATTTCACTTGAAATCGTGAAGTTTGATTTCTAGTTAGTTTTGAGTTCTTTTATCCTCACAATTCCATTCTACTTCCGATTTCTATTTTCATCTTAATCCATTACCTCCATATTGTTTTAATTAATTTGTGCTTGTTTGTTAAAATGGATTAGTTTACTAGCTTGTGAGATAATTTTGTGATAACTCTGTGGAATGAGCTAGCTTGTTGTTTTTGTTGCAGTGAAGGACGTCGTGTAGGGATTAAAGTCGCTTCTGATAAGAACAAGCTTTTGGTTGTTGTTCGGTATATCTGAGGTAAATTTCTTCCTCAAATTACAGGTATTGTGATGAATTTGTCTAAAATTGCGTGAATATGTTGTGTTTTCTTGCTCCGGATCTATTCCATGTATACTTTGTGTTTTGACAGAAACACATTATACTGTTTTGTGTCCTAATTAGTTATTTTTGTTTAGCTTAATTAGTAAAACCATGGATAAGACATGGATGTATTCCAATCGATTATCGAAAGAGTACGAGAATGTAGTATCTGAATTCGTTAAATTTGTTGTTGCGCACGCCAAAGACCCCAGTTGAATGACATGTCCTTGCTTGTGTTGCTATTATGGGAGTCGAGTTGATGCGGTTCAGTTGGCATCACATTTAATACGGTATGGAATTGTTAGAAGTTATACATGTTGGAATATGCATGGTGAGAAAAGTAATGGGAATGTTGAATCGGGGGATAATAGGACTTATGCTTCAAATGAAAATTGCACAGATACAGACGATTATGATCGAGTCGAAGAGATTGCAGAAGCGCTTGAAGAAGATCTTAATGATTGTCCCAAAATGTTTGATAGGTTGGTAAGCGATGCAGAGAAACCGTTGTATAATGGTTGTAAAAAATTTACAGGATTGTCTGTGGTATTAAAGTTGTACAACTTAAAGGCGGACAATGGATGGTCGGATAAAAGTTTCACAAAGTCATTAGCCCTTATGAAAGATATGCCACTAGAGGATAATATTCTTCCCAATCAAACGTATAAGGCCAAAAAGATGTTGTACTCCATTGGCATGAGATATGATAAGATACATGCCTGTCCAAAAGATTGCGTTTTGTTTCGAAACGAGTATGCATCGTTAAATGAGTGTCCTAAATGAGGTGCCCCTCGATATAAGAAAAAGTTGACTCCGACAAAAGTCTTATAGTATTTTCCTATAATTCCGAGATTTCGACGAATGTATCAAAGTGAAAATGGTTCAAGACACTTGACTTGGCATGCAGATGAAAGAACTATTGATGGAAAGTTTCGACATCCGACAGATTCACCACAATGGATGAAAATTGATAATGATTATCCTGAATTTGGAAAATAAGCAAGAAACCTTCGCTTGGCATTGTCTACTGATGGAATGAACCCACACGGTATTCAAAGTATCTCGTATAGCACATGGCATGTGATTCTTATGATTTATAACCTACCTCTGTGGCTATGTATGAAACGTAAGTACATGATGTTATCTATGTTAAGTTCTGGGCCTAAACAACCAGGAAATGACATAGACGTATACTTGGAACCTTTAATCGATGATTTGAAGATTTTGTGGTAGAACGGTGTGGAGGTTTATGATGGGTATATGAAAGAAAGTTTCAACTTGAGGGCGATGTTGTTTGGAACAACTAACGATTTTCCAGGATACGGAATTCTATCCAGGTATAACATTAAAGGTGAAAAAGTGTGTCTCGTCTGTGAAGATGGAATCGATACGGCGCGATTGAAATTTTGTTAGAAGATTGTCTTTCTCGGTCATCGTAGATTCTTAAATTCTAAACATCAATATCGTGGATGGAGAAAAGCGTTCAACGGAGATACCGAACAACGTAGAGCTCCGCCTGGATTGACAGGTGATCAAATTTTTGAAAAGGTGAAAGATGTGAGTATTTAGTTTAGCAAGCCTTTTGCACATAAAGTTTTCACAGGTGGGTGGAAGAAGAGGTCGATTTTTTTTGAATTGCCATATTGAAAATCTTTGTACGTAAGGCATTTTCTTGATGTTATGCATATTGAAAAAAAAATATTTGACAGTGTTATTGGTTCGTTACTCAATATAAAAGGGAAGTCTAAGGATGGCCTTAAATCAAGGGAGGACATGGTAGAGATGGGAATAAGAACTGAATTGGGACCCGGGAAGAAAGGAAGACGAACATATCTACCACTTGCTGTTTACACTCTATCCAGAAAGGAGAAAAAAATTGTGTAAGTTCCTAAGTGAAGTTAAAGTTCCAGAAGGCTACTCAGTAGATATTAGAAGACTTGTGTCTATGAAAGGCCTCAAGTTAAATAGTTTAAAGACGCATGATTTCCATGTTATAATGGAACATTTTCTACCGATAGGTATACGTTCTATTCTTCCAGAAAAACTAAGAAGCGCAATAACTAAACTGTGTTTTTTCTTCAAGTCAATTTGTAGTAAGGTGATCGATCCTGAGATCTTACCAACATTGCAAAAAGAAATAGTTGTTACTTTATGTGATCTTGAAATGTATTTTCCTCCCTCGTTTTTTGACATAATGGTTCATCTTGTCGTTCATCTTGTGAAAGAGACACAATTGTGTGGACCAACTTATATGAGATGGATGTACCCTGCTGAACGTTATATGAAAATATTAAAAGTGTATGTGAAAACCGAAGTTGACCAGAGGGTTGTAATACCGAGTGATACATTGCTGAAGAAGCGGTTGAGTTTTGTATTGAATATCTGTCAAATGTTCAATCAATTGGACTCCCCAAATCTCATATTATTGAAAAAAAGAAGGTAAGAAGCTAATTGGAAATAAAGTGGTGACAGTATCAAGGGTCGAACGAGATCAAGTGCATTTGTATGTTCTGCACAATGAGATTGAGGTTGAGCCGTATGTTGAAATGTACAAGGGTGTTCTTCGAGGTTTAAACCCGAATAGAAATGAGAATTGGATTGTACGAGAGCACAATCGAAGTTTCAGACCATGGTTTAAGGAACATATTTATTCAAAGAATCATTCAGATCCCTCTTTAGTAACAGAAAGGTTGAGAAGTTTAGCATATGGTCCAAGTTTGGTTGTGTTTTCTTATAGCGCATACGCAATTAATGGATACATATTTTATACCAAAGAACAGGATGATAAAAGTACTATGCAAAATAGTGGTGTCACCTTGGTAGCTGAAGCAATGCATATATCAAGTGTGAAAGACTTAAACCCGAAATTTGCAAATCTGTCATATTTTGGGGTTATCGAGCGCATTTGGGTGTTTGATTACGAGGTTTCAGATTCCTATATTTGATTGCAACTGGGTTGAAAAAAGTAATGGCATACGAATGGATAAGTCTGGATTTTTGCAAGTGGATCTTAATAGGGTGGGGTATAAAGATGAGCCTTTTATTCTAGACTCTCAAGCTAAACAAGTGTTCTATGTCACTGATCCGACAAGTACGAAATGGTCTATAGTGCTTTTATCTATGACGGTGATTGGAAAAATTATCCGAATATGAAGTTAATGATTGATACGTAAGTGAGATTATTCTAAATATTCGTGTGTATTTATATTTTTAATTATTTCTGTGACATTGTTCTAAATATATATTTTTATTTTGTTAGAGCAATACAAGTATTCAGATGTCAAAGAGAAGCTCGAGTACCATGGTCTAAATCAAACAACATTAATTGGATCAAAGTGTAGGTATATTAATTTCCACAATTTTGCTTATAATATTTATGTTACTTGATAAAACAAGACAACTATATATTCTTATTTGTTTTTCTATGTAGTGTCCTCAACAGCAAAACAGTATAGATTGCGGATACTTCGTTTTGAGGTTTATCAAAGAAATCCTTCAAATGAATCAAATAGATATTCCAATCACGGTATGGATTTATAACTTAGAATTTGTGTTATTATTTATCGGATATTTTATATAATTTATTACTTTTAACTAAATCATGCATATTATGTTTTATTATGTAGTACTTCGATGAACACAAGTGTGTATATTACACGAAACTTCAGTTGGAAGAAATCAAAGAGGAATTGTGTCAATATTTTATTGAGCAAAGAATCATATAAGGTATGAATACATTATTGTGTAAAAAGTGTTATGAATACCTTATTATGTGAACACAATATTGATCGTGTTATTATGTTCATACCTTGCAGGACCAAGACCTTGAATACATAATTGACCGTGTTTTGTTCATACATTAGGGCTGATTTAGTTATTGTTAGGGTTGATTTTGTAAGACTAATTTTGGTAATGTTAAAAATATGTGAATTGAATTACAACGGTGTATATATATTTTGGATAGCAATGGTATATAATGGTATTTGTATATAATCTCTTTGTTGAAATAACGAGATTACGATTCTAAATTCTCGGTTTATGAATTACAGGTTTATGAAATAATGCTGCAAAAGGTGCAGGTATATGAATTATATAAGTTATAGGTTTATTAAAAACCCTAAGAAAGCACTTTTTCAAGAAAAGCGCTGTCTTAGGCTACCTATGAAAGCGCTTTTTAAGAAAAAGCGTTGTCTAACGTATACATAAGACAACGCTTTGAAAAGCGTTGTCTTATGTATACCTTAGGTAGCGCCTTTTCTTAAAAAGCGCTTTCATAGGTAGGCCTAAGACATCGCTTTTCTTGAAAAACGCTTTCTAAAGATGCCTACAGAAAGCATAAAAGGCATTCTAAAGTAGGCCTAAGAAAGCTTTTTTTCTAGAAAAAGTGTTGATAAAAGCCTAGTTAAGAAAACACTTTTTAGAAAAAAGTGTTGTCTTAGATAGACCTACGAAAATGCTTATGCCTAAACAAAAAGTGTTGCTAAAACCTATAGCAGCGCCACCTACGACAACACTTATAAGCGCTTTTAAAGGAAAAAAAAAGCGCTTTCGTAGGTCTTTTTTGGCGTAGTGAAAGTAAGGAAAATTAATCCATTTGTTTTTAGTTCAATCATTTATAATTTGTATTGTTGTATTTTTTTAATCAAATAATTAAATGTACGGGTGTTCAAAATCAAACCGATCCAATAGAAAATCGTTAAATCGAATCGAAACAAACCAAAATTGTAAAAAATTATTTTTGATTTGAATATATTTTGATCATTTTCTAACATAACCGCGCGGTTCGGTTCAGTTTACGGTTTGTATTTTGCAAATCGAATCAAACTAAACCGCATTATTGTTATAAAATCTTACTTTTATATATATATATATATATATATATATATATATATATATATATATATATATATATATATATATATATATATATATATATATATTAACATATATTATATGTATATTTTATTATATTCTTTGTATTATATTTATTTTAATTTATAAATTATAAAAAATTAAATATTATTTATTTATAAATATTTTCACAAAATATATTTTATCTTATTCTTTGTATAATATGTATTTAAGAATGCAATCTTATGTATATCATTATTTAGATTTAGATAAAATTATAATACGTAATTTTATGTATCAAATTATAAATTTATTTTGACAATTATTAATTTTTTATGGTAATGTATGAACACAATAAATTAAATTTTTCACTATATGTTTATGTATGGCTCAATAATATTTTATAAAAAAACTTAACCAACTCAACCATTCCAAACCGCATTAATTTAGTTTGGTTATTATTATTATTATTATTATTATTATTATTATTATTATTATTATTATTATTATTATTATTATTATAAAAAATGTCAAAGTCCAAAGATACATTAATGGAAAGATGGAGAGAGAGTTAAAAAATAAGGGAACTAGGTCAAAATCTCAGGACTTACCAGATTTAAAATCTGGTAAGTCTTGCAAATAATATAAACATTGTTAATATCACTATTGTTAATATCATTATGAATGTTATCTCACCATATATAAGTTTTAAGGGTTAGGTTTAAACTAGCTAAAATGTCAATACATTGATTATCTTTCTGATAAGGCCAAAAAATTAATAGAAGCAATGCCACAGAGACAATTATGTCATTTGTTACGAATCTTCCAAGACATCATGAGGGGGTTGGAGAAAGTTTTGATAACAAGCAAATAATCAGTTTCTAACCAGAAGTTTTGCCACAAGGAAGCCATGACATGCTCCATGAGATGAATAACACCCACAAGTTCTGCAAACAAAGCATCCTCTGGCCCAAAAAATAAGAAAAACTCTCCAAATGAACTCTACTTTGATCTCGAAACAAACCACCACACGGAACCATATTAGCCACCGAAACCTCATCAGAGTTACCTTTAAACCAATGTCTCAGCGGAGGAAATCAAATAACTTCTTCCATCACCCTTAGACAAGGCAGAATAATAGTAAAGTGAAAAGCTTTAAGAAACCTAAAATCATCCATGTTAATCACAAAATGAGACTTAAGCGTTTTACCTATAAGAGCCACTTGGGAAGACATACGAGAAGTCGAGATTTTACATCTAACAACATAATCTTGAAATCTGGATTTGTTTCTCGCATTCTAAATAACAACAATGACATTAGTGATGCCTTCCAGGAGGATAATTCTAAACGATTTCGAACCACAAACTGTCAAAAACTATAAGCAGTCCTCAATAGCAATAATAATAGGTGTATGTGTTAAAGTGCTTAACAAAGCCCAGAGAAATTTAGCATACTTACACTCAAAGAAGACAAGAAAAACATTTGCCGAAGCATTCTAACACGGACTGCACATAGAAATAGTGGACAAGCCTCTTCAACTCAAGTGTCCGTTTGTAGGTATCTTGTTACGAATGATTCTCCAGAACAGAAAATTACTATTATTATAGTATTGTTGTCGGAAAAATATAAAAAAATCGGATAAATAAAGAAAATCGTTTGATTAACCCACGTTTTTGGACTAAATAGGCTGTAATCATTTCTAATTTCCATATGGATTTTTTTATACATGTTTTAAAATCGGACCGGATCAGTAGAACTCTCAATTTAAAGTTTATTTAGTTCAACTAATTAAAGTTTACATTCACAATTTAATAAAATAAAATTTTCAAAATTCTATTAAAACTTAACACAACAACATTAATGACACACATAATAACCCAAGTTAATTGTACGTTTAATTTCAATCTTTAAATAAAATTTAAATAATTACATTAATAAAACATAACAAGTTAAATAATTACATATAAAATAAGATAAATCAATTTAAACCAAAATTAAAATAATAGGACATAATACATAAAATAAAATGCAAATAATTAAGAACATCTAAATTAAATATGATAGAATCACTAAAAAGGCAACGTAATATACTTAACTAAACAACTATACGTGAATGCGAGTTGAATCATAACAAACAAGTTATAATTGGACAATAAAAAATAATATTGAGTTGAACGACAATCAATATTGAATTGGATAATGTGACTGTGTTTAAAAGAGACTGACATGATGATGAAGCGTAATTGAAAGAAAAAAGATTATAATAGAGTGATAGAACTTACAAGTTTGTATGATTGTAAAAAAATAAAGAATTATTTTTTGTGAATGTGAAATGTTTTAAGTTTTAATATTATCATATTAAATTTAAAAAAAAAAAAACAAAACAAAATGAGGTCCATTTAATGCATTTTTTAAATCAGATTTTACAAAACCAATTCTAATTCTTTGATTAGAGAAATAATATAGGATGGAGGGAGTACCTAATAAAAAAAAAAAGTGTTATTTATTCTGCACGTATTACAGTGAGGTGAATTAAGGAACATCAATGAAATGCTTAGAAATTAAACGCATGCGTAAAATTGTGGCATGCACTAAGGAGCGGTTGCGTGCATGTGGAAATGGCTTAGTTGCACTAACTTTAGTGCAATTTAGATGGTTTTTGGGGGAACAAACAAACAAATAGTGAGAAAGAGTGAAATAAAAGGATGAAGAGCAAAAGTCATGGTGATTTTGGTGTCTGAAAGTCATCCATACTTTTACCCCGTACACTTTCACTAATAGAACATTACACGTAGAACAGTAGCCACTACACGTTCACTAGTTTGAGGAATACCGACTACACGTTTATTAGCTAAATAATATACATAGAATAATGGCTAGATTCTAGGAACACTCACTGCGGCACGATTAGTACGTAGTTAAACAATATACATAAAATATTGCCTAATCTTAGGAACAACCAGTACGATGTAATCGTTTTGGCCTCCTGTCATGATAATTTATATATATAATCACTTTGGATTTTAGAAGTTATGCATTAACTATTCATGACCGTTGACTATTCATCGTTGTAAAGTAAATGTTCAGGAATAGGCGCATGTTAGTATGTAGTCCAAAGACAATTTGTCCGTTCGAAGAGATGATCACAATATGTATTAACCCATATTACAAGTATAAAAGCTTGTTTCCTTTGTAGAATGCTAATTTTATAAATGAGAACATCAAGTTGATTATAGTACATGTTGTTAGAAAGTAAGAGTAGATCTCATACTTCACTCAGTGAAGATGAGTTTGGTGTTTGTGAATAAACTCAAGCCTCTTTTCATTAGTTTTCAATAGTGAGAGAACAAGAGTATATATATACATGTGCTACCAGAAGTTCTGTTAACTATTAACAGAAGCAAAAGAAAAACTAACAGAAGCTGAGAAGCATTGGCAAGGAGTAGTAACGGCAAGCACTAAAGTAACTAACAGCAATAGCTTGAAAAAATATCACTAATACCCCCTCAAACCGAAGGTTGTGTTAGTGGACAAACAACCTTGAGTTTGGTCCTAAGATCTTGAAAAGCAGCAGTACTAAGAGGTTTAGTTAAAGTATCAGCAATTTGAGTTGTGGCTGGAATATGTTGGATAGCCATTCGTTTAGCAACAACACGTTCACGCACAAAATGAATATCTAGTTCAATATGTTTAGTTCGAGCATGAAGAACGGGATTATGGGACAGCAGTACCGCACTGAGATTGTCACACAGCAATGTGGAAGTGTGAAAAGCAACCTGAAGTTCGGATAGTAGAGACTCAAGCCACAAAAGTTCAGAAGTGGAATGAGCAATGACACGATGTTGCACCCCAAAATTTGCCCTCCTATCTCGATTTTATCTGGTTTAGGCATCATATTCATCTGCATACGCTTCCATTAGGTCATTGACATTAAACAGTCATTCATTCATTGCATATGCATCATTTCGTCGTTTTTAAATTGACCAAAAGTTAGTTTAAATCGATATCTGAATCGTTTTATAGTTATAAAATACCCGTTATCCCACTTCATCCATTTTTATCTCTTTACTTGCTTATTGCATCGTACTAAGTTATGTATATGTCGGTAATATTGATATTTCGGTTTTATACACAAACCGTTAAAAGCGATTCGACACTGTGCGAAAAATTAGCGGGAAAATATTTCAAACTTTCGCCTCTAACTCACTGCTTTATGAATCTACGTGTCACGTAGAGCATGAAAATGTGATCTCTCTAATTTTTCGATACATTTCGAAGTCTCATTTTTAACCGTGAGTTGTTTTACAGCCGGATATTCTTTATTATCGTTTTGTTTCAATTTTAATTATTTCGATAATTTTTCTTTAATCTATGAAACTCGTAGTTTATTTTAATGTGCTCATTTTATTTTTTCGGATAATTTATTGTCCGAATTTATATCTTTTTTGAGAATTTTAAGTATCAATTTTTTATCTTCAAATATCAAAAGAAAAATGTTATTGAATAAGTTAATTTTTTGTTCTTTTGGGCTTTATAGCCCAATTTATAACTAAGGGCATTATTGGCATTTTAAAAAAAATAACCTAAACCTAATATTTGGGTATATATGTGTATGTTATGTTATTGATTAGAGGGGACCGAAAATGTGAAGGAGGCGGATCGGAAAAATAAAAACAATAAACTTGAAGAGCTTGTCTTCATCTCCATTTCTCCTTCAACCTCCATCGTCACCTTCCTCTCTCACATTCCGTTCCCAGCCACCAAACCCTTCGTTACTTCCAACACCATCGTTCCATCATCCTCAACCTTCAACCCTCATCACAGCCTTCGCCCTGCTTCTTCATGCTCTCGCCGTTTCTCATCTGCCATCGTCTCTCCCACTCACCGCCGTGTTCAACCCTCTCTGTCACAACCACAAATCGTCGGTCCTTGCGACCCTTCTTCCAGTCACCGTCTCAACCCCATTCACCACACAACCCTCACCGCAACAAACTCTCTTCTCAGCTCCGTTCATTCCACCACCGTTACTAACTCCCTCTGTTTCACATACACTCCCTTCCACTCTCCCGCTGTCTCCTTCACACCTCTGTTTCATCCCTTCAATCGGAACTGCCATCACCGAACCCTTCCTTCATACACATCTCTGCCGGAACCTCCCTTCTTCATCCGCAAAACAACATACTCCTTCTCTCTCTCACTGCTCCAGCTTTGCCGTTAACCCAATCGCCGTCTCGCCTCAACCTTCGTACCATCTCCATCGCAGAAACAACCACATAACCACGGACCCTCGTCCATTTTCCGAAAACCACTTTCAATCCTCATCAAGATCTTAACTTTTTTTCATTCAGCAACACCATTCATTACCCTTGTTGTCGTTGTTCACTTACAGGCCGAAATCGGAAGGTGTTTGCTCTAGAGTTCTAGGACTATATACGCAGGAAGACATTCAACAGAACCAAAGTAATTGTTTCATCTCACAACTATCAGTATACTCTGTCAGTTGAGGAGCTCAGTGACCTTGTAGCTAGAATGCAAGCAACTGGGGCAGACATAGTAAAAATTGTAATGACTGCTGTTGAGATCACTAACGTGGCACGTATCTTACTTTTGGTACACTCGAGCTAGGGATAGTTTCGGCTCCTGGTCAACCTACAGTTAAGGATTTATTGCATCTATACAATTTCAAACAACCATCAACCTTCGATTCATCCGTTCCGACAAGAATCAATTGTCATCAACTTCGCTGTAAACCATCATTCAACACCAACAGCAGCTTCTGCACCTCTGTTCCGGTAGCTTCGACTTTTCGGTAAGATTCAACACCTCTACTTCGTTAATTGCTGTAAATGAAGCTTGTGTTGTATTGAGGATTTTAGTTTAATACTATGTTTGGATGCCCATCTACTTGATACTGCTACATTTCGTGTCCTCATGTTTTATGACAAATTTATGGAAGAGTATTAATATTGTATGAGCTGATATTGAATTTTTGTGTGTTTAAGCTTTGGTCAGTTTCACATCCATATAATAAGGTGATTGTATTTTTAGCATTATTCCGAGTTGGCTTAATAAGTTTGGTCGAGGTATCAACACGGTTGTTTCATTGTTCTGTTTTAATTTCATTTAGTTGTGATTATGGTGTTTGGTTTCGATGAAGGTTTTATGATGGTACCGCATTACTTGCGTATAAACCTAACCGAGAAACCATTGGTACATCATCCTATTCTCGTTTTAATTTTGATTGAGTGATATTCATGTTAGTTTCGATGAAGGTAAGTTTGTTTCCGCGATTATTCGCGTAGAAACTCGCCGAGAAACCGTTGAGACATCGCATATTATGTTACTCTCATCTTTTAGTTTCAATTGAATTTGAGATAAGGATTCCATATTGGTTTCGATGATAGTTCAATGTCTATGCTGCGGTATTCGCGCAAGATATAACCGAGAAACTATGTGGGCAGCCATTTATGTTTCATCGTTTCGGTGTTTATTTTGTTCATTTTTATTCGAAAGAGATTTTCTTAATACAATTCAAGTTTGAATTCAAATGTTAATTGATGATGGCATCATTTTATGGATTTTTACTAGTTGTGAACGATATTTGTATCCGATTCGATGATGGTCTGATTTTGTTGCATTTACTTGTGCATGATATGACCGAGAACCTATTGGTAATGCCTTTGAATTCTATTTGTGTCGAATGCTTGTTTGAAATGAGTTTATGGAGCATAATTGAATATATGTAGTGGCTGCCCGGTTTTGGTTTATGCGGTTAAACTGCGTTTAGAACTCAATTTTCCATTTTTCGATTGATTAATAGCATGAGTTCTAAACGCATTTTAACACTAGTATTCCACTTTTAGGAGCATACATAAAGCCACTTTGTATGGGCTCGCTTGTTTTCTTAATCAAATTATTCTATCCACAACCAAACCCTTAAAACACTTTCATATTAAATTAATTAATTGAATCTGTTTTCTAAATTGTTTTTCATAAAGAACATTTGGATAAGATTTGTTTTAATTGTTAGATGTTAGCCTAACGATTAAAACGAATCCAAGTTTCTAGTTGATTAGATGATAGCCTAATAAATTAAGAAACTTCAATCCATGTTCTAAAACAAAAAAAATCTAGTGCTATGGTATTTAATTAAATTGTTGGATGATAGCCCAACGATTTAATTAAATTTAAAGTATTTTGGGCCATTAGATGATAGCCTAATGACTTAAATACTTTTATTCCATACACTTAATAAAAGTGAACTTTGTTTCACCTCACCTTTTCATAATAAAGATTTTGGATGAGAGATGATTGGCCGAGTCCCCTCACCAATCATCTATAATTAAAATCAATTCAACCCATTCAAATTCCTTTTCCGCTCATACGCGGTCATCAAAAATATTTTCTTCTAAAATCAATACAAACAATCCAAGACATTTTCAACAAGAACTACGGAGTTTTGACTTTCCCATTGCACGAGGGAATACGTAGGCACGCGGTTTCGAAACCGTGTCAAACTCAAAATAATAATAAACAAACCCCTTTTCTTATTTCTTATTCATGACTTAGAAATTAGCGGTTACACACACACAAACACATTTCGAACTAAATGGGTCCCATCGAGTACGATGGACGTAAGAGGTGCTAATACCTTCCTCTTGCGTAACCGACTCCCGAATCCATGCTTTTTGGTCTTGTAGACCGCCTTATCCAATTTTTGTGGGTTTTATCTATATTTTCCCGTTCTTTTTAGAACAAATAAAATTAGGTGGTGATTTCATTGTTTTTGAAAATTAATTAAATGATTTTTTGAAAAAACGAGTTGCTTCACACGATACTCAGCTTCCGTGCTTGAGCGAGCAACCAAAGACTGCTTCTTAGAACTCCATGAGACTAGATTTGGACCAAAAAATAAGCAAGAACCAGACGTGGACCTTCGATCATCAGGATCACTGGCTCAATCAGAGTCACTATAGACCCTTAAGGAGAACTTTGGAGCAGAAACAGAGGGAGACAGTAGCAGACCATAGGTACTAGTGCCACTGAGATAGCGGAGCAGCCGTCGGACAGCAGACTAGTGTGCTTCCAGAGGATTAGCCATGAATTGGCACGCCTTATTGACATTGAAAGCAATATCTGGGTGAGTGAGTGTGACATACTGCAAGGCGCCAACGACAGAGCGATAATGTTGAGCATCAGTCAGAGGTGAAGAGCCATGTTTACTCAGTTTACATGTACTTAATATTGGAGTAGGAACTCCATTAGAAGCAACCATTTTAGCTTTGACCAACAGATCTTTGATGTATTTGGTTTGAGTGAGAAGAAGAGAACCATTGCTACAGGACTGCACCTCAATTCCCAGAAAATAGCTTGGTCTGCCAAGCCTTTTTAAGGCAAATTTGTTGTGCAATTTGGTGATAAGATCCTGGATCAGAATTGCATTAGAACCTATGATGAGTATGTCATCAACATACACCAAAGCATACAGAGAGATCCCTTGCTTGCAGTAGAGAAACAGGGAGTTATCACACTTGGAGGAGGTGAAGCCAAAATGTAGTCGTGCTTGAGTCAACTTCTCATACCAGGCCCTGGGGGCCTGTTTGAGACCATATAAAGCTTTGGTAAGCCTGCAGACAAGATGTTTGTCTTTGCTAACAAAACCAGGGGGTTGTGTCATGTAAACTTCATCCTGGAGATTGCCATTGAGAAAAGCATTATTGATATCAATCTGCTGGATTTCCCATTTGTAAGTAATGGCAAGGGTCAGAATGACACGAATAGTTGTTGGCTTAATGTTGTTGGTTTTCCCGCGAACAAGTATTTTTAATTATCGATTCCACAAGGATTGGTGTGCATTGTAGTCTTTCAATAGAAGAGTGTATTTTAAGATTAAAGTAACCAAAGGGTTTGTTTCCTAAGCTACTAGTAACATGAATTTCCAAACAAGTAACTAAATTAGTCTTTTCAAAAGAGAGTTATGGTTTGGATTCAAGAGAGTTGGAGATTGTTTTCAATTGATGGAAGCATGTCAAGATTAGTTTCATTGACCTAATTTCATATATATTCAATTAATCAAGTGATGAACATAGTAGATGATTTCTATAAATACATATCCTCTCAATCTTGTAGATTTCCCACCAAGATTGTGAATGTTATCATGTTAATCTTTGTATGATCCCTCACTACAACTATTGACATGATAATCATTAAGTTCAATATTTGTAAACACTAACACACAAATCTATTCCTAGCATTTGTTCATTAGTGGATGAATATCCTAGGTCTACTTTGAAGCATTCTTTCTCAAGCAACATTCAAAGCATAAAGATGAAGAACAAAGATATTCAACTATATTAATCATCAACCATGTTCATACACAAATGGATTAACAGAAATACATACTAGTTAGATCAACTACCTCTAATCTTGACACAAAAAGAACTTAGCCACTCATTTCCATGGTTGCTTTGTTCTCAAGATTGTTGGTAGAGATGATGAACATGAAGAATCAAGATGAAAAACTATGGTTTTTCTTACAAATTCTTGCCCTAATTTTTACACAAATGAAAGATAATGATGATGAAGTGAAGTTCCCTTGCCTAACACACCAAAAGCCAACTGGAAATGATGGAGTTGATGGCCAAAAAGGTGAAAGCATGGGTCATCCTTTTACATTTTCATGAGACCGCGTTAAGCTTGGTTAGTCGGCCATACTACAACAGCGCGACCTATGCTCCTTCATCCAAAAATTTCTTCAAAAAGAATCATCCCAAGAGCTCTTCAAGTGTCCTTGAATCCAAGCTTGGGAGAATTAATCAATAAAAACCTACAATTAAAAGTAAACTAAGTTAAATAATATTTTATAAACAAAAACTAAATAAAAACATAATTAAACCAAAATACTAGAATAAATACTACTAATTAATTAAAAATGCATTGTTAAGGACCACAAAATCATGTACAAAATAACTATAATTTGGTCCTTAACACTTAACAACAGGGGATAATGTTTCTGTGTAGTCAAAGCCTCGTTCTTGATGATATCCTTTGGCAACAAGCCGAGCCTTGTGTTTTAGAATGCTGCCATCAGGGTTCCTTTTAATTTTGAACACCCAACATCATCTGACTTTTACATTGGCGGCGGTTGTGTGAGTCAAGTGTGATTTGTTTGTAAAGCCAGACATTCTGCTTTCATGGCCTGGAGCCACTTAGGAGAGGATAAAGTTTGTTTGATGCTTGTGGGTTCAGTGTCAGTATAGGCAGCAAAGGCTTTAGGCTTGGAGTGTCCAGTTTTAGAACGTGTGAGCATGTGATGATCATTATGTAACACAGAAACAGGTGGCTTACTAGTGCCAATAGAGGGAGAGTTGGATGATTGAGACATAGGAATGAAAGAGGAGATTGTGAGCTCATTAGAGTGAAAAGAGGGAGTGAGATTTGAAGTGTCACTAGGCACCTTGGAGGTGGCGGATACATGCTTAGGGAGAGAGGCAGTGGACTCACTGGAAGTAGCAGCACCTGGTTTTATGAGGTTACTGCCAGGGTGAGTTTCATTCTCATGGTTGAGAAAGGGATCGCAGTCCCCAGACAGAGAGAGAGAGAGCGGTTGTCGGATGAAACGGCGGAACGAGGCATTTTCAGATACACCAGGACTCTGTGTTGGCATTGACTGATGAGTAATTTGAGGGATATATCTCTGATGATCAGATTGTGACTGATGCTGCATAGGTGAGGCAGAGTTAGAAGCAGGGTTCTCTGGCTCAGAATATGGGACACATTCACCATTGGTTAAAGACATGTCAGGACTAATGGTAGACACAGCTGGAGGCTTACTGGGAAGTGTGGTTAACATTGGTATATGAGGGATATAGACATTATTTTCTGGCTTTTAGTGAGGTACTTTAGGAGAAAACAAAACAGGAAAGGGAAAATGAGACTCATTAAAGGTGACATCTTTTGATATAAAAAGTCTGCCATCTTTGCTAAGACACTTGAAACCCTTGTGTTGAGATGACACTCCTAGATAGACACACTCTTGGCTTCACATTTGTAGTTTGTGTTTATTATAAGGTCGGAGTAGCGGAAAACAGGAACAACCAAACACTCTGAGAGATTTATAGTCAGGTTGCTATTTATAAAGAGCAAAGAAGGGTGATAGACCATTAGATAACGCAGAAGTAGGCAATCTGTTGATCAGATAGACAGCAGTAGAGAAGCTATGCTCCTAATAGGAAACAGGTAAGGAGGCATGACCTAACAAGGTAAGTCCTATCTCAACAGTCTGCCTGTGTTTTCTTTCCACAGAACCATTCTGATGAGATGTATGTGGACATGTTAACCTATGTTGAATACTAAGATCTGCTAAGTATTTTGTAAAGGGACGAAATTCACCACAAAAATCAGACTGAATAGCTTTAATGGTGACATTAAACTGAGTTTAAACAAACTGATGGAACAGTTTAAAGGCTTGTAAAGCCTCAGACTTTTGCCTAAGAAAATAAAGCCAGGTATATCTAGAGTGAGCATCTACAAAAGCAATGTAGTATTCAAAACCAGAATTTGATGGAGTGTGAGATGGCCCCCATAGATCAGTATATAGCATATCAAAGGGATGAGAGTAAACAGTAGTGGTGGATGGAGCATATAACCTGTGTGCCTTTCCAAGTTGACAAGAATTACATACTCAACATGTTTATTATTAGAACTAGGAATGTTACACAGTTTAAGAACTTGAGCAACAGAATTAGAACTTGTATGACCTAGTCTATGATGCCAAAGCATACTAGTTTTACATGAGGTATTACTGGCAGAAGCCTCATTAACATCTGAATTAGAAATCAAATAACTATGAATACCAGAGGTGACTCTGTCAATGGTATGAGCCTTAGGAGAACTGCCAAGCTTCAGGGAGAGTTGAGGAAGATAGTACAGACCACTAACATCAAGAGCTCCTTCAACCAGAATCTGCTTAGAAGCCTGTGATTTCACATAACACTTATTAGGAAGGAACTCAAAGTAAGCATTGTTGTCACTGCAGAATTTCGAAACAGACAGCAGATTCTTGGTGATAGAGGCCACATGTAAAACATTAGTGAGTGTGAACTTCTGAGCAGAATTAAGTGTGGATCTAAAGTGTATGGATCCTACAGACTGAATAGCTAGAGTTTGTCCATTGCCTACAAACACTATATTATTTCCAGCATAGTGTTTTATGTCATGTAATAAATGGGCATAGGGAGTGAGGTGATGAGAAGCACCTGAGTCAACAAACCAGGATTGAGACTCCAGATCAGAAGGAAAGGAATATTCCTGTGTAGTAGCCATCATAGCTGTGGCTTGTTTGCTCTTCTCAGCAGTTGAAGAATTCTCATCCTTGTGGTTAGAGTTACCTGCAGTATTGGAATTAGGATTGACATTCTCTGAAGGGATAAAGTTCTCATCAAAACGATGCCAACAGGAGGATACAGCATGGCCATATTTTCCACACAGTTGGCAAGTGGGACGATTTGCAGATGTGGATCTTCCACGGCTACGTCCATGACCTCTATTAAATCTGGAGCCACGACCCCGATTGTTGGAGTAAGCTCCTCTAGAGCTGCGGCTTTCACCACTGTGAGCAACATTAGCAGCAATAGTAGATGCTGCAAGTTCTTGACGAAATTTGTCAAGTTGTGCTTCTTGCACATAGAGAAGTGCCTCAACATCACACAAAGTAGGTGACACAAGGCAGCCATACATCTGCATCACGAACGGGTTGAATTCCTCTGGAAAACCCTCAAGAATAGCATCAATTTGATCTTGTTCCATAATAGAATCACCAACCGCTAACAGAGAATTGGCAATGGATTTGATGCGAAGAACAAACTCAGTAATGGATCTGTTACCTTTCTTCGTAGATTTGAGCTCAACACAAAGCTGACGAACACGCGCCTTCATTTGTGCATTGAAGAATTGGTGAATCTTGTCCCAAACTTCGAAAGCATGTTTGCATGCAAGAACCCTAGGCAACACAGATTCAGAGATTGTGGAGAGGAGCCAGATGAATACAGCTTGATCCTGAGCAATCCAGTTTTCATATTCATCAGAAACCAAACCTACAAGACGATCTTGTGCATTCTTGAATTTCTGCGGGATTTGTGGATTGACAACGAATTTGTGCATTTTCTGAGCCAGAATAACTCCTTCAACCTGCTGATTCCACAGAAGGTAGTTGTTCTCTTGCAACTTGACGGAGAGCTTTGGGCCAAAAGAGTTGTTAGGTTTTGTTGCCAAAAACACAGTAGAAGCATCGTGAGCGGAACCTTTGATACCCGAACCTTGATTTTCAGAATCCATGGAAGAAGCAGAAAAGATTTGTGCGAAAGAAGACACGGGAAAGATGAATGAAAAGAAGAAATGAGTTGGGAAGCAAGGTGGATCAGAAGCAAGCGAATGATACCATGTTAGAAAGTAAGAGCAGATCTCATACTTCACTCAGTGAAGATGAGTTTAGTGTTTATGAATAAACTCAAGCCTCTTTTCATTAGTTTTCAATAGTGAGAGAACAAGAGTGTATATATATATATATATATATATATATATATATATATATATATATATACACATGTGCTACCAGAAGTTCTGTTAACTACTAACAGAAGCAAAAGACTCTCAAGTGTCCAAGTGAAGGCTTCACCCCACACCAAGCTTCCTCTGGTATCATTTCCTTCACTGATGATGTTGGACATTTATTAAGAACATAAAATGTCCAGTTTACTGCCTCTGCCTAGAATTTTCTTGGAACATTTTTCTCAACTAGTAAGCTCCTCTCCATATTCATCACGGTTTTATTCTTCTGCTCGGCAACTCCATTCTGCTGCGGTGTATATGTAGCAATTAATTTCCGCTTGATTCCATTCATTTCACAATATTCCGTGAATTCATCTGATGTGAATTCACCTCCGTGATCCGTTCTTAGACACTTAATGGACAAGCCTGTTTCTTTTTCTACAAGAACTTTAAATAGCTTAAAGGTAGCGAATGCATCTGACTTGTAAGAAAGAAAATACACCCACGCCTTTCTACTATAGTCATCAATGAAACAAATGAAATACCTCTTGTTTCCTTCCAAAACCGGAGAAATCGGACCACAAATATCAGCATGAACCAGCTCCAATTTTGTCAATGCTCTCCATGTACTTCTCCTTGAGATTACATCTCGATGCTGCTTCCCCTTCAAGCAATTCATGCACACAATTTCACCCTCAGAGAAACTTGGCAAGCCTCTCACCATGCTTTTTGTTTCCAAAGTCTCCAACCCTTTGTAGCTGAGATGACCGAATCTTCGGTGCCAGAGGTGTGCCACGTCTTCATTGGTTGTTTGGAAGCATTCTTCCTTGCTATCTCTTTTGATTTATGGAGTGCTTGATAACAACATGAACATTTGATTTGCTGTCATATTGGTTTGGAATACCAAACCTTTTGTGTGGTGATAAATTCGGCACTCATTTGACTGCATTAGGACAACCAAACCCTTTTCTTGCAGTTGTCCAACACTGAGCAGATTATTCTGCAATCTGGGCACATAATAGACATCTCGTACTAGGTGATTTACTCCTTTGACAGTCAATCGAACACTGCCTTTTCCAACAACATTCATGCTTGCATAATTCCCCAATCTAACCACCTTGTTGAACCCTTCTTCTAAATCACATAAGAGTGATGAATCACCACACATGTGATTGCTGCATCCAGAATCAATATACCACACAACATCTCGATCGCCTCCAACCGTGTCAACATGCGCCATTAACACCAACTCTTCCGATTCCTCCAAACCATCATAATTTTCTTGGCACTCGTACTGGAAGTGTCCAAGCTTATGACACTTGTAACACTAACTGTTTCCTTATTCCTCGATTGGATACCCCTGCCTCTGCCGTATCCCCGACCTCCTCGGAAAGTAGCTCTTCCTCTTCCTCTTCCGCCATAGATCTCTTCATGAGTCACCTTCAAAGCATGTTCATCTTCTCCATGTACTTTGAATTTTTGCTCATGAACGAGCAGAGAACTTTGCAAGGCATCCACTGATAGTTGATCTATGTCCTTGGCTTCCTCAATGGAACAAACAATGTAGTTCCACTTATCAGTGAGGGTTCTCAAAATCTTCTCAACGATCTTAACGTCATCCACATCTTCTCCATAATTCCTCATGTCGTTTGCAACCGTCATTACTCGAGCAAAATAATCAATGATCGATTCACCCTGCTTCATTTCTAAGACCTCAAAGTCCCGACGTAGACGGTTGAGCTTAGCTCTCTTCACTCGAGCATTGCCTTGACACTTCAACTTCATGGAATCCCAAAGCTGTTTAGATGTCTCCTTCTGCGTGATCGTCTTCAAAATTGACTTGTCAAGCGACTGAAACAGGTAATTCTTAGCCTTTAAATCCTTCAGCTTCATCTCCTCCAGGTTCTTTATTTGCGTTGTCGTCATCCCATCCCTACTTGTGGGCTCTGTGTAGCCTGATTCGACAGCAACCCAATATTCCTTAGATCGAAGAAGATTCTCCATGACCATGCTCCAATGATCGTAATCGCCGTCGAACTTTGGAATAGAGGCTGCTGCAAAATTTGCTTCTGAACCCATCTCTCACACTAGCTCTAGATACCAGATTGTTAGATGCAAAAGAACTCAAGAGAAAGCAAATAACAGTTTGAAAATGACTTGTTTATTAATTGTGAAATCGCAGCTAATAAATAGAGAAAAGCTAATGTGCTGTAACAGACTACAACCCATGTTCTGCTAGAATTTAGGAAACTAACTTGACTACAAAATTAAATAAACCTAATAACGAATCAATGCTAAAAACCAGGACAATTTTGATTAAGCCTTATCATTTCTCAGGTATACACATCGATTTGCCGTTTTTCAAAATCTGTTGTATAGTTTTATGTTTGATGGCATTTTAATTCCTGCACATATCAACAAATTATAGGCCTTAAAAAAACAAAGTATAAGAAAATTATAACTTAATTTCAATGTTGGTTTAATTTTAAATTTAAATTTTATAATGTAGATATGAAAATGAACCTCTAAATTACTTTTTTTTTTCTGAAGAAAAATAGAATTAACTATGAATACACAGTTTTGGTTTTCTCTGTCATTTGTTTTTCAAATTATTTTAAATATTTAATTTTATTTATATATTTTATTATTTGAAACTAAAAAACAAACACTAAATTGAAACAAATGTTTATGCATTTTTTGTTTTTATTTAGTTTCATCTAAAATAGTACAGCCATAGCAATCTATTATGTATTAAAAATTAAGTGAAAGATAGTATAACTTATTTTTAAAATTTAAATAAAACTATAATTTTTTTATTTTATGGGTTACTTTCAATATAATATCTATTTTACTTTAATCAATCGTTAGAGATACAAAATTCTTATTTTAATTTTTTTTTAATTGTTAATTTTTTATATGATTATTGAATGTACATAGATCTATATAATTATTTTCATTTTATAATTAAATATATAATTTCATATTCTACATTTATATTTAAGATTTTGTATTTGCATTTGTTAAAAACAAATTATCCAACTCCCATTATGAGCATCTCTAACAAACAAATACTATTCAATTCACCAAAATACTTTATACACAAAATTAACATATAAATACGATAAAATATGTTTAATTTTACGGGTCATTTTCAACACAATGTCTATTTTAATTTAATCTAAAATGACTTTTTTTTTTAAATTAAAATCTTTATTTTTAAATTTTAATTTTTTTTCCATCTTATTGGTTCCCTTCCACCTCTATTTCATTTTCAAATTTCAATTAATTTTTCTTCTATAATCATGTATTTTACAATTAAATATTTCACTTTTGGTTCCCTTATGTCAAAAAAATTAATATAAGGGGGCCATAAGTGAATTTAAATCTATTATTTATATTATTTAAAAAATACTACGATATAACAAAAAATTCACATGTGCGAGAGTAAGGATATTAGACTAGTTATTACATAAAATTAAAGAGGTACCTGATTTATCAACAACTCTGCCTCGGCTAGCTTTATGGTTCACACACTTTGATTAAAAATAAAAATTGAAATATTTACAGAGAACAGTAGATATTTAACCATAAAATCTTTTAACATTGTAATTTATAATTTAAATACATTTTTCTCAATATTATTTATATCTTATCTTTATTTGACTATGCCTATCGAACGGAATCTTAATATCGGCCGGAAAACACCGAACTCTACTTCCCGGATAATGATCGGAGAGCCGGTGGTCAGCCGTAAACCCGTCAAGAATCGGTAAGATGTTGTCTAAAAAAATTATCGGCTGCGATTTCGGTCGCAATTTCAGTAAGTATTACGTTGCCGGAAATATCCACTCCGCCCGATTTGGTTTCATCACACTCATTTTTCTCAGAAATATTCTTTATTTTGCATAATGTTCATAATGTATAAATTATTGTATGATTGTTTTAGTAATACTGCATGATACTTTGAATTTGATTCTGATGAAAATAATAAAGAGGATTATTCATGTTTTAAAAAACTGTCGCATAAAGACTTTTTTCGGTCGATATGGGTGTCGCGATTGTGATTGCGATCGCTACGGTGTGAATTTACTATAATTTATTCTTTAATATAAAATAAGTGAAAAACTGTATTGGTATTAGGGTCTTCTGATACTGTTTTGTCACAGCTGTTTTTGCATTCGCGAATTGTTTTTCAAAACCCTTTCTTTCATGCTGGATCATTGAATAGAGCATTCATATTAATGTTTATGGATTGAGTTAGCTAGTTTAATAGAAAATTTATTGGGTAATTGTTTACGAAAACACAGAGATTTCATTGTTAGCATCAACGGTATTCTGCAGATTGAATATGAGACCAGTATTCCTCGACAAGCTTCCGGAACAGCGAGTCTTCACTCTTCATTAACCTAGCCGGTTCATCATACTCCGCCAATTTTCCTGAAAAATACAAGTAAGTGTTTTCTTAACTTCTACTTTTCATGATTTCAATTGTGAAAAGTGTTTTTTTATCTCAGTAGTACCGACACCTCTGAAAAGTGTGCATGCGTCACTGTTGGTGTCTGAAACCAACACCGACATTTGTGATTACGTTTAATTTAGTCATTTTTTCAAATTATTACCAGTGTCGACGTGTTAGTGTCTGTCATGTTTCTAGAGTGTCAGTGTTGCATAGTTTGTTATGGATTAGTCTGGAAAGTGTTTGTTAAATGAGATAGATGGAGGATAAAACTGAAAAGGAAACTTACCGTCACTGATCGAAAGAACCAAAGTGCAATCCATCACAGTCGGTATTCTGTGTGCTACTGTGATCACTGTACAATCTGAAAATTCCGTCCTAATGGTTTTCTGTAGAATCGTATCGGTTGAATTATCAATTGATGCGGTTGCTTCGTCGAGTACCAATATCCTACTTTTCCTTAAAAGCGCACGCCCCATACAGAATAGTTGTCTTTGTCCCAAGCTCCAGTTTGATCCATTTTCAACAACTAGATAACATTTTTTCCCGGTCGTTACTAACTATGTAAGAATTTCTTCTAGGTTAATTATAACAATCAAATTTGAAGTATACCTGAGGAGTTTAAACCCTCTTCTTTCCCTTGGACAACTTCTTTTAATTGACACTTTTCAAGAACCTTCATATTGATCAAGAATTAGTCCACATTTACGATGCAAAGCGAAGATAAGATTAAAAAAAAATGATAACTTAGCAAGTTTTACCTCCCATATCTCTTGATCAGTGTGTTGAGATAAAGGGTCTAAGTTAAATCTTATTGTCCCATTAAAAAGAGTAGGATCCTGAGGTATAACCCCAAAACGTGACCTCAAATCATGAAGACCGATGGATGATATGTCTATTCCATCGACTATAATTTTTCCTTCTGTGGGTTCCACAAGACGAAATAGAGCACTAATAAGAGTCGATTTCCCACTTCCTGTTCTTCCAACAATACCAACCTTGTGCCCAGCTTTAAATGTGCATGTGATCCCATGAAGTACAAGTGGTCCATCGGACCTGTATCGTATCTGACATGGTAAAAACAAACAATTATGTGGTTCATTTAAACTGCATTTTTTTCTGACTTCACATTTTTAACTTACGTAAAAATTACCTTCAAGTTATTTATTTCTACTTTGCCTGCAACTGGCCAATTCAAAGGAGGACGATTTCCTTCTACTGTTTCTTCGGCCTCACTTTGTATATGCATATATTGATTTAGCCTCTCTACTGATATTATGTGATTTGCAAGAGTGCATTGATTTTGAATTGAAAATACTAAGGAAGCACTTAGTGAAAGACCATAAGATAGAGCCATGCCAATAATTCCTAGAGTGAAGAGTGTTAAAATTTAGTAAATTGCATCAAGATAGATGATGTTGTTTTACGATAAAAACAAATAAGTTAAGGGTAATTAAAATACTCAAACGATGTTTTTTCAGAGATTATAATGAGACCGGATTCTAACCAGGGGTGAAAGTTCCAGGCGGGAGCATAACCATGCAAAGTGCTGCAGCAGTGAGAACAACTGCACTGATTGTTTCTAACCGTTGGATTAACCACTCATTTGAGGCAAAGCTATGGAAAAAAGCACTAGCATTAATATCAATTAAATCGAGGTTCTTCTTAAAAGAACGACCCTCCTCCTTAAAAGCCCTTATTGTCACAGCTCCAGCAATAGTTTCAGCTACATGATTAGCTAAAAAGGATTTTGTTGTGCCATTAATTCTCATTACCTCTTTTGCTGAGGCAAAGTAGTATCTCTGCTCAAAACACAAACAAAATACATTACTGTATAATTATATTCCTTCCAACCAAGAATGGTTAAAATAATATGAAAAACATTATTAAAAATTTACCTGAGAAAAAGATGAAAAATGGTTAGAAAGTTACCTGCAACCAAATTGCAACATAAACCATTGGAATAGCCACAACCAAGACTTGCCAAGTGACAACTGCCAAAACTGTAAGACTAGAATAAAAAACTAGAGTTCCTGCCACCGCAAAAGTGAGGCTGAATGGGATGTCAATATCCATAATGCTCAGATCAGATGAGACCTAAACAATGAAAACGGTTAAAATACTATTTCTTTCATTGCGTTTCATAGAAAGAAAACTAACTGTTTATTAAACTTACCCTGCTAAGTATCCTTCCTGATGGTGTAGAGTCATAAAAGGACATGGGCGCGCGAAAGAGGGAGTTCATCAGTTGTGAAAATAAATATTTTGATGATTGAAGACCCAAAGCAACCAAAAGTAGACTTCTAATCAACAAGAAAAATGTTGAAGAAACACCAATTAGGAAATAAACTAAAATCAATTTCAACGTGCTGACCCGGGGATTGTCAACATTAGCAGCCATCCACGAGTTTTGCAATATTTGGAAAACAACAAAAATAAGGTGACAAAGTGAAGCCACAAAAAAGAATATATAGCCTTTCATCTGATCCAGATATTGTAAGTAAGGTTTCAATCCCGTGTCTCCTATCTCTCTTTCTTCTTGCTTTATGAATTGATTTTCATTTGGTGCTTCGAATTGCTTCGGCATGGGAGCTTGTATAATCTTTGTAGAAGATGAATGTCTCTGTGGAAAAGTAGGATTCAGAAGCTGGTTGGAACATGCAGTGTCTTTGTGAGCATTGACAAGGTCATGGAATTCTTGACTTGAGGTCAGTAGTTGGTGATATGAACCAGCTTGAAGGATTGCCCCATCAGACATTAACTATAAATAAATCAGCCATAGTTTAGTTGAAAATTAAGGTACCATTTATTGTAGAAATGACATAACCGGACAAAGCCTTGAGACGAAAGAAATTTACCAAAATAGAATCAAACGCTGGGAGGAAGTCGACTTGATGAGTCACGAGCAAGACAGTTTTCCCTTTGAGTCCTTCCATGATGTATTCCTGCCAAATAATCGAAGTCATCTTCAATAAAAAAAGACACTAGACATGTAAAAGTATTATGTGAAAAGATGTCATTACATTAAACAAATTTTTTGCTGTATGAGCATCAACAGCACTAAATGGATCATCCAAGAGATATAAATCAGCGTTCTGATAAAGAGCACGAGCAAGTTGAATTCGCTGTTTTTGACCTCCACTTAAATTAACTCCTCTCTCGCCTATTTCAGTGAGGTCACCATAGGGAAGCAACTCAAGGTCCTTTACCAGTGAAGATCTTTGAAGTGTTTCTTGATACCTTTGATCATCCAACTCAGATCCAAACAAAATATTTTCACGTATTGTCCCTGTTTGTATCCATGATGTTTGAGAAACATATGCAAACTTCCCATGAACATCAATCTGCAATTCAGAAAAGTGAATTTGAGTATCAAATGATTAATAGTGTATTGTATAAGAAGAAATAGAGTAAAAGCTTACAGTTCCCTTTGTATTAGGAACTTCTCCAAGAATTGTTGCTAAGAGGGTTGATTTTCCTGAGCCAACTTCTCCGCAGATAGCCACCTTTTGCCCGTGTTTAACGTCCAAATTTATGTTTCTTAATGTTGGCTTTGATGCATTACAGTCCCATGAAAATTCGGCAGATTTGATCAAAACCGAGCCTTTGAGGTTATCACTAAAGCACATGTTAATACTTTCGCTCTGCAGTTCTGGTGCCTCGAGGAAATTAACAATCCGAGCAAATGCAACTTTTGCCTGAATGGTCACTGCAACAACATCTGAGATACTTGTAATTGGATCTTGAACAAGGCGCAAAGTTGCCACAAAAGTGAAAACGTTACTTGCATGCAAAGGAACTTTCAAGAAGTAACATGCAAGAAAAGAAGCAGAAGATACCAACATCGGCGAGGTCCAAAAAAGAAAAACAAGGTACGTTCTTCTTAATTGCACTGCCAATAACAAATTGAGTTCCAAACTTCTTAAGTAATCTATGGCAGTTTTAAAATGGGTTTCCCATGCATATAGTTTCAGCACTTTCATATTCATTAAAGCCTCATAACTAGCTTTTAATCTCCCGTCTTGTGCCACCATTAGTTTGCTTTGGAACTTGTGTTGTAACTTTGCTAGTGGAGTGTTGCAAAGAACAGTGAGAACTATCACCACCAGTGAGGCTATTGTTGCTAGTCCAATTGCTCGGAAAAGAATTACTAATGCAATACTCAGTTGAAGAATTGTTGTCCAAGATTTGTGAAACCAAAATGGAAATTCTCCGATTCTATAAGCATCCACCGCTATATAATTCATTATCTCACCGCTAGAGTGAATCAGTCTAGCAGAATTGGATAGCCTTAATATTTTTTTATAAATGGCCGCAGTAAGCAGTGATCTAATTTTCATCCCAATAAGTCTAGTACGAAAATACCATTGTCTTTGGGATAGAGATTCTACGATCTTTATAAAGAAGAGAGATATTGCCAATACATAACCTTCATATTTGAAACTGTTATTACCTTCAACAACCAATATAAATTCATTCAGAAGTAGAGGACCGGAAGATAGAGTGAGTACCTTGAGCAAAGCAAAGAATCCTGTTATCAAAATCTCTCTTCGGTGGCACATAATTATTGTCCATAAAATCGAAGAATGTGATGATGACGGTTCATGTTGACTTTGTTTGTTTAACTGTTCTACAAATGACAAATAACAACCTCCTGCTCTGTCAGTCTCTCGTAACTCTGGGATATCCTCGTCAAGAAGTGTCTTCTCTTGACCCCTTTTCATAAATGGATTCAACCACCAAAACAAACTCTTACTAAAGAATCCAGCTTTGGAAAATGGGGTTACATTGCCAACAGTATCAAATTCATTGAACTGACTATTTAAGGGAGTGTAAAGATTCTCACCAAATTCTCTGTCAACATCTTCACATTTACATGTTTTGTATGTGCATAAAAGCAACAAAGATGCTCCTAGAAACGATAAAACATCTAAAGCTGCCTTGAGAGAGAAGTCGCTGCTACCAATTGCAGAAGACATAGATAAAACACATATACCAAAACCAGAGAATATGAGAACAGAAAACATCCACAACCATACTCTTGAGAGTTGTTTTATCTGAAGACTGACTGTTAAACTCACTGACAACCATGTGAATCCGTGAAAGAGTTCTAGCAACCACCAGTCAAGAGGAAAGACATTATGGTTTTTCCTTAACTGCTCCTCTAAAATCCAAATTCCTAATGCAAAATGCATCAACCCGAGAGAGCCATTGGTTATGGTCGAAACTAGCTGCATTTTCGAATACCTTACTTGACTCCAAAAGGGTCTCGAGGAAGACTTCGAGATCATGATGAAAGACAACACAATCAACAAGACAACATCAAAGCAAAATACCAACACATGGTTGATGCATGAGGACGGATCTTTCAAAAGTTGTACATCATAACTAAAAGGGTTTCCTCCCTTCTCAGAACTGTCACAGTCCCCACAAATCATGCTCCAAAATTTGTCCATTTTCTCTTTAGGTTCTCTTTGCTTCTTAATATCTGAACGAAGAAAAAAAAAGGAAAAACATAAAAACATAATCATGCCATTTTTTTAAAAAACTCTCTCCTAAAACTTGTTACATGATAAAGGCCAATTCTTCTTCTCAAAGTCTAAGTTATGAGTTTATTATGAATGTCACATTTAAGTATTCTACACAATAATTAATATTAATATTAGAAGTGATGCACGTAGTATTAATTTGATAATATAATTTGAAATAATAATTAATTAATATTACATTAAAAAATAAAAACCACACTCATCATAATAAGTATCTAACAGTATAGAACCACAACTAAGTTAATTTTAAGAAGAAAAAGATTCAAAAACATTGGAAAAAAGAAAAGAAGAAAATAACTTATACCTTAGAATGTAGAGTAGATAATTGCTGCAAACATGAGTTGGGGTGGAAGAGAAATGTTGATGGATGATATAAAAGAAGACTTAATATAGTTGAATTCCAATAGGGCGCAGGATACTTAGTGTGACTGAATAAAAACAGAAAAATAAGAATAAATTATTGAGTTTACTTCTTATATAATAAAGAAAAAATATTGAATAAAACTGTAAGAAGGCAATGGGCATGTGAAATATAAAAGTAATAAAATCAGCAAGTTTCCACTTAAACTCGAGAGTCTAGACATTAGCTTTCTCATTACACTCTTGTGCATCTCTAACAATTCTAAAATATCTAGACAATTCTAAAATATCTTTAGGTTTATTCGAGATGTATTTTCGAACATGCTAATTTTTTATTTTATTTTTTTAAATTTAGTTCGGAGATACATCTCTGATTGTTTTTAAAGTTAATTCGGAGATATATCTCCAAATATATCATTTGTTTAAATTATCATCAATTCCATCAAATAAATTATATGTCCAATAAATAAATATATTTTCCTAATAAATTATATATAAATACAAATTCTTAACAAATAAAAATTCATATATACCCAAAAATAATTATTATTCTCTATACAAATACCCAATAATAATTATACATATATAAATATACATTTATACAGTGAATTAGTCAAGAAATATAAAATATAAAATTATATGTGAATTAGTCAAGAAAACGTATAAAGTTATATGTGAATTATTTATTAGTGAATATAAAATTATATGTGAGTTTTGTATTAGTGAATAATTATTTTCTATAATAATTAAATATGCATAATTATTATAGAAAATAATTCTTGACTAATATATAATTCACATTTAAATTTAATTTTATATGTTTTCTTGACTAATTTTATGTGGGTTTGTGAAACAAGGCGGAAAAAAGAAGGTGTAATGCCACATATTCAAGAGTTTGGAATAAGAAGATTGATAATTTTTTAAGGGAGAAGGAATTTCTAAAGTTCACAACTTCGGAGTATATGTAAGAAAAAGCAAGAATGAATTGCTTATACCATGTCTCGATGTCGAAGATTTGTTGGTAACAATTAGCTGCAAGAAAGAAATCGAAGATTTCAAAGGCGATCTTAGTAAGGAATTCAAAATGTATGATATGGGTGACATTGCATACATCCTTGGCATCGAATTCTACAAGAGTGGTAGAGGATTGGTGATGCATCAAAGAAGATATGCAAGTGAAATTTTTAAGAGATTTGAGATGGAAGAATGCAACTCGACTTTGACACCTACTGAACCAAGACTACAACTATTGAAAGACTCAGACAAAGATGATGTCGATCCAATCTAGTACAGAAGACTTATGGGGCCATTATCATATCTTAGTCACACAAGACCTGATCTAACATACAGTGAAGGTATGGTGAGTATATTCAGGCAAAAGCCAAAGTTATCACATCTAGTAGCGATGAACAGGATACTAAGGTATCTGAAAAGAAATCTCGACTAAGACATTTTGTTTCCTGTAGTTGATGAAGGAAAAGAATGCAGACTATTGGATTACACTGACTCAAGTTGGTGTAATGATGTGGAGGATCAAAAATTCACAACTGGCTATGAGTTTATGCTAGGTGGTGCACCAGTTGCTTGGAGTTCGAGAAAAGAACCAGAAGTGACATTATCGTCATGTGAATCATAGTACATAGCTACTTCTTTGTGCATGACAAACAACATATAACACATGGCAGAAGAAAACACATCGAGATCAGGTTCCATTATCTTCGTGATCAGGTAGCAGATAGAAAAATAAAGTTGAAACACTTCAGAACTGAGAATCAGATTGCAGACATCATGACGAAATGAGTGCATGTCGAAGTGTTCTGAAGACTAAGAGTTATGATGAATATAAATAGCTTACACACAATGAATTAAGTGGTGCATTGAGATTGCAATTCCTTGTGTCGAAGCATCATGTTGCTTGACATAACAAGGATCTGTCGAAACATGTAGTGTGTAGAGTTGTGTTAGTTGTCGAATTGTCAAAGCAGCTTGCTTGACATATGATTTCAACATAGACCAAAACAGGTATTTTGAGCTTTGGCTTAGGGAAGAAGCTAACATAGCTATAAATATGGAGTAACACCTATATTGTAAAGAACTTGTATTTGCAGAATTTTCCTATTGAAATTGAAAAAGTTTTTTTCACAGTTTGTGGACAGGGAGAAACTCTGCAAAAAATCATATTTTTTCTCAATTTTGTCAAACCCTAATTCTTTCTTTCATTGTTAATGTGTATTGATAATAATCTTGTTCATCAAGATTGATAGAAATTCTCCATAAATTTTTGTGGATTTCCAACATCTGATATCAAAGAGCTCCAGTTGAGCGATTCGAGACAAGAAAATCACGATGGCAATGAATAATCCAAACGAGTTCCAACAAGTCTTCCAATTCTGAAAATTGATAACTATGAGAATTGGTGCAAGCAGATGAAGATTGTGTTCTGTTGTTGAGATCTTTGAGATCTTGTGATAGATGAATTAGAATCTCTTGAAGAAGATGCATCAGAAGCATAAGAGGCAGCACACAAAGAATTGAAAAAGAATTATAAAGCTCACTTTATAATTCATCAATGTTTGAGTCCAGACAACTTTGAAAAAGTGAGTAATATAGAATCTGCGAAAAAAGCTTAGGAAATTATGGAAAAGTCTTTTGGAGATTCATAAAAGATGAAAGATGTAAGGTTACAAACTCACAAAAGAACGTAGGAATTTCTCCAGATGGAAGAAAGGGAAAGCATAACAGATTTTCTCACTAGTGTTACGAAACTGATGAATCAAATCAAAGTATGTGGAGAAAGGCCAACTCCAAGATCAATTGTCTCAAGATCTTGAGGTCTTTGGCTCCAAAGTTTGACCACATGCTTGAAGTCGTAGAAGAGTCGAAGAATTTGTCGACACTTACATCTCATGAACCAGGAATGACTGAAAAAGTTGCAGGCAAGTCGAAGAGTAATGTGGCTTTGTAGGTGCAGTCGGCAAGAGAAAAGAAAGGAAAAGGAAAGTGGTTCGACAACAGAAGTATAAGAAGCTACAATAATTCGACTGGTCGATGAAACCCGCATGAAGAAAATTGGTCGAATCTGAGAAGACCACTATACCAAAGTAACCAAAGAGGTGGTTGAAATTTTGACAAAAGTCGCATTCAATGTTTCAATTGTTAGAAGTATGGTCACTATTCTAGTGATTATCCTGAAAAACAGAAGAATCGGGACAATAATGCAAAGTTTACAAAACATGAAGAAGAAGAGATGGTTGTGATGGTCATAACAAGAGATAAAGAGACATTCAATGACCAATGATACTTGCACTTTACAAATTCTTTTTTCCTTAGAAAACTATCAATCTTCTTATTCCAAGCTGTTGGATCTTGTTTGAGTCCATACAAGGCTTTATGCTGCATGTACACCTTCCTTTCTTTGTCTTATTTCACAAATCCAACTGGTTGTGCAACATAAACTTCTTTGTCTAAGGGGCCATTCAGAAATGCACATTTCACGTGCATCTGACACATGTGCCAACTGTTCATTTATATTAGACCAACAACCAACCTGATTGTTTCGATTCTAACAACAAGTACAAAAACTTCATCAAAATCGATTCCTTCTTTCTGAATATATTTTTTTGCCACAAGTCTAGCCTTCTGCCAAGTTACTAATCCCTTAGGATTCAACTTCACCTTTTAAACCCACTTGACATCAATTTCCTTCTTGCATTGAAGCAATTTGACAAGTGACCAGATGTTGTTGACTTTGATAGATTTCAGTTCTTCATTCATAACTTTCACCTACTTTGAATCTTTTAATGCCTCAATTGCATTGATTCGTTCGATATATGCATGGAGAGCACAATGTACGAGCTCACCTTTATTATCGACCACATCATTTGATATAATCACACAATCTTGCAACCATGTAGGAATGCGTCTCGTTCTTTGAGGTCAGCTTGGGCCTACATCATCTCTCAATTCATCCTGTCAAACTTCTTCTCTTTTGTCTTCAGTGGTTCATTTTTCACATAAGATTCTCACTGAATCTTTGTTTACATTTTTAGTCCAATCTTATTCCTTAAGCTCATATATGATCATGTCCCTGCTGATCACTACTTGCTTGTTCACTGGTTTGAATAACTTATATCCATCAGTCGAATCATATCCTATTAGGATCATTTAACTTGACTCATCATCAAGTTTTCTTCTCAACTGAGCTGACACATGTCTGTATGTTATATATCCAAACACTTTGAGATGACTCGAGCTAGGCTTGACACCAAACCAACATTCTTCTGGCATAATTCCTTCCAGCTTCTTTGTCAAACATTTGTTCAAGATATATGTTGCAGTCGACACAACTTCCTCTCAAAATTCTTTAGGTAAATGCTTGTTTTTTTATCTGAACAAGTGATCAGAACTGGAGACGGTCAGAGCGAACGAAGGTCCTTCGAGCAAGTTGACGTTGAGGAGGGGGTGGTGTACCTGCAAGGCACTCTGATGCTAAAGTAAGCCAATGATCAAGATGAGGATAAGATAATATTAGGATTGTTAGAGTACGAGTGTGATACCTTGCCCTCAAAGATATGAGAGTTTATATAATGGACATAGGAGGATTCTCATTGGTTGCTATATTTGGGCCGAGATATGTGGGTCTGCAAATATAGCTGTTTGAGCTGACTAGGTCAAAACCTAGCGACTATGTCGACAATTAGTTGTTATATCGAGCAGGAGGGACAAAACGGACATAGCTCCAGATTCGATATGCATTGATTCCGCCCGACGGGTGTCGGGCAAGAGACTTTGTGTGGCGGACGATCCTATCGTTCGACGCACCCAACAAGGCTGAGGATCTTGATCAGAGGCTCGAGGCCTGAGGAGATGAGGCTGCTCGACTAGCATTCGGTCGGTCCAGAACAGTTGCCCCCCAAGTCATTGCGTCTGTGGGCGTGATGACTTAAATTGTACAGTCGAGACCGTCACACCCGATGGTTAATGCCGAGGAGATGAAAAAGTCTAGAGAATTTGGAGAGTTCTCGCATGCGCGGCCTCGAGTCGTGTGCATTAATGGCTTGGCAGGCCTAGGGTGCAATGAGGGGATTCTCTAGGTTTCCTAGGCGCGTGCAGACCCACGTGCGGGGCGTAGGCCTATAAAAAGGGCGAAGACTCCTTACTTGTGGATTTTATTTCGTCTGGATCTGCTCGTGTACGCTCAACTTCATCACTAGTCACTCCGAGGGATCTTAATCGTGTTTTCCAGAATCATCTCCGCCTTCCGCCGTTGCACTAGTGCTTGATTCTCCGTCAGTGACGCTTTGATCACTCATTAAACGATATGTTTTTGAATCCTTGGTTCAATTTCATTGGGTTAGGTTTGAAATCTCTGTCTGTACATAGAATGCATGTGGTTAGGGTTTTCTTTTCTGGGTTTTTCTTGGCGGTGAGCGGTTGCTCCGCCGTTCTCTAGTGTTTTTTGACGTCGGAGTCCTTCAGTGTGTTTTTTCTCTCGAACTGAGGGATATCACTTTGAACGGTAGTCCGTTCTTGAGAGAGGGTCGTTGACCGAGGATGTGGATCCTCACTTTTCCGAGCCCTTTCACTTGATTGGTAGTGGAAGGGTGGATTTGACGTTAATGTCGAGTTCATCGAGTTCATCTGCTTTTCAGGTATCATGGCAGATGATAGCAGAGAAAGTAGTTCTAAAGGTTCGAAGGGTTCCGAACGGGAATATTCCAATTTTACCATTGACGAGGAATGTACTTCAGGTGAGATCCTGAGGGAAGATTCCCCTTCCGCCGAGGAATCGATCGATGGTCCGTCTGCAACAGTAGCACGAGTCAGGAGCCAAGATTCAATCACCTGGGTGGCCCCGAATGTTCGGTTGAGGGGGTCGCACTTTACTACCCATCAAGATGAGGTGTTCGATGAGGTGGTTTGGTATGGCCCGGAGGATGAAAATATGAACGAAGAGGGGAGGCCAGAGGATTGGGCAATATATATCCCAGCGGTCGTACATCGAATCTGTTCGACATATGGAGTCGACTGCACTCCAGTATTCGATATTTTGTTTAGGGAGTTGAGATTTCGCCTTTCGTTCACTGATCTGCAAGTGGCGATTTTTGACCACCTTCGCCTAGCTCCATCTCAACTCCACCTGAATGCGATCGTTTTTATTGGGCGTTCAAGATAGTGTCAGAGTACTTAGAGATTGGTGTTACGTTTCCCTTATTTTTCCATATATTATGTCTTCAGAGGAGCTCAGATAAGATGGACGGAGTAGTTCGGTGGAGTTGGGTGTTGTTTCGACAACATAATGGAAAGCTCTTCAAACCTTATCAAGAGTCTGTCCGATTTTTCAAGGATAAGTTCATGTTAGTCCGACCGATTTTAAAATGGGCTCTGTTTAACGTGCTTTCGAGTGTTCCTGCGGTCTGGGATGATGGTTCTCCGAAGCTGAACGAGCATGGGGAGAAAGTGTATCGGCTCGTGTCCATATTTAACTTTCACTGGAACGTGGAGCATGTCGAGCGAAGTGCTGACCAATATGTTTGGGTGAATAAGGGACTGGATGTCGAGGATTTGGCCAGTCTTGGCGTGATGCTGTCTTATGTCGAGGGTCTTGTCCCGGTCCAACGCATAGGGAGATGGGAAAACCACTCGTAGGAGAAGACGGGGGTTATGTTTTCGATCTCCCGCTCGTCAATGTAAGAGATCTCCTTCTTAGTGGGTAGATTTGAAATTCTTGCATCCTTTCTTCTTTTGTTATTGTTGAATATATTTTGTTTTGTCCAATCCTAATGTGAGTTTCTTTTGTTGCAGCTAAGATGAATCCCGCTATGGAGTGTATTGCTCGAAACTCGCTGCAGCAGAAGAAAAAGGGGAGAGGGTCACCGAACGATCCGGGGGCCTTCTAAGGCCGGCCCGGGGAAGGTGTCCGCAAGTCAGGTGGTCGGGGCTCTATCCCCTCAACATACCCCTTTGAAGAACAAGAGGGTTCGAGTTGATGGCAGTATGGTGGATCTGACTGGGGAAAGAGGTAAAAGGAAATTTGATATCCCGTCCTGTTGGCTCGACCACACCTACTTCGATAATACAAGCGTTAATCTGCCGCGAGCGGAATCTCTCTTGTTGGAGGAAATGGATCGGTCATCAGTGAAGGCAACTCTTTCCAAGGATGCGGGCTCGTGGGTGCACACTTTCGAGATGGAGGCGGCCTATTCTGAGTTGGGTCAGTCTTCCGAGGTTGAACTTCGAGAGCTCAGGGCCCAACTGAAGGAGACGAAGGAGGTTGCTAAAGGTCAGGAGGATAGGTTATCTGTTGATTTAAACGGGTCATAGAGGAGCGCGATGCGGCTCAGAAAGATAGGCAGCAACTGAGCGATGAGGTCGCGCGTTTGAATGCTAATTTTGATCCAATTGAGGGGGAGCTCGAGGATACTGTGGGGCTGAAGACCTGGGCTGATCTGATTTAACGCATTCAACGGGCTTATGATGATGCAATGGTCGCTTCTTCCGGGAGTTTTGAAAATGCTTTGGCCCAGATACGAGTTTTAAATCTGGGCGTAGAGCTGGTGACTGACGGAATGGGAATCCATTTCTATGTCGAAGATGGTGAGATTAAGAAGTCTGACTTCGTCGACGAAATGTTCATGGAAGAGACTCCTCTGCAGCCAATTCCTGAAAACGTCCCTGATCAGCTCACTGATATTGTTTTTATTATGTTTGTCTGGGTGAAGCCCATTTATGTAATGATAATTTTCTACCTTTGTTGGTCATTTTTTATTAATTTTATTTTGTTGGGGTGGAGTCCCCATTGTAACTCCAAGACAAATCTGGTCCTTGTGGCTGTAATTATCTAAGTGTTTTGTGTTATTTATTCATTGTATGCATGTGATAGTTTGTATTTCGGGGAGGGAACGCTCATTATTAGCGCGTGGTCTTTGACAGTGTGGGGAGACTAGTCAAAGCGGGCCAGTTCGTTGCTGGACTCAGTTCGGGGCTCAAGCTTTGATTAAACACTCGAGGTCGGTGCCGTGAATGTCTCATCGCGAGTTAGGTGTTCTGCCGGGCGAGGTACTTAGACAACGGGGCTCGTTTGAGTCCCCCACGTCGAGGCAGAGGTCTAGCTCGTTAGGTTAATGGAGCGAGTATCTCTGTACGTGCCATGATGCCACGCAATGTTGGTACCGGGGCGAGCGTGTGATGTCGAGCCATAAGCACCTGGATGGTTTCCGAGGTGTGTCGACCGTTAGTGTTTTAACTATAGTATTGTTTTAGTTTTTCAACGTTCCATGATCGAGTAAGTTGTTCCTCTTGTAAATTTTCTAAGTAGTAGGCCCTCGTTCCTGTTTTGGTGTAGACATGATTGGGACCTTCCCAGTTTACTGTGAGCTTCCCTTCGGTGGAGCTCTTAAGATTTCTCTTAAGGACTAAGCTTTCGACGTCGAATTTGCGGGGAATGATTTTGGCGTCGTATCAGATGGCTATTCTTTGTTTGAGCGATGCTTCTCTAGAGGCATCCCCCATTCTTATTTCTTCGACCATGTTGAGTTCTTTCCCTAAGGATTGGTCGTTTATCTCCACATCGAGCGGAGATTCAGTTCTTCTTGAAGGTTCGGAAATTTCTATTGGAATGACTGCTTCGGTTCCATAGGCGAGTCGAAATGGGGTTTCCTGGTAAACGAGTGGGGAATTGTTCGGTAGGCCCAAAGTACGTTGTGTAACTCCTCGACCCATTTCTTTTTCGATTAAACCGAGCCCAATATAACCTTGGCGATTCGGCCGCCTTCGTTTGGTGTTCGATCGAAGCGAAGTGTTGCACGGTTTCCAGGTGGGCAACGAAGTCTTGAAAGTTTTTATCGGTGAACTATGTCCCGTTATCGGTGACTATGGCTTGCGGGATGCCGAACCGGGCTAATATGTTCCTCTTGTAGAAACGCGGGATATTTTGGGCAGTGATTTTGGCCAGTGCTTCGGCCTCTATCCACTTGGTGATGTAGTCGACACCCACTATCAAGTATTTGTTCTGGTATGCTCCCATAACGAATGGCCCGAGGATGTCGAGCCCCCACCATGAGAAAGGCCACGGAAAAGAGATGGACTTGAGCTCGCTCGGGGGAGCCAAGTGCATGTGTCCATGTCATTGGCACTTGTCACATTTCTTTACGTGTTCCTTGGCGTCGATTTGCATGGTTGGTCAATAGTACCCGACCCGGAGGGCTTTTCGGGCTAGCGATTTTCCTCCTAGGTGTTGGGCATTGATGCCCTCGTGTATTTCTTTCAATATGTGTGTCACTCTGGTTTCTTCGACGCATTTGAGGAGGGGAATGGAGAATCCCCTTCTATAGAGTTTGTCTTCGAGGATGACGTATGAGAAATCCCTTCGCCTGATGACGCTTGCTTCCTAGGGATCGTCAGGAAGGTCCCGTGGGTCAGATATTTGTATCCAGGAGATGCCCTCTTGAATGACGAATATGTCGTGACTGGGACGACCTTTCTCTATGCTTGGTTAAGGGAGTATTTCCTAGATCACTGACTTGTTCCCTCCTTTAGTCCTCGTACTGGCGAGCTTGGATAGAACGCCTGCACGAGCATTATGTTCTCGAGGGATATGTTGTATCTCAATTGACGTGAACTTTTTAAAGTGGTTTTGGACGAGGGTCCAATATTCAGCCAATTAGTCATTTTGACCTGATATTCCCCCTGAAGTTGGGAGGCTACGAGTTGTGAATCCGTGAGGATTTTGACTTTTCTTGCTCCCATGTCCCCGGCAAGGCGGAGATCGGCGAGGAAAGCTTCGTACTCTGCTTGATTATTGGAAGTAGGGAATGAGAGGGCGAGGGATACCTCGATGATGATTCCTTCTCCGTTTTCTAAGATTATACCTGCTTCGCTTCCTGATGAGCTAGAGGCACCGTCGACGAATATGGTCCATTTATTGGTTCCTTTTTGGAGCATTGGGAAAGTCATTTCGGCCACGAAGTCTGCCAGGACTTGTGCTTTAAGGGCTTTCCTGTTTTCGTATCCAATGTCGAATTCAGACAGTTCTAATGACCATTTGAGCATTCTGGCGGTCATGTCTAGTCGACCTAATAGTTGTTTGATGGGTTGGTCCGTTCGAACTATGGCGGTGTGTGCTAAAAAGTAGTGGCGGAGCCGTCTCGTGACGTTGACTAGCGCGAGGGAGATTTTTTCGATTTGTTGGTATCTCAATTTGGGCCCTTGTAAGGCCTTGCTCGTGAAATAGATAGGTTTTTGTCCTTCCCGTGTTTCTCAGACGAGCACGCCGCTAACAGACTCAGCATTCACGGTCAGATATAGATATAGTATCTCCTCTTTATCAGGTCGAGATAACTTGGGTGGTCGGGATAGGGTTTGCTCGAGATGAATTAAGGCTTTCTCGCATTCCTCGGTCCACTCGAACGCAGCTTCCTTTCTTAGTAGTTTGAAAAATAGGAGTGTGTGTTGGGACGACCTTTACTACGAAACGAGATAACGAGGTCAGTATCCCATTGAGGACTTGAATGGATTTTTTGGATTTCGGAGTGTGCAATTCTGAGAATGTTCGACATTTGTCGGAATTAGCCTCTTTCCCACGTTCGGTTAGATAGAAGTCGAGGAATTTACCAGCCTGGACTCCGGAGGTGCACTTTTTGGGGTTGAACCTCATTTTGACTCTTCTGGCTTAATCGAAGACCTTCATGAGGTGCAGGGTATGATCAACCTCCTCTTGGGATTTTACGATCATGTCATCCATGTACACCTCAAGCATGTCTCCGATTTCGCTTTTAAAGACTTTATTGATCATTCGTTGGTATGTTACGCTGGTGTTTTTCAGACCGAAGGGCATCACGTTATAGTGATAGTTGCCCGATTCGGTCATGAAGGTCGTATAAATTTTATTTATTTTAACCATTGGAATTTGGCTATAGCCCGAATAGGCGTCCATAAACGAAAGTAATTTAAAACCTGCAGAATTATCAACGAGTTTATCAATGTTGGGCAAAGGGTAGGCGTCTTTTGGACGTGACTTATTAAGATCAGAATAATCAATGCACATGCGTCATTTTCCATTATTCTTTTTTACCAGTACAAGGTTGGATAGTCACGTAGTGTATCAGGCTTCCGTTACAAAATTGGCCTCTAGAAGGTCCTTAACAGCTTGCTCTGCAACCTCGATTTATTCGGGGACTACTTTTGCCTGCGCTGTGCTACGACCTTAAGGGCAGGATCAATGGTAAGGTGGTGACATGCGACCTCGGGGTCGAGGCCGGACATTTCGGCTGCACTCCAGGCGAAGAGGTCGACGTTATCCTTTAAACATGTTTTGAGTTGTTCTCGTGCCAATTCTGGTTGGTCTGTTCCTATCTTGACTCCTTTGTTAGGGTCGTCACCCAATGGAACGAGCTCGAAATCCCCATCTGGGATTGGGCGCATGTGTTGCTTTGAGGATGCTCTTGAATTTTTGGAAGCGGGCGAATCTTCTTCGACCATAGGGACTTTTCCTTTCCTCTTCTTCTCGGCCAGGTCCTCTGGCTCCAGACGGCTGCCGAGGTCAATATTATCGACTCGAGGAAGGGGCTCGGGCTTGTGAGAGCTCTCTGGAAGGTCGATTCTTCCCTTGGTCTGGGGTTATAGGTTGATGGAGTCTAGGCCTTTTGTTGATGCCTCGAAACATCTTCAGGCTGCTTGGATGTATCCGTGCAACGTTGCCACCTTTTCGCTCATTGTATAATATTTCATCTTCAAGTGCACCGTGGACGGTACAACAATCAGCTCGGCAAGAGTGGGTCGACCAAAAATACACTGATACAGAGACGGGCAGTCGACGTCCAAAAATTGTGTTTTGATCGATCTACCGGTCTCTCCGGCCTCAAAAGTTACGATTAGCTCGACATATCCCCATGGCTTCGCCGTGGAGTCGTTGAATCCCTGCAGATCTGAACCGAGGTAGGGAGTCAGGTGGATTTCGTTGAGCTGTAATGTCTTGAAGAGTTGAGTGTACATGATATCAGCCGAACTTCCCTGGTTGACTAATATGCGCCTGACATCGAAGTTGGCCATCCGAGCACATACAAGCAGAGGGATACTTGCATTGGGGGCGCCCCCAAGTAGCTCCTCCTTATAGAAGGCCAGTGGATGAGACTTGCCTCAGATTTTGTCGAGGGTGGCGCCCAGATCCGAAATCGTCCTGACGAGGTCGTCGAATCTTCTCTTGATTGATCCGATGGAGTTCTTGGTGAACCCTCCACCGGAGATGACCATGGTTGTTGGGAAAGATTCCCAAGGGTTGTGAGCGGCGAAGTATGCCGAGGTGATAGTCAAATTGGGGAAGAAGAGATCTTCCGGCTTGGATATGCTCATTGTTACGTGCATAGAAGACTCCTCCATGAGCTTTTCTTCCTCGACCTTGTTGGACGAGGGGGTTTCTTCTTTTACAGATTCTTTTTTCTTGTATTGTTTGAGATGCACGTCTCTGATTAGGATCTCAGTCGCATCCTTTAGGTGGATGCAGTCGTCGGTCACGTGTCCGTGGCTCTGGTGAAATCTGTAATATTTGGTTTTGTCTGTCGTCGGTTTAGTCGGGGTCTGTCAAGGAAAGCGTACACCGCCTTGTTTGAACTCAGAATTCACACAGTCGGTCAAGATACGCTCCCGAGAAATAGTGAGGGGGTGTAGTCATTGAATCGACCCACTGGCCCTTTATGATCTCTAGAATCGTGGGTTTGTCTTCCCGCCTTCTTTCTCCTCCCCGACGAGATGTCGAGGACTCTTCATTCTTGGAGGTCTTGGCGTTCTCCCTATGTCGGGTGTCACGAGCAGAATTTGTGGCTTCCTTTTCCTCGTATTGGATGTATGCTTGGGTCTTCAGGAGGAAAGCATCCAATGTGGAGGGTGTTTCGATGCCTACGGCCTTTGCAAAGTCGCTACGAGGGCGTAGTCCTCTTTCGAGGAGATATTTTTCATATCGTCCGTCGTCGAGACTTGGACGGCTTCTTGGTTGAACCTCTCGATATACGCTCGGAGAGATTCCTCTTTGCCTTGAATGATGACTTTCAGGGATGCCTCTGACTTTGGATGGCGTCGGGAGGCGGTGAAGTGTCTGGAGAATAGTCTCCCTAGGTGCTTCCAAGATGTGACTGATCCGTCAGATAGACTTTTATACCACACCATGGCCCCTTTCCTCAAGGTTGTAAGGAATAGGCGGCATTTGATGGCCCCACGAACTCCTCGATAGCCGAGCAAGACATCGATGTTCTCGATATGTTCGTCAAGGTCAGTGGTACCGTCGTATTGACCAAGCTGGAGAGGTTTCTCTAGACCATATTGAATAGGAATGTCCATGATAGCCCGACAAAGAGGATCGCGATGCTCGTCTTCATCGCTTCGGTCGGGAGAAAAGGAGACGGAAAGATTATTTCTCTTGTGACGGGGGGAGAGTTCTTTCTCCTCTCTTGATTTGAGTGACGGAGATCGATCGCGGGGGAGATATGATTCGTTCTTCGTCTTCTTGTGCAAGGGAGATCCTCGAGTTTTCTGAGGTGGGGTATGTCCCCTCTTCTTCGGAACATGTCGGTCGGGATAATCTTCTTTCCGAGCATGTCTTCTTGGTAAGGGACTACGGGAAATGACTATTTTAGGTCTCTGAGGTGGAGACGGGGGCGGTTCCTTTCTAGAGCCTCAATGCGCTGGCTCTGTTGGAGGAGGAGACTGTTAGTCTGATTGAGGGCGGATAGAATAGCAGCTAATGCTGGATCTGCGTTGATCGACAGTGGTGTCGAGGGTTGAGGGATGACGGGGTCATCATCCTTGGTTTTCTGGTCATCAGAGGAAATCTTGGTTGGCAGCATCTTCAAAATATGGGGATGTGGTCCTGCCATTCTTGTGATCAATGGTGTTCTCTAGACGAGGAGAGAAAATAGTCCCATTTTTCGGACAGGTGAGAGAACAATATTGCCGAAAATAAGTTGATCATTGGAATCAGCCATCTCGTTAGGAGTTCCGAGAGTATCTTTGATCTTCAGATATCGGGATGATGAACGAAGATGGAGAAGATATTTTCCACAGACGGCTCCACTGATCTGAACAAGTGGTCAGAACTGGAGATGGTCGAAGTGAATGACGGTCCTTCGAGCAAGTTGACGTTGAGGAGGGGGTGGTGTACCTGCAAGGCACTCTGATGCTAAAGTAAGTCAATGATTAAGATAAGGATAAGAGAATATTAGGGTTGTTAGAGTAAGAGTGTGATACTTTACCCTCAAAGATATGAGGGTTTATATAATGGACATAGGAGGATTCTCATTGGTTGTTATATTTGGGCCAAGATATGCGGGTCTACAATATAGTTGTTCGAGCTGACTAGGTCAAAACCGAGCGACTATGCCTGCAACTAGCCGTTATGTCGAGCAGGAGGGACATAACGGGCATAGCTTCGGACTTGATATGCATTGATTCTGTCGGACGGGTGTCGGGCAAGGGACTTTGTGTGGCAGGTAATTCTATCGTTCGACGCGCCCAGCAAGGCTGAGGATCTCAATCAGAGGCTCGAGGGATGAGGCTGCTCGGCTAGCATTCTGTCAGTCCAGAATATTTTTCAACATACTTCTCATCATATTCATGGTTCGATTCTTCCTTTATGCAGTTCCGTTCTACTATGGAGTGTAGGTGGCACCAACTCATGCATAATTCCTTCTTTCTCGCATAACATGTCGAAGTCTTTCGACACATATTCTCCACCATTGTCAGTCCTCAGAATTTTGAGCTTTCGACCACTTTGTCTTTTGACATAGACTTAAATTTGGAAAATACCTTGATCACTTCACTTTTCTTCTTTTCAATAAAAATAATCTATAAATATGACAAAGTATTTGTTATCTCCCATCGAATCCACCTAGATAGGACCACATACATCAGAGTATATGATTTTAAGAATTTCCTTCGACTTGCTTCATGCATCCTTGCTGAATCTATTATTATGTTGCTTCGCATGTACACATTCCTCACATACTTCGTTTGGAATGTCAATTTATGGAAATCCCGAAATAATATTTCTTCTTTTCAAATCTATGATGTCTTTGAAATTGAGATGGCCAAGTCGATAGTGCCATATCCATTCATCCCTGCTAGCTGCTATCGTAAGGCACTTGTGCTCCATCATATTAAGTTTAATCTTAAAGGTTCTATTATGAGAATTCGATCATATGCAAGTGAAATTCTCAAAAGATTTGAGATCGAAGAATACAACTCGACTTCGACATTTACTGAACAAAGACTCCAACTATCGAAAGACTTAGACGAAGATGGTGTCGAACCGATCCAATACAAAAGACTTATTGGGTCATTAAGATACATTTGTCACATAAGGCCTGGTCTAGCATACAATGTAGGTATGGTGAGTATATTTATGCAGAAGTCTAATGTAACTCGTATAACAACAACGAAGAGAATAATAAGTGATCTGAGCAAGTGATCTGAATCGGAGACGGCCGGAATGATAGATGGTCCTTTGAGCAAGTGGATGTTGAGGAGGGGCTGGAGTACCGGCAAGGCACTCTGATGTTAAAGTAAACAAATGATCGAGATGAAGACAAGAGAATATTAGGGTTATTAGAGTAAGAATGTGATATCTTTCCCTCAAAGGTATGAGGGTTTATATAATGATCTTAGGAGACTCTCATTGGTTGCTATATTTGGGTCGAGATATGTGGATCCGCGAATATAGTTGTCCGAGCTAACTAGGTCAAATCAGGCGATGGTGCTCGTAACTAGCTGTTATGTCGAGCAGAGGAGGCATAACGGGCATGGCCCTCAACGGGGATAATTGGTCTGGTCCACTAGACACCCGTCGAACAGACGGGTTCTGGCCATGTGAAGAGCGGGCAGATGATGCCCTTTGAAGGTCTTTCGGTCTATTCGATATGCTACTAGGCTCGAAGAGATGGCTTTCACGACAGCCATTTGGGCATTCCAGAACACTGAGGTATTTGAAAGGAACTCTCGACTATGACATTTTGTTTCCTATAATTGATGAATGAAAAGAAAGCAGACTAGTGGGATACACTGACTCTAGTTGGTGTAGTGATGGTGGGGATCAAAAATTCCTAATTAGCTATGTGTTTATGTTAGGTGGTGCGCTAGTTGCTTGGAGTTCGAGAAAAGAATCAATAGTGGCACTATTGACATGTGAAGTAGAGTACATAATCGTTTCTATTTGTGCATGTCAAGCAACATGGATGATGAACTTGGTCGAAAAGATTACATGGAAGAATCATGGAGCAATTACCATGAAGATTGACAACATGTTAGCTATCAATCTGACGAAGAATCCGATAACACATGGCAGAAGCAAGCACATCGAGACGAAGTTCCATTATCTTCATGAGCAGGTAGCAGATGAAAAGATGAACTTGGAACACTTCAAAACTCAGAATTAGATTGAAGACATCATGACGAAAGGAGTGTATGTCGAAGTGTTCATAATATTAAGTGTTGATGAATATAGATAGCTTAGACATAATGAATTAGGTGGTGTGTTGAGATTGTAATTATTTGTGTCGAAACATGTTGCTCGACATAATAATGATGTGTTGAAAGATGTAGTGTGCGTATAGTTGTGTTAGATGTTGAATTGTCAAAGCAGGTTGCTTGACATAGGATTTTGACATAGACCAAAGTAGGTATTTTGAACTTTTGTGTTTTGGGCTTTTGTGTTTTGGAAGTTGGATTTAGGGAGAAAACTAATTTTAAACTATAAATAAAGAGTAACCCTTATATTGTAAATAATTCGTATTCACATCATTTAACCGTTACAAAGTGAATAAGATTTTTCTGTATGCAGTCTGTGGATAAAGAAAAATTATGTAGAAAATTATTATTTTCTTTTTAGTTTTGTCAAACACTAATTCATCCATTTATTATTATTATTATTATTATTATTATTATTATTATTATTTTGTATTGATAATAATATTATTTGTCAAAATTGATAAAAATTCTCTATAAATTGTGACAAAATATACTTTCAAAAGGGAGTTTCATGACAACTTTTTTAACCAAAACAAGTAGTAGATAAATTTGTAAAGAAAAAAATAGAATAAATCACAAATAAATTTACAACTTATAAATATCGTTTTACAAGAATCTATAATTTGGACATTTTAGTAACTAACAAAATAACTCTTAACTTTTTCAATTTTTCACATTTTATGCAGCAATTGTCAACTTCTCATTGGTCCAAATTAAAACTCTCTCTCTCTCTCTCAATTAATTCTTTTACAATTAAATATATCATTTTAAACTTACATTTTAAGACATATCTATTTTCTACTATCTAACATATACTAAAAGATTGTTCAAACTACCTAAACTACCATTTTCTAAAAATTATTTTACATTACACTTTAGACATTTTATTAGCTAACAAAATAATCTTTAACTTTTTCAGTTTTTCTCAACTTCTCATTGGTCTAAATTAAAAAATTATTTTTCTCATCTTAACCTACTTTCTCTTTTCTCTATCTCTTCTCTTACAATTAATTTATTTACAATTAAATATCTCATTTTAAACTTAAATTTTATGACATATTTTATCTTTTCTATTTGTGTAATATCATTGAAAATACTAATTATTATATTATTTAACTTTTATAAAATTAAAAATATATTTTATGAAATTGAATAATTATATATCATTCACACAATAAACTTTTTATCTTATGGGTCAATATCAAATTATTACCATTATTTTTAAATGTTAATTTTCTTTTCTTTTTCCATGTCACAATTTTTTTTTTAAATTACTTAGTACATTGAGTTTATGTAATTCAATTTAAATTCACATGTGTATCTAAATACATTATTTGTCTAATTTATTATTATATATAATTATATTGTTTATTATAATATTTTATTTTTTTAATTTTTTATTGTATTTTTTCAATAAATATGAATTTTTCATATGTATATAAAAAAAAAAATTATTTGTCTTCCTAGAGATATTATAAAGTGTACGTATACTGTTATAGTAAAATAGTAAATGTCAAATTTGTTTTTCTCTGTATGAAATGTGGAGGGGCTAACTCGAACACACATTGAAATGGACAAAAGAATTCATTACATTTTTTATTCACTTACAAACAATTAAAGAATACGGAGTACTTGTTGAAGATAGTAATAAATGCATCATAATAAAGCTTAAGCAAAATTTACACCTAACAAAATAGGAAAAATAAATATAAGGGAGGTTTTGAATACTAAAATGTTAAATTAATTCTTACTAATATTTAAATAAAATTTTATCTTTTTTATAAAACATTAATTTATATAAATTTTATATTATGACTATTTAATAAATATAAGTTTATTATATTAATTGTAATAAATATAATATTTTAATTTAACATTTTATATATGTGGTGAGAAGTGGTTGTTAGGAAAAACTAATATATATTGGAGATGGAATGAGAAATGAAATTTCAATTCCATTAAAAATATGTGTTATTATAGTTTGACATTTCTATTTTATCATATTTTTTGAATCAGTCACTATTTGAAAATCAATTAGTTTTATTTTTTATTATTTATTTTTATTTAAAATTAATAGTTTATTTATTTTTAAATGACATGTCAAGAAACTTGATAAATATCTTTTTTTGTGTGAAATATTATAGAAAAAATACAATTTAAAAAGTAGATACTTCATTGATTTGTATTGTAAAAAATGAGAAAAATACAAATATTTAAATTTAAAATAGAAGCATTAATTTAGTAAATTAAATAAAATATTAAAGTTAAAACTATAATTTAGTTTTAAAAAAATGAAGTATGGGCATGAGAACAAAAAGAAAATACTGTCAACACAACTAGTTGTCATACCCGCGTAGAGACCAAGGTTGAAAATGAGTTGAATCAAATATTTTAGTGACTCGTTAAGAATTAATCAATGTTGAATTCAAGTGATTTTTTTTTTCAATTCAAATTCGTCTCTTTAAGAATTGGTTGAATTTGAGTTCGAGTTCATCACAAAATAAATTTTCAGTTCAAACTCGACTTGTTAGAAGTTCACGATCATTTTGGTTCAACTCGTTTATTTCATAGACTTAAAAGTATTTTTTAAAGTATATATATATATATATATATATATATATATATATATATATATATATATATATATATATATATATATATATATATATATATATATATATATATATATATATATATATATATATATATATATATATATATATATATATATAAAAGTGAAGAAATATTTTTGTTCACTTAAAAATATAAATTATCAATTAAAAATATTAAATAAAAGAAAATATAAGAATAAGATTGAGAATAAATTTTTAAACTTACTCTTAAAAGTAATATAATTCATCTTATATATAATCGAGTTGACTCATAAATTTAACGAGTCAAATTATAAATAGTTTAAATTCGGCTCTCATTCAGTTAGTGAATTTAATTTTAAATTCATATTCAGCTCATATAATTTATGAGTCTAATTCAACAATTTAATTTTCAAATCGAATTTTAAATTATTTTTGAGTTAGTTAGATTCATTATCAACCTTAATAGAAAATCTTTGAAATTTTAAAAATTAAAGAGATATTTCAACACAATACACTAAAAAACCCGCTTAAAATTAAAAAGAAACTAATCTAAAAAATAAAAATAAAAAAGAGCACAAAACGAAAACCAAACCGGATGTGACTGTTCAAGAAGAGATTGTAATTATTTGTGTCGAAACATGTTGCTCGACATAATAATGATGTGTTGAAAGATGTAGTGTGCGTATAGTTGTGTTAGATGTTGAATTGTCAAAGCAGGTTGCTTGACATAGGATTTTGACATAGACCAAAGTAGGTATTTTGAACTTTTGTGTTTTGGGCTTTTGTGTTTTGGAAGTTGGATTTAGGGAGAAAACTAATCTTAAACTATAAATAAAGAGTAACCCTTATATTGTAAATAATTCGTATTCACATCATTTAACCGTTACAATGTGAATAAGATTTTTCTGTATGCAGTTTGTGGATAAAGAAAAATTATGTAGAAAATTATTATTTTCTTTTTAGTTTTGTCAAACACTAATTCATCCATTTATTATTATTATTATTATTATTATTTTGTATTGATAATAATATTATTTGTCAAAATTGATAAAAATTCTCTATAAATTGTGACAAAATATACTTTCAAAAGGGAGTTTCATGACAACTTTTTTAACCAAAACAAGTAGTAGATAAATTTGTAAAGAAAAAAATAGAATAAATCACAAATAAATTTACAACTTATAAATATCGTTTTACAAGAATCTATAATTTGGACATTTTAGTAACTAACAAAATAACTCTTAACTTTTTCAATTTTTCACATTTTATGCAGCAATTGTCAACTTCTCATTAGTCCAAATTAAATCTCTCTCTCTCTCTCTCTCTCTCAATTAATTCTTTTACAATTAAATATATCATTTTAAACTTACATTTTAAGACATATCTATTTTCTACTATCTAACATATACTAGATTATTCAAATTACCTAAACTACCATTTTGTAAAAATTATTTTACACTACACTTTAGACATTTTATTAGCTAACAAAATAATCTTTAACTTTTTTCAGTTTTTCTCAACTTCTCATTGGTTTAAATTAAAAAATTATTTTTCTCATCTTAACCTACTTTCTCTTTTCTCTATCTCTTCTCTTACAATTAATTTATTTACAATTAAATATCTCATTTTAAACTTAAATTTTATGACATATTTTATCTTTTCTATTTGTGTAATATCATTGAAAATACTAATTATTATATTATTTAACTTTTATAAAATTAAAAATATATTTTATGAAATTGAATAATTATATATCATTCACACAATAAACTTTTTATCTTACGGGTCAATATCAAATTATTACCATTATTTTTAAATGTTAATTTTCTTTTCTTTTTTCATGTCACAATTTTTTTTAAAAATTACTTAGTACATTGAATTTATGTAATTCAATTTAAATTCACATGTGTATCTAAATACATCATTTGTCTAATTTATTATTATATATAATTATATTGTTTATTATAATATTTTATTTTTTTAATTTTTTATTGTATTTTTTCAATAAATATGAATTTTTCATATGTATATAAAAAAAAATATTTGTCTTACTAGAGATATTATAGAGTGTACGTATACTGTTATAGTAAAATAGTAAATGTCAAATTTGTTTTTCTCTGTTTGAAATGTGGAGGGGCTAACTCGAACACACATTCAAAAGGACAAAAGAATTCATTACATTTTTTATTCACTTACAAACAATTAAAGAATACGGAGTACTTGTTGAAGATAGTAATAAATGCATCATAATAAAGCTTAAGCAAAATTTACACCTAACAAAATAGGAAAAATAAATATAAGTGAGGTTTTGAATACTAAAATGTTAAATTAATTCTTACTAATATTTAAATAAAATTTTATCTTTTTTATAAAACATTAATTTATATAAATTTTATGTTATGACTATTTAATAAATATAAGTTTATTATATTAATTGTAATAAATATAATATTTTAATTTATCATTTTATATATGTGGTGAGAAGTGGTTGTTAGGAAAAACTAATATATATTGGAGATGGAATGAGAAATGAAATTTCAATTCCATTAAAAATATGTGTTATTATAGTTTGACATTTCTATTTTATCATATTTTTTGAATCAGTCACTATTTGAAAATCAATTAGTTTTATTTTTTATTATTTATTTTTATTTAAAATTAATAATTTATTTATTTTTAAATGACATGTCAAGAAACTTGATAAATATCGTATAATTTTTTTGTGTGAAATATTATAGAAAAAATACAATTTAAAAACTAGATACTTCATTGATTTGTATTGTAAAAAATGAGAAAAATACAAATATTTAAATTTAAAATAGAAGCATTAATTTAGTAAATTAAATAAAATATTAAAGTTAAAACTATAATTTAGTTTTAAAAAAATGAAGTATGGGCATGAGAACAAAAAGAGAATACTGTCAACACAACTAGTTGTCATACCCGCGTAGAGACCAAGGTTGAAAATGAGTTGAATCAAATATTTTAGTGACTCGTTAAGAATTAATCAATGTTGAATTCAAGTGATTTTTTTTTCCAATTCAAATTCGTCTCTTTAAGAATTGGTTGAATTTGAGTTCGAGTTCATTACAAAGTAAATTTTCAGTTCAAACTCGACTTGTTAGAAGTTCACGATTATTTTGGTTCAACTCGTTTATTTCATTGACTTAAAAGTATTTTTTTAAAGTGTATATATATATATATATATATATATATATATATATATATATATATATATATATATATATAAAAGTGAAGAAATTTTTTTGTTCACTTAAAAATATTAAATAAAAGAAAATATAAGAATAAGATTTAGAATAAATTTTTAAACTTACTCTTAAAAATAATATAATTCATCTTATATATAATCGAGTTGACTCATAAATCTAACGAGTCAAATTATAAATAGTTTAAATTCGGCTCTCATTCAGTTAGTGAATTTAATTTTAAATTCATATTCAGCTCTTATAGTTTATGAGTCTAATTCAACGATTTAATTTTTAAATCGAATTTTAAATTATTTTTGAGTTAGTTAGATTCATTATCAGCTTTAATAGAAAATCTTGGAAATTTTAAAAATTAATGAGATATTTCAACACAATACACTCAAAAACCCGCTTAAAATTAAAAAGAAACTAATCTAAAAAATAAAAATAAAAAAGAGCACAAAACGAAAACCAAACCAAACCGGATGCGACTGTTGAAGAAGAGAGAGCCACTTAAAATAGTAATGATGCATTAAAATGAACAGTACCCCGAAAGAAATTAAAATTCGCGCATGGGCCAGCGATTGATCAACTTGGAGTATTTCACTCAAAGTTTTCACTGTTTTTTACAACAATAGTGCATCTCAACTCTTAAAAAAGAAATATTTTATATATAATTTTAAAAAATTAAATTGATATAAAAATTAACGGTTATGATTTTAGCGATAGTATAAAATAGTTTTACATTACCGATGTATTTTTATTAAATCTTTTTTATATTCACTTGTACGATTATAAAATTTTGAAATCTTTAAAACGATATTAGAAATTTCAAGCAGTTATCGGAAATTCTTCAAAAAAAAAATGAATAAAATACCGAAAAGTTAAAATTATTCAGAAAATCTTATTGAAAATTATAAAAATTTTGGTATTTTATATCAGAAATTTTAAAATTTTCGACTGTACAATTTTTTTGAAAAATATAAAAATTTAAATTTTCTATACAAGCTTCTTGCACTATTTTTTGTCATTAAAAATAGATGGTTGAACAGGCGCAAGGTCAGTTTCACGCATCCGACACCAAGTAGTTAGAGTTGTTGATGAGACTATTGCTGATGAAGGGTACCTATTGTTAAAGAGAGCCAATTCAAAAACTTGAAGGGTACCTATTGTTAAAGAGAGCCAATTCAAAAACTTGGGAGTTGTTAAGACGATAATCATAATTCTAAGATTAGTAACAAAATGGGCCATATAAAAAAAATTTAAAAATCAAATAATCACGATCCTACAAAAACTGTCAGCAAAATCATGATCGTTAAAAAATCTTGAGTAAATGCAGTATCGAAAATTTTACAATTGTGCTAAATTTCCGATATAAAATGACATATTATAAAAATTTCTGAACCAATTACAACTTATTGAAAATTTAAATTAAACTATCAAAATTTTCGTGTCATATCGAAAAAAATTAATATTCAATCGAAAAATTCGTTCGGACATTTTTTTCTTTTTTAACTAAAGACGTTTTTAACATTATTAAAATATGGGTGGCAAATTAAATCCTCTCAATATGGAATTGCCAAAACACAATTGTTAATTGGTGGTTGTTGATTTGATCGGTGGTTAATAGCTGTTACTTACAGTTTGATAATTGTTGCGGTGGTTGTTGTTTTGATTGGCGGTTGTTTTGATTGGTGGTTGATAATTGTTATTTATAGTTTGATTATTGATACTCTATTTGTTTAAAATAAATATTGTTTAAGATTTTTGTATACAGATTAAAGAATATAATATTATTGTTATAAGATATTATACTTTTATAAAATTAATCTTATTAATGTATTGAAAGTAGTTATTAATGTATTGAAAGTAGTGTTTAGAATAAAAGTAAATGACACCATTTAAAAAATAGTAATCATATAATATTAAAAAGTAAAAAATAATAATTATTTTGAAATAAATTTTATTTATTAAAACGACAATAATTTTAAAACGGAACGAACAGTTGATACTTGACAAATTAATTATCTGTGTGATAAAAACGGTTTGAATAGTTGATAAATATAAAATTATATAAAATTATTAAAATATATTTTAAAACTAATATGTGCCTTGAGAGCACATCTTAAGAGATAAATGTGAAAATGATTTATTATAAATTATGCATTGTATTAATTAAAAGTTAATAATTAATATTTTTTGTTGTCTTTTCAAACCCAAATATTCTATATTCTATGTTTCAAAGTATTTTAGTGATTTGATAATTTGTTGATATTTTATTAGATGACAATATAAAACTAATTTATACATATTGGCAATGCATATTCATTATACTCTTGTTTTAATTATGGTGATAGTCAATGTTGTCAAACTATCTGTTGAGACATGGCACTAAATTTTGACACCAATACCTAAATCGTATACATTGTTCACCATATTTATACGGTGATAATGTATTTCTATTAAAATATTATTATTTTAAGAATATATATTTTAAAAAAAAAATATTTTTAAAATTTATTTTATAACAAAAATATATGGTTGTGTCATTAATCAACTTTACAATTATATTAACCACAAAAATGTATCATTAATCAATTATTTCACTTATAATTCATTAACCATTTTCAGTACACTTGATTAACCAATAAAATATATAGTATTAATCATATTTTTACACTAAATTATAAATGTATTAATCAATTTTTATACTCTTTTAACCAATTTTATTTCACAATTTAATAATTTTTTTATGTTTAAGAATTCATTAACAAGTTATGAACTGCATTAATCAACTTTATATAAATTAGGATTAAATATGAACTGCCTCTTCAGACTCACCCTCCGCTAGAGCCTGCTCGGCCTTCAACGAAGCAATCTGCTCGAGATGAGTTTGCTTCCTCATCAAAAGAGTGTCTCTCTCTTCATTGGACTTTTTTAGGTCCTCCAACAGCTTTTTACGAACAACCTCTCTGTCTTTTTCGATCTCTAGCAGCCTAGCCTGAAGCTTTCGCAATTCGAACTCTAGAGACTGGCCCATTTCGGCATAGGCACGGTGAAACACACTGGAGAAATCATCGAGTGAAATCAATTAAGTCGTCATCGAACATTTTTTATTCCGCGGAAGAAAGGTAAACATCAAGTAAACCTTAGAAGGAGAAATCATGGTCTTACGACCAAGAGATCAGGTAAGGGAGTCGGTTACGTGAGAGGAAGGTGTTAGAACCCCACGCGTCTGTAGTAATCTACATGATTCACTTCTATTTTCTATCTAAAGTGTGTGGGTTTCTATCTACAACTTAAATCTAAGGCAAAATGAATCGATTCAAAGTATTATGTGCAAAAAGAAAAGTTTTTTTAGTGTGCTTGCCGCAATTGCGAATCTTTAGTGCCTATGTATCTCATTTGTGCAATTAAGGATCAAAGCACTACGTAGTTCTCTTTAAAAAAATTGATGGGTTGAAATGTTTTTTATAAGTAATATTGTTTCGCATCCTTGCGATTATGATAATAATTCATGCTTGGCGTTGTAGCTTATCGAAAGACTCATGCTCGGCCATTCGCACACTTAGAAACTTGCTCAAATTTGAAATGAAATACCCTTATCGAAAAGGTTTTCAAAGAAAAAGGTCCGAAGACAAAATAATTTGCATTGGTGAATTGTTTTTACCTTTCCGAAAGGTTTAAGTTTTATTAAGATGTTTTGAGAATTTGACAAAGAAAAAGTTTTAGTCTTAATATGCAAAAAGGGAAAGAAAACATCTAAGGGGGCTATCTAGCTCTATCCCTAATGTTATCATACAAAGGTGGCCCTAAGTAAAGGATGAAAATGAAATATTTATCTATGTTAGCATACATAGATACTATCCTAATATCTACCTTGGTTGAAGAACCAGGTGATCCTAAGGGGAAACAAACAAATGCTTTGGCAACAGAACACAAACATGCAATGCGCAATCAAATGCATGGAGGGAAAGGGGAAACATGAGAGGGCTTTAGTCGAAACAAAGAAGACTTGTGGTTGGAGAAAATGTCCATGCCTTGGTATCATGTCACCGAGTGAGAAGAGTACATGAGTATAATGAGAGTGTCAGCGCGGGCCAACGCGATCTCCAAACAAAGCGTGGTGGGTCAGAAATAGGGACCACAATCCACGAGATAACTCGATATGAAGAAGCATCACGGTGTGTCGCGAGCTAAGGATGACACCGACAAAAGTGCGGGTGTCGATTGCGGACCATTTCCGCTGGCCTTCTCTTGAGGACTTCAATGGGGATGGGGGAAATTGCCTTCTCTAAGGTTTTTAAGCACAAATGTAAACACACATACAAAATACCTACTACCAAGGTAGGATTTTTACAAAACCACACACAAGTAGCATACAATATGCGGAATTTCCTTAACCAAGGTCTTTAAATAAACCAGAGGGATTCCTGACATAATCAGCAGCGGAGATCCCCGTCATGCATAATCTATTCCTACTTCTCATGGCAAAGAAAGTGGTAAAGACCCTACTTCTCATGCTATCTAGAAAGTGGCAATAGAATGCGATAAAAGGGTGCCAGAAAATTCCAAACGGATATCAATCCGTAAAAGCTAAGAAAATAGCAGAGAAATTTGGAAAACTTCGTAAACAGCCAACTGCAATAAAGAAAATCCAGTAAGCACATGCGTCGAGCATCAATAAGCATGATCAGAATGTCTGGCAGACATGTCCGAATATCAATAAAAAACCTGTACCGAATAACTATCCTAGTAATGCAAGAAAATAATGTGCACAATAAAGTGTACACAAGATAGGGGACATGTGTCGGACATATCCAAGTCGATCGGAACACTTATACAGTGTACATTAACCAATGTACTATGGAAAACCAACACGGAATATGTGTCGACACATCCATATAACAAAAGTACCTGCACAAAATACCTTAACCAATGTACCATGGCAATCGGAATATGTATTGACACATCCACATATCAAAAGCACCTGCACAAAATTCGATTTATGCAAAAATGGAGTACCAACATAGAAGTATGTGTGTCGAACGCAAGAAATGGACCACACGTTAGTGGCACAAATAAGTTTTCCAATCACATAATCAAGCGATAATTACGTGATCGAAAACTATCTCAAAGTACCTTGCACAATTAACACATTGTTCGCGTTAAAAAGTGATGCGCTAGGGAATCGAATATGAATTCAGATTCTCTGGCCCGAAACGATTTACTCTTTTGATTTGTTTATAAAGATGCCGCGAGCATCAAGCTTTATTATTTTCAACACAAGAAAAGATGATTTAATGATTATGAAAAAGGGGAAAGCTGTTAATACCCTCAATTGATTTTGATATGCGTAACGACTAGCGCAAACTAGACGCAACGCATTGGGGAGTATTCTGGGTAAGGGGGTTTGTTATATAAAGGGAATAGATGGAGCACCCTAAATATATATAGTTATCTATAGCTTTATATATGAATATGTTTGATATGTTTGTGTGTTTTAATTTGCTATTTCTATGATTGGGAAAGTTTCTCCTTTGGGATTTTAAGAAGGATAGATTATGTGGGATCCTAGTGTTTGTTATTATTGTGCTCGCAAAGATCTTTGGATCTTCTGCATACATATCCCTTAATGGGAATCAGAGCATTTGTAGCTCGGATCTAAAGGGATCTATGGTTTGTTTGGTCTGAGGGAGAAAGAAATTTGCTCGCCAAGGATGAGACCTTGTGCCTACGTATTCTCAAAAGGATGTTGAGAAAGTCAGAGCAATCGTAGTTCCCACTTATGCTAGTGGAAAGCAACGGGATGTTAGTAAGAGACACAGACAAATGTCATCTTAATGAAAAATGTATCTAATCTATTTCATCACATACATTTTGAAAAGTTTGATTGATTGAAATCTTTCATCGTAAGTTATAGGTGTTTTGCTTGAGTGTACAAGCGTTACCACTTACATGTTTAAGAAAGATGTTTGAAAAAAGATGATTGAATCTTTTAATTGTAAGCATTGGGTGTTTTGCTTGAGTGTACAAGCGTTACCACTTACGATTAAGAGATGTTTTTGTTTGAAAAGAGTTTGAAAATTTTTTGATTGTATGTGATGTGATAGATGAGATACTTCTTCCATAGAGATGATAAACGTCTAAATCTCGAGGAGTAATTGATTGGATTAAAGGGATGCTTTTAAGAAGCCCATGGGTCCTTGTATTGTTAGCCCAAGAGGAGGCATTCCGAGGGTCATCGAGGGTCATCGAGGGTCCTTGTATGAAGCTCAAGAGGAAGCTATAGGGTATGGCTGGCTTCGGCTTTAAAATGAGTTATCTTGTACAAAGCCCAAGAGGAGGCTGACTCTGTAGGGATGAGTTATCTTGTATAAATCCCAAGAGGAGGCTATAGTGTGGGGAACCTATTGGTTAGACTAGTTGTTATATTATAACTAGACAGTTATATAAACAAGTGTGTGTATAATATGTATTCACAGGAGTTTATGAAGGAACTATAAACAATGCATGATGTTTATTTACAAGAGCTTATGAAGGAAATATAAACAAGTGTATGTGAAACGAACGTTTAAAACGAGCGCAACTTGATTATTTACAAGTTTGAATGTGTACAAGGAAGTAAATATGTACACGAACGAGTATTTATGTACAGGAGGATGTGGATGTACATAGGAGGGTTGGGACTTACACCATGAGGGTGGCCCATTGGTTTAAAAGCAGTTTCACCGGGAATAATGCTCCTTTCAATACCAATGGTATTCAATGTATATACAGACGAAACGGAAACAAACGATCGAATTTTATCTGTGTTTGAGTATTTACAGAGGTATCTGTATTATTTACAGGTAAAAATTTGTATGTATATGAAAAGAATTTGATATGTACAAGGAAAATATGTATGTACATAAAGAATGTGGGGACTTACACCGTAAGGGAGGCCCATGATCGGTTAAGAAATTTGAGAGAAAACGAATTCGGTTTTATCGTTTAATCGGATCGATCATGGAAAAAGATGTAAGTTTTGATGAAAAAGTTTTGAAGAATGGTTTTGAAAGTGTATTTGAAATGTGAAGTTCATTTATAAGAAGCTTTGAAAAGAATCGAGCTTCGAAAGTATGAAAAAAATCACCTTTAAAGGTGTTTTGAAAAGTACTCAAAAGTACCGTTTTCGGCTCGATCAAAATATAATCGGATGAAAGTTTTTTCTGAAAATTTTTGCACTATCATAAAATAGATACATTAATTGACAAGTGTACAAAAAATCACCTCAAAATGAGGAGTTTTGATTGGGTTTTGAAAAAGTCAAAGTTTGAAAAAAAAATACAAAAATTTGGTAAAAAATAGTCCCAAGGCTGCTTGAACCCGGGACCATGGGGCAAGGCGTGGCAAGAGAGTTTTAAGAGTGAGCTGGCAACCGCTGGGGCGGTGATGCATCCATTAACTCATGCCAAATCAGTTAAATATATTATAAACTCTTATTTTAAATTTGAAAACACGCGCGAACTCCATCTTCGTCTTCCTCAATCCTTCCACCAGCCATGGATTTCTTGTTTCTCAATGAAAATACATGATGTAAACATCAAACTTGACCGAAATTTAACAAGGAACATGATGGCAGTGGTTAATTCCATTTATTTTTGGTTTAACATGATTGAATTTCCAGAAAACGTGAAGAACCCTAAAACTGAAAATCTTAATTGAAATCGTGTATGGTGGATGATTTTATCAATTGATTGAGGGTTAATGATCGTGGATGGTGCAGAAACAAAACGGCCAAGAGTTTTTTTCATTTGAATCAAGAAATCACAGAGTTCGAAGTTGGTGTTCTTACCTGTTGAAGCTGGAACCGAATTCTGCCTTAGAGTGTTTCCAGTTGTGATTTTGTGATTGCTTGAGCACCAACGGACCTTATGGAAGGTGTGAGGATGGTATGCACATCATGAGCTTGCTTGGATTATTCTGACCAAGTCGACCTGCAGTTGGCTCAAACTGAAACTTGAAATCGTGGTTAATGGTGTTACAGATGGATGTTAATGATCTGCATCATCTCTATGATGTATGTTGATGATGTTTGAGTGAAGAAATCACAACTTGTTTAAGCCAAATATGGAATTCGATAGTTTAGGCAGTTTGGAGCAAGTTTGTGAACATGGCATGTAATTATGATTTCCAGCTTTACCTATGTTGCTTTTAAGTTATAAACCAATTACACATGATATTTACAACATGTTAGACACCAAACATCTTATATTCTTTCACAAATTTTCAAAAATGCATAATCTCTCAATTTGAACTATGTTTCTTGATTTATAAGAAAGAAGAATGAAAGCATGTACTTGCATGGCTTTGGTGTAGTTTGGATTGGCAAATAAGACCTCTATTTATAGGCCATGAGTTCTGAAAAATAAGTGAGAAAGTTTGGCCTTGGTAATTTCAACTTGCCTTAGAGGGCAAGGAAGTCATTTTTGCATTAAATGCAAAAGGAAACTTCCTTTTAACCATGGTTAGTTCTTACCTTGATCCTATCTCTTTACAATTACTCTCCCTTTGATATTTATCACCTCTAATCCTCAATTGGCAAGGTGACATGCTTCTAGAAAGAAAGAAACTCAAAATGACCTATAATTTCAAAGTTTGTACTTGAAAATTATGGATTTTGGAGCTCTAAGTTTCAAATTCAAAAGTATGGCTAGACTCCATGGATTTGAGAGTTCTTGGACACTTTGGAAAGCTTGTTTCAAGGGCTACAACTTTCATGTTTTGATTTTTTTCCAATTCAAAGTGGAACTATGTGAAAAAATGCCATGAAGTTTGGAAAAAGTAAGAAATTTTAACACTTAAAAAATTTTCTAAGTGTTGAAAATTTTGACTTTTTGTTGACTTTTCCAAATTTCTTGATTTTTTATGATCATGATGGATCATTTGATGTATTTTTATGATGGAAAAAGTTTTGTTTTGAAAAAAGTTGACCAAAAGTCAAAGTTTGACTTTTTTGTGCAGATGAAATTTCATCTGATGTTTCAAAAATTGACTGATGAATCCTGTGGACTTCTGTGATGTTTTAAATCCAGAAATTAGGTCAACATGTTGTATCTGAGATATGAAGATCAATCTCTAACCAAAAAAGTCATTCATTGATCAGAAAATCAGAGATTACTCATCCTCGACCAAAACCCTAATTGGTCGATCCTTGATAGATCAATGAGGGAAGTTGGATATCTGAAGATCAGAGGTTGATGATTTGACCAAGATAGATCAAATGAAGTGAATGAAACTCAAACCCTAATTGGTTGCCTCTTGAATCAGATGAAAAATTGATGAAACCCTAATTTTGACCTGTAGAAGCTACACCCGATTAATTCTGTTCTGAATTGTTAGTAATGCAATGATGCAAATGTAAGGTGGTATATTAGGTCAAAAATTGGGGTATGACAGATGCCCCTATTTAATTTTATTTAACCTGAGATATGAAGATGAATATCTTCGTTTTGATAGGTGTGAAGAAACTTAAATATCAGAATACACAAATTTTGGACCTAAGATACCAAAAGATGCGAGTGATGCAAAATGATTGTAAAAAGTTTGACCCAGATATGTCAAAGATGGATATGATGGGGAAAAATTGTGAGTATGACTCAATCTGTCTAGGAAGAGAGGATCCTGTTTGTTGGGAAACAAGGAATATGTCTCGCTGGGGAAAAAGAGATTCACAAAACATGTGAATATCTGTTTCGCTTTGGGAAATGAAGAGATTACCTTCTGTCAGCCTTGTGACAATGTTTAAGGTAAATGAAAATGATATTACCAATTATCAGCCTTGTGATAGTTTATGGTAATGAATTCTGAAGATATTACCAATTATCAGTGGAGTGATAACTATAACAAGGTAAATCTTTGAAAATTTTTACTGAGTATTCAGCATTGTGAATAACAAACAAATGATGGAAACAGATCTCAAACGAGTTCTGAAGATATTACCAATTATCAGCGAAGTGATAACTATAACAAGGTAAATCTTTGAAAAAATTTACTGAGTATTCAACCTTGTGAATAACAGACAAATGATGGAAACAGATCTCAAATGAGTTTCTATTTTCACAGCTACAATCTTGCCGGGGATCTCTCCCTTGAGAAGATGCGGGCATTTTGATTGAAAAGACACATGTTTTCATTTAGATAGAAAGATGACTGTGGAGATTTTCTTGAACTGTCATGATTTGAACTTTTTGAGAAGAACAATCTTTTTATGACAAGTTTCAAGATGAAAAGGAGATAAGCAGCTCAGATGACGAAGCTATTGCTTATTGTTTTGTTGGTTAGAGATGGGGTTCTATCCAAGAATGAACTGGAAAGAAACAGTCAATCAAGACTTTGTTCCTAATGAGAAATGCTCTCAGCTGGGGAATATGATAGAGAAAAGATATATTTCTCTGCTTGGGGATAATCTGCTGGAGAGATGACACATCTACACTTGTTTTTTTTCTTTTCTTTCTTGGGAGAAAATGCAATCCTAAACAAGTGATATTGAAGCAAACATTTGAGAAACGCAGAAATGCATTAATGATGCTATTATGTATGAATGATGAATGTTATGAATATCATATGCATGCTGACAATACTTGACAAGACAACAAAGGGATATTTGAGAAAAGGACTATGTCACAGTTCGAACAAATATTCAGCAAAATCTTGCAACAATGGCGTGAATGTTACTGTTGATGAACATTAGTTGCTTGCTTTAAACTTTCTGAAAAAGGCATTTCATTGGCAACTTTGTTGGAAATTCTTTTTGGATAAGAATACCGTCCTTTGATAATCTCTGCTGAGGAAAAGAAGACTTTCGTAGCAGCTGTTCTATCTTTCGGAGATCGAAACACTTATGGAGAAAACTGCTGAAGTTCCTTCTGTGTTCATAGTTCAAAGGAACATTTTACTTTTATTTCAAAATTTTGAAGTAAAATTCATTTAAAACCTTTTAGTTTCAAAAAGTGATTTTCAAAATAAAAAGCGTTATTTTGCAAAACAGAATAAAGCAAAATTGCAAACAAAAAGGCACAAGGCTCAAATTTATTGATAGAATGGTAATCAGCAAAGGCGTGATTCCATGAGTTATTTACAAAAGTTGGAAATGATAATTTATTGGGAAAAGGCTACATTGAAAGCAAATAACCGTTATTATCCCTAACAACTTTGAATTCCAACTGTGCTTGTTGCTTCAGAAGAGTTGATTGAAGATCTGTTGATGGAAAATTCTTCAGATTGACGAAGTATGGACTGATTGCAGTTACTTTGTCATTTTTTTTTGTATCCTTATTTTTTCCTAGATTGCCTTTTCAGGTTTTCAATCTATCAGGATAATTTCTGTTTATTGTCTCTAATTTTTGCCTGGACCGCCTTTTCAGGTTTTCAATCCACCGAGACGCTCATTTTTGCCAAAGCCGCCTTTTTTGGGTTTTCGACTTACCGAGCTGTTCTTTTGTTCTTTTTAGACAAAGTATTTCTTGACTGCATCAGCATTCACAGGATGCGGGAGTTCATCACCGTCCATGGTTGTGAGAGTCATAGCACCGCCAGAAAAGCTTCTTTTGACGATATATGGGCCTTCGTAATTAGGAGTCCATTTGCCCCTAGAATCTGGTTGAAAAGACAAAATCTTTTTAAGCACGAGGTCACCTTCTCGGAATTCACGAGGTCGGACCTTTTTGTCGAAAGCTTTCTTCATCCTTATTTGATATAGCTGTCCATGACACAGAGCGGTCAGACGCTTTTCTTCGATTAAGTTCAACTGGTCGTATCTGCTTTGACACCATTCGGCCTCAGTAACTTAGTTTCCATGAGAACTCTCATTGATGGAATCTCAACTTCTATGGGGAGCACTGCTTCCATGCCGTATACTAGAGAAAAAGGAGTTGCCCCTGTTGAAGTGCATACTGAAGTACGATACCCATGCAAAGCAAACGGCAGCATTTCATGCCAATCTTTGTAAGTGATGACCATCTTCTGGACGATCTTCTTGATGTTCTTGTTGGCAGCTTCAACGGTGCCGTTCATCTTTGGCCGGTAAGGAGATGAGTTATGATGCTCGATCTTGAATTCCTCACACAGTTCTTTCATCATTTTGTTGGTCAAGTTTGATCCATTGTCTGTAATGATCTTACTTGGAATTCCTTATCGGCAAATGAGGTTGTTCTTGATGAACCTCACAACCACTTGTCTTGTGACGTTGGCGTAAGATGCTACTTCGACCCATTTGGTGAAGTAATCAATAGCTACTAGAATGAAGCGATGTCCGTTGGACGCTTTTGGTTCAATCATCCCTATCATGTCGATGCCCCACATGGAGAAAGGCCACGGAGACGAGAGAACATTGAGTAGAGTTGGGGGCACGTGGATCTTATCTGCGTAGATCTGACATTTGTGACATCTCTTGACGTGTTTACAGCAATCAGATTCCATCGTTATCCAATAGTATCCTGCTCTCAAGATTTTTTTGGACATTGCATGCCCATTCGAATGATTTCCAAAGGATTCTTCATGTACTTCATGGATGATCGTGTCTGCTTCTTGTCTGTCGACGCATCTGAGCAGGACCATGTCGGAGTTTCTTTTGTATAACACCTCTTCATTCAGGAAGAAATTTCTAGAAATCCTCCTTAGGGTTTTCTTATCCTTGTACGATGCCCTGAGTGGGTACTCTCGTGTTTGTAGGAAACGCTTGATATCGTGGAACCACGGTTTATCATCGAAGACTGCTTCAGTTGCGAATACATATGCAGGTCTTTCAAGGCGTCTGATACGGATCTTAGGCATATCATTCCAATCGTTGACTTTGAACATGGAAGATAGAGTGGCCAAGGCGTCTGCCATCTGATTCTGATCTCGAGGGATATGATGCAATTCAACTTTGTTGAAGAAAGTCAACAAACGTCTTGCATAATCTCTGTAGGGAATCAAACCAAGATGATGAGTTTCATACTTTTCTTTGATTTGGTTGATCACAAGGGCTGAATCTCCATATATGTCAAGGATCTTGATCCTTAAGTCGATGGCTTCTTCAATACCCATGATACAAGCTTCATATTCTGCTATGTTGTTGGTGCAATCAAATAGCAATCTGGCGAAAAACGGGATATGAGAACCCTCGGGAGTGATGATGACTGCCCTAATTCCATTGCCATAAACGTTAACTTCTCCATCAAAAATTAAGCCCCATCTAGATTCTGGATCAGGACCTTCTCCGGGCAGCGGTTCGTCATAATCTTTCATCTTCAAGTACATAACATCCTCGTCAGGGAAGTCGAACTTGAGAGATTGGTATTCGTTGATCGGTTGACAAGCCAAGTGATCGGCAAGAATGCTTCCTTTGACCGCTTTTTGAGCACGGTACTGGATGTCATACTCAGATAATAGCATTTTCCATCGAGCAATTCTTCCTGTTAAGGAAGGCTTTTCAAAGACGTACTTGATGGGATCCATTTTGGAGATTAACCAAGTCGTGTGATTGATCATGTACTGGCGGAGACGTTTTGAAGCCCATACCAAAGCACAACATGTTTTCTCGAGCATGGAGTAACGAGTTTCACAGTCTGTGAACTTTTTACTCAAGTAGTAGATGGCATGCTCCTTCTTACCAGTGTCATCTTGCTGTCCAAGCACGCAGCCCATGGACTCTTCTAGTACGGTAAGGTACATGATTAATGGTCTTCCTTCGACTGGAGGAATCAGTATTGGAGGTTCTGATAGGTATTCCTTGATACTGTCAAACGCTTTTTGGCAATTTTCTGTCCACACAACTTCTTGATTTTTGCGGAGAAGCTTGAATATCGGCCCGCAGGTAGCAGTCATTTGAGAGATAAATCTGGAGATGTAATTCAAACGTCTAAGAAATCCTCTTACTTGCTTTTCTGTATGTGGCGTAGGCATTTCTTGAATAGCCTTGACTTTGTCAGGGTCAACTTCAATACCTCTTTGACTAACGATGAAACCTAGGAGCTTTCCAGATCTTACCCCAAAGGTACATTTGTTAGGATTCAGGCGAAGCTGAAATTTCCTTAGTCGTTGAAACAACTTCAAGAGATACTCTATATACTCTTCTTCAGTGTCAGACTTTGCTATCATGTCGTCCACGTAGACTTCGATCTCTTTGTGCATCATGTCATGAAAGAGAGTAGTCATTGCCCTTTGATAAGTTGCGCCTGCATTCTTTAATCCAAACGGCATTACTTTGTAGCAAAAGGTGCCCCATGGCGTGATGAAGGATGTCTTCTCCATGTCTTCGGGAGCCATTCTGATCTGATTGTAGCCAGAGAAACATGTCAATATGCGGTAGTGGGAAATTGTCTTTTGGACTAGCTTTGTTCAAGTCTCGGTAGTCAACACACATTCTGACCTTTCCATCTTTCTTGGAGACAGGCACTATGTTGGCTAGCCATTGAGGATATTCAGAAGTGACGAGAAAACCTGCGTTGAGCTGCTTTTGAACTTCCTTTTTGATTTTGTCGGCCATTTCAGGGTGAACCCTTCTCAGTCTTTGTTTAACTGGTGGACACTCCGGTTTTAATGGCAAGTGATGCTCCACGATGCTGGTGTCTAAACCCGGCATGTCCTGGTAGGACCAAGCGAACACATCAACATATTCTTTGAGAAGATCTATCAGTTTGCCCTTGACGTTGCTGTCGAGTGAAACTCCGATATTTACTTCTTTTTTGTCTTCTTCAGAACCCAAGTTGATTGCTTCTAGAGGCTCTTTGTGAGGTTGAATGATTCTTTCCTCGTGCTTAAGTAGTCGGGAAACCTCATCTGGGATCTCTTCTTCAACTTCTTCCTTGGCGACTTCACAGGGGATTTCAAAGTTGGGAGAGAGCATAGAGTTATTGCTTTCAATGGATTTGTCCATCTGTTAATCTGCATATTTGATTTGTGTCTGATTAATTAATTTTTTCATCATTTTTTTTGAAAAAGTTAATGTGAAAGTGTATGCAGATTGTGTATTTTTTTTTTGAAGATTTTTATTGTGTTTTTTAGGATTATCATTTCCAAGAAAGGGTAAAAATGAAAACAAACACAAAGTGTGGAATCAAAACAACGCATTTTATTTATGATTCACAATATGAAACAGGGCCCTAAAATACAAACTCATTTGTCTTAGGCAAGACAAAGAGAAATTATTTAAAAGCTAAACCCTATAAAACATCTCTTCGCTTTGGGCGAAGCGAGAGTTCAAAACAAAAGCAAAGATAAACTACTTAGAACTATGAACATTAGTCCGAACTTCAACAGGTTTCCAGTAGTGGCGAACTCCTTGGAAGTCGAGGTACTCTGGTAGCTTTCCGCTTGGCTTAACCCTTGAATAGACTTTGGTCGTTGGTCGAGCAGGCTTTGAAGACTCTGGACGATTGACCTTGGCCTTTGTTCTACTAAAGCGATCTTCTTCGGCTTGATGAACAGATCGGGAAGTATGGGATACAACATATGTATTTTCTGTTGGCCTTTGCGTTGAATTCTGAGGATGTACCCTCCAATCTTCTGAGTGAAGAGACTCATTGTCAGCGACACTTTCTAGTTCGTATCCCAAATCGTATCCCTGATCTTCGATAATTACGTTGATGTAGTGATAATCAGGATCTGATTTAACAAACTCCACAGGCGCGTTAAAGCAGAAATCTTCGTTGGGAACTGTAATACGGTGAACTGACTTTGTAGGATTTTTGTATCCAAATGTGCGGATAGCAAGAGTCGCCACCGACTTTTATTTTTATCCAATTAAGGGAAGGTAAAAGTAACAGAAAAAGACCTTCGTTAGATCCTGAGTTCGGGAGAATGGTTATGAAAAGGGAAGGTATTAGCACCCCTTTTCATCCGTAGTTATCTACGGGCTCTTAGTTGCTCTAGATCTCTTTTTTTTAAAATTGCTTTCTGTGTGTTTGACAAAGATGTTTTGAAAAGGCATTTCACTTTGACTTTGTAATGACTCATGTAGGAGTGTATACAAAGTGTTCGAAAATGTTTGTTTATGAAAAGAATTTGAACTTTGAAAAAAAGTGTGTGGTGTGAAAAGCATTTGATAGAGCGAGCAACTAAAAGACTTATTTACCCACTCAGAGTTGGTCGTTTTGTTGTACTTCTACATTCCTTTAGAATAGCGCTAGCCGTACCATTAGTTAGTAGGTAGCTCCATTCGTTGGATGTAAGCGGGACATTTGAAGGGACATAGGATGGTCATCGAAGGCAACTTGTAGGAAGTATCCTAGCACATTCGAAGGGACTATCATCATTTTTCGTAGGCGACAATCGAGGGTCAAGATCATGTATTCGGAGGCGACATCGTGGGTCTTATGATCTTTGTATCGAAGGGACTATGATGATTTGTTTGGAAGGCAACGGTGCTAGAATACCTCTACGTTCGAGGGACATGACCATTTTGAATTCGCAAAGGCAACGAGAGAGAATTACCCTAAGGGGTGCGTGTGTGAAAGAAGTGTGTTGATTTCAGATATTTTATCTTGAAGTTAGTGGGCTATGTTCTATTTAGTCTTGCCATACACGCCTAATTACTAGCAATTGATAAGGTGCGGAAATTAAAATGCGGAATGTAAAGATGCGGAAAGGTAAATCCTACGCTATTACATGGCTTTGGGGCAAATACATAATTTAAACTTGCGGAAAATAAAAAGCCTAATTAACTATTACAACCCATGAGCAATTACATTATTGGAAAAATAGAATAATAAAAGAAAACGTCCGAATCGGAGCAACCTGTGAAAGAATAGGAAAATCGGAAAATGCAATATGAATCGAACAAGAGAAAAAATATTAGAAAAATGCAAATTTTAATATGAGAAAATTAATATATGCTGGAAATAAGATAAATAAGTTAAAATAATTTTTTGGGATTTTTTTGGAAAAGATTTAATAATTAAAATGCAATTTATAATGATTTAAATGCTAAAATATAAATAAAAATAAATATGCATGCAAAAATTATATTTTTAAATTTATTAAATTAAATAAAGATTTTTATGAAAATAATGTAAAAAGAAAAAATGTTTTTGGTAATTTTTTAATGCAGAATAAAAATATGAAAAGAAATTAAAATAATGCAAAATATAGAAAAATATGAAAAATATAGAAAATATGCAAGTTTTGAAAAAAGAATGCAAACTGGTGCCCATAGGGATCGAACTGGGGACATGGGAGAGCATCCCACAATAGTGAACGCCTTAACCAACTGAGCCACGTTGCATCTGATGTTTGAAAACGAAGTAAGTGGAATACAAGCACGCGTCACCCTCCGATTGCCTCGTTTCCGCGCCAAGATCTTCATCTTCAACCTTTTGAATTTTTGAAAACATAGCGTCGGCCTCGGTCGCCTATAACCCCATTTCCAAAATCTCATACACATAATATAAATTTGTTGTGAGTACATGAATCGATTGCAAATTGGATTCTAAACACAATGGTGGTGGTCTCATGTTCCAATTTTACGTATTCTGTGAGTTCCCAATTCGTGCAAGGAAACCCTAGCTATGGTAAACATCGATTCTGGCCATGAAAACTCAATCAAACTATGCAGAAAGTTTGCAAACTTCCATCTAAACACAAAACAAACCACGAAACATGTTAAAAATGCATGAGAATTAGAAATCGATTTTGGAAAAGGAAGAACAAACCGAAACTGGAATTCCTTGATTCTTGATGGTTTTGCAACTTGTAAAGGTCTGGATTTACTCTAAACAATCCAAGGAACACGATGGGATGCTCAAAATCGATTAAAATCCACTGAAACCAGGGCTGCGGATTGCTTGAAGGTCACGGATTTCTTGAATTAGGTTAGGGTTCTTGGAGCAATTTTTCCCTTTTTTCTTGATAGGTATGCATCATATATTTATACTGGATGGATTTGGAATGGTTTTTGGAAAGAATTGATCAACATTCAATGGAAATCAAATTTTGATATTCTCATGAAATCAAATTTTCAAATTTTGTCCAATTTCAATCCAATCTTGCCAAATTTGATCTAATTTCGAAATTGCTGGCATTTATGGGTTGATTGGATCACAAGAAAGCAATAAAAATCAATCTTCCAATTAATTTTGATTTTATAATTTATTTTAAGATTTAATTTGCATTTAAATAAATAAATTACAAATTAAATAGAAAAATAAATCAAAAATTCGTGGCATTGGGCTTGGATATTCCTAATTGCATGAGGAACAAGTTAGGATGAAGAAAAAATAGGCCCATTTGCAAAAGATTTGATTTTTTGAAGTATCTCTCTTTGTGCATTCTTCCAAAATTGCCCAACTTGTGAATGGTGTAACTTGCTCAATTTTCCACATTTTTGCGTGTTCTTGGACTTTTTGGAAAGCTTTAAGAGTCCTCTAAACAATGTCTTTGGTCTCATCTCAATTGGAGTTACCATGCTTAATATATCTTCAAATAAAAAAGTTGACTTTTTGTTGACTTTGAAAATGACCTGTAATGTTTTGAGCTATACCTCTCAAATGAAGCATTTTTTGGACATTCTTGTGAGACATGAAGTTGTAGAGAATTGAATTTCCTTCAAAATGAGCTTTGGTGGGAAAATTTCTGAGAAAGTATGAGAAAGTTATGATCAGTCAAAGTTCAGTTGACTTTTCATCTAGAAACCCTAATTTAGAAAGTTTGACTTTTGGGCAAATCTTGAGTTTTCTTGATGAATCATGACCAACCCTTGATCAAATGATGAATGTAACTTCAAAATGAGGATGTTGACCAAAAATTGTGAAGTTTGACTGTATGTTGACCATAGTTGACTTTTTGTCCAATACACCCGATTTTCAACCATCTGAGCAATTGTCTGAGGAAACTTGACTTGTGAAACTTGAAACTTGACATGGAGAATCTTTGAAGCATATGAGGAGCCATGAAGGCCACTGGAGGTGTTGGAAACTCATCTTGACTTGAGAGATATCAAACCCTAGTTTGGGTTGATTGTCTAGGAGAGAGTTTGTCTGATCAACTCTTGAGGAATCCTTGAGTATGGATGTATGAAATCTCTTGAGTAGATGGAGGGAAAATTTTGGGGTATGACAGGAACCTCGATTGGCTGATTAGATCGGGAAGATGGGTACACCTCTTCCGATTGACTAGGATACTCAAAAGAATCACCCCATCCAGTGGGCTGGATGTCTTCAATTCTGATTTTTGAGCTTTCTGGCGCAGTGTATTTCACCATGTAGTCAAATTTACCACTTGGTTCTCCCAAGGTATTCCAAACTTCAGAAGGGACAGGTGGATTTTCATTCTGTTGTAGGGATATGCCCTTGAATTGATCAATTGGAGGATAGTACGACGCGTAAGATTCTTCCTGAGACACATTTTCAGGGCTGTTTAGATAAGTGCTCCACTCTTCAGATCCGGAGAGATCATCTTCATCACCTTCAATGGTAATAACGTTAACTTCTTGAAGAACAGGGTTTAAGAAACCCCCACTGTGGAATACTTCTTTGATCGGACGAAGTGTTTCATCCTTTTGCTTGTCTTTGGAGAATAAGGGTGCGAACCCGAGTCCGACTTTTGTCTCGTTGTTGACAGGTTTGATTACTTGTCCCCAACCTTCAGCATTGCCATCTTTCACTATTTGCGCTGCTTCTTTATAAGAAGAGATAGATGATCTACTTTTTCTAGTAGATTCATCTTCTAACGGATGTCCTGGGAGATGTGTCCCTTCAACGTCGTTAGCTGTGATGAAAGAAAAATTGGACAAATGGCTTATGAGCAAAGCTTGTTCACCGATGATGGTCACTAGTTTCCCATTTACTGTGAATTTTAGTTTCTGATGGAGAGTGGATGTCACAGCTCCTGCTTCGTGGATCCATGGTCTTCCTAGTAGACAACTGTAAGCAGCTGGCACGTCTATGACTTGGAAAGTGATTCGGAAGGTATGCGGACCAATTGTCATCGGGAGATCGACTTCCCCAATAACTGACTTTCGTGACCCGTCAAAGGCTCTTACCACTATGTCGTTGAACTTCATCGGTGTTCCTTTGTAAGTTAAACGAGCCAGAGTCGTTTTTGGCATTACATTTAAAGATGAACTGGTATCCACTAGTACGTTAGACAGGGAGTCTGATTGGCAAATCATTGAGATATGCAGAGCCAAATTGTGATCTTTCCCTTCCTCTGGAAGTTCTTCATCGCTAAAGCTTAAGTTATTGCAAGCTGTTATGTTGGCGACAATACCTCCAAACTGGTCTGTAGTCACATCATGGTCTACATAAGCTTGGTCTAGTACCTTCATCAAAGCTTCTCGGTGAGCTTCGGAGTTCAGGAGTAGAGATAGTATAGAAATCTTGGAGGGAGTCTGCATCAGCTGATCCACGACTCGGTACTCGCTTTTCTTGATTAACTTCAATATCGCATCAAAATTTGTGTTGACGTTGGTTTTGTCAGGCGGACCAACATTCGTGCTTGGATTAACAGCGGGAATCATTGTGGGATTCTCGGGAGATATGTTAACTGGATTTTGTCTAACAACAGGAACGACAGCCGGTCTTGGTGGCAATGGAGTATGTACTCGTCCACTTCGTGTTACCCGTCCTATCTCAGTTATGTTGACATTGGCTGGAAGAGTTGGCATGGGTTTCTCCTTTCCATCCTCTATCACAGTTGCATTGTATTGATAAGGAATTGCTTTGCTAGAACTGTATGGAACAGGACCGGGTAAGCAAATCACCAAAGGAGATTCTGGAACGTTGGAACCGTTGTATTCAATCTCCACATGCTTGGGTATATTGAAACAGGGGACGATAACGTTTAATTCGGGATTTTCCGAGTTGATATCTGAGACTAAAAGCTCATGCGGAAAATGTCCTACTGTATTCACGTCATAATCATCTCTGTTTCTGTAGATCTGTATGTCACCAATGTCTAGCAATCGTTGAATGTCTGTTCTTATGGTAGGACACCCTCGAAGATCCTTGAAGCAGATGTTGCAAGCTGCGTAATCGTGTTTAGTGAAAACACCCATTGTACTGTACGTATCATGGAGATATACCAAGTTTCCTCTGATCAGATTCACGTCTGTGACGAGATACCTATCTGTATTTCTTAGTATCAGATTCACTGTATGTCCACTGTGACTGGGAAGTGGATTTACATGCACGTTTGGGTTTGTATTTCTAAATGAAAGAAGATTAGATTTCACTAATCTCTATACTTCAGATTTTAATGCTATGCAATGCTCAAGATCATGGCCTGGTGCCCCTTGATGAAAAGGGCAAGATACATCCGCTTTGTACCACCATGGCAATTTTTCTGGGACCGGAGGGGGTGACCTTGTCTGTACAAGATTCCTCTCTATTAACGCAGGGTATAGTTCTATGTACGTCATGGGAATTGGGTCGAATTGCGAGACCCGAGGCGCACAGTTTTGATTGTTAAACTGCTGAGCCTGAGCCTGTTGTCGAGGCTATTGAGTTTGTTGAGTTTGCTAGAACTGCGGAGCAATTCCTGTATTTGGACTTGTGTTAACAACGGGCGTTATGGCAGCTACCTGTCGTTGTTGACTGACATTCTTTCGCGGTTTCCCTCGGGATACCATTCCTATGTCATGTTCCTTTTTCTTTGGAAAACTGGTTCCAACCTTCCTAGTTCCACTAGAAGATCCCGCCTCTTTGCTTAGGCGTCCGGTTCGAACTCCTTCCTCTAAACGCATTCCCATGCTTACCATCTCGGTGAAATCTCCGGGAGCGCTAGCGATCATTCGTTCGTAGTAGAATGTACCAAGAGTGTTTAAGAATACTTTGGTCAGCTCTTTTTCTTCTAATGGTGGGTTGACTTGGGCAGCAATTTCTCTCCAACGTTGAGCGTACTCTTTGAATGTCTCTCTTTCTTTCTGAGACATGGAGCAGAGTTGATCCCGATCGGGAGCCATATCCAAGTTGAATTTGTATTATTGTACGAAGGCTTCACCTAAGTCATTAAATGTTTGGATATTCGCGTTGTCTAATCCCATGTACCACTTCAGTGCGGCACCTGTAAGACTATCTTGGAAGTAGTGGATTAACAACTGGTGATTGTCGTTGTACGTAGACATTTTCCTGGCATACATCGTAAGATGGCTCTGTGGACAGGAATTTCCTTTATACTTTTCAAAGTCAGGGACTTTGAATTTTGCAGGTATCCTTACGCGAGGAACTAAGCACAGATCATGGGTGTTCTTCCCAAACAATTCCTTCCCTCGAATCGTTTTAATTTCAAGCTGCATTTTGAGGAGTTGTTCCTGGAGCTTCTCCATAGAACCACGAGAATTCGTGTTGTCGCCTGGAATATGGTGAACTGCTTCGTCTGCCGTAGTGTGCACTACGGAAGCTGAGTTTGTCATGATCGGTTGAGAAACCATCATAGTTACTTGCGGAAAAGTTATTCCACGTTGCGGAGTAAGTGTTGAGTTTTGCTGCAAAGTAGGTACTTCAAGCGTGGTTGTTTGTACTTGAGAAGTCGGTTGGCGAAATCCGATGCCGAAATTGAAAGGCATGCCCCATGGATAGCCTTCTGGCATACTGAAGAGTGAACTACAGGCTGCAACCGTTGAAACTTGAGTAGTAGTGTCTTCTGAAATCGCTGCTTGATTTTGACTGCTCGATGTCGCTTGCTGACTTTGCACTGCTGCCAATGAATTGACCAAAGAAGTGAGTCTATCCACTTCTTCTTGCAGTGTTGTCACTGTGCTACGAAGCTCTTCATTTTCTTGCTCAAATCCTTCCATTACTTTTCTCCTTTTTGAACGTGTATTGTATGTTCGAGTTGGCTGTGGACGCGGTCGAGAAACTCTAAGACGCGACAGCTTGGCGATCTTTTCCTATCTGTTGAAAAGAGTTCCAAAAGATCAAACTCTAGACAATAGACTCAAAATGCAAAGTATGATCCATGATTATGAATGTAAAGAAAGATTTCCAAAGAATTTACGCTAAAAGAGAAATTTCTGGCAAATATTTGGATGGAAAACACACATTTTATTGATTATTGAAAGAAGATTACAACAAATTTTGTTTTTGAGCATTGCTCACACAAATGATAAAATAAATGATAAAAATTACAATCTAAACTAATTAATCGTCCTCGTCGGATGAAGATCCAAAGGCTTGATGTAGCTTCAACTTTAGGATTTCCTTCCCATAGTGAGCTTTTAGTTCAGCTTTGTCGGATTTTAGCTTGCTAATGACTTTCTTCCACTCGTCGGGAGCAGGATCGCTGGTTGTCATTTCCTCAAGCTTTCTTTTTCTTTCTTTGATGTATCTTTTGATCGCGTTATCCTTCTGACGAATCTTCTCATCTTTCTCCATGAGCCATTCATCTTGGAAGTAAAGCGTCCTTTCATGATCTTTGACTTGCTTCTTGAGCTTCTCATTTCCGAGATCAGTCTTAAGGAACTTGTCTTCCAAAGCTTCTTTCTCAAGCCTCATCTTGGCCAAAGCCTCTTGGTATTCTCCCATAGTCTCAACGGGAAAAATTGGTGATTTGGAAGCTGTTTGAGAACATGGGTTCTTCATAAGCATAAGGCATTCGAAAATCCTTTGCTCTTTTCTTCACCCAAGAAGTGTAGATTTCCATGGCTACACAATTCTTTGCTTTCCCTTTTTCCTTCCTTCGGATGTGATGCCAAGCTCTGATCATTCTGGCTTTCAAACCTTGAGAATCCTCTCCTTCATGATAGAAATAGCTCTCCACTGTAAAACCAAGAGGTTTACTAGAGTTTGCGTACCCGAGTTGACGTCTCGCCAGGAATGGGTTGTAGTTGATTCCTCCTTTTGCACCGATGAGAGGTACGTTGGCAAATTCTCCACAACTCTCAATGATTTCCATCTCATTGTCTGCCAAGGTATACCAATGGATATCGTCGTTTGTAAGAGACATGAGTCTTCGAGACCAATGCCAATCGTCTTTGTTTTCGCGGAAGATAGGAGATTTAGGCAGGTGTGAGACAATCCATTTGAAGAATAGAGGTACGCAACACACGATAGTTCCATCTCCCTAACGATTCCTATGATGAATGGAGAAGTACGTGTCACCAAGTAGAGTGGGAACGAGATTTCCAATCAGAAAGATCCTTATGGCGTTGATATCAACGAAACTTAGGACGTTGGGAAACAATACCAATCCATAGATGAGTAAAGCTAAAATAGCTTCAAAGGCTACCATACTACCGGCTTCAAAGAATTTAAGAGCCTTCTCCATTAGGAACTTTGAAGTTAGTCCTAAGAGTTTTCCTTTGGTAGTTAGGTTTTTGTCTATCTCAGATTTCTTTAAGTGAGTCATTGTTGCAATGACTGGTGACTTAGGAATGGCTTCCAAACCATTGAAAGGCACTTTGTCTGATACTGAGATGCCTAGGATGTGTGCGTACTCTTCCAAAGTAGGCATCAACTGATAGTCAGGGAAAGTGAAACAATGATAGGATCGTAAAACGAACGAAAGTTTTGAGAAGTCCTTCATCAACGTTAGTGTTCGAATAGTTAAAAGAGTTCCATAGCGTTTTAAAATCGAGGGATGTTCTACCAAGGATGCTAACTCTTTCAACTTCCCTCGAAATTCTAAAACTGTATCTCTTGGTGAATCTTCCTCTGACGTCCATCACTCTAACCTAAAATATTTACAAAGAAAAATCTCTAAATTCTTTGGAAATGGGAAGAGAAAAGGAAGTTTTTTTGAATGAATGCATGAATGCTACAAACATGTTTAGTAGTTATACACATGGTCAAGCGTTCGAAGTCACGAGCATGAGGCCAACGATAAGAATCAAACGTGGGTAAGTTCTAAGGACTTATTTATCTGTGAAACGGGTTCTACTGATAATACATGCTCAACACTTCTCTTTGAAATATTATCGGATTTGTTGAATACTCGAAGTCCAATAATAATTTTCAAGAAAAACTCGCCTGATCGTAGTCTCGCATGACAATTATTCTAGGCTTACGCGTGAATAATTTCACATCCTAAATGGCCTGGATGGGTTATGTGTTCTCTGACCACTCACATAAGTTCCTTGAAAGCAAAATGTCTTCGCAAATACTTGCTAAACACAAATACTCCCAAGACAACCTCCACCGAGAGGGATCTCAAATTAACTCCGTAAGTACTGAGACTTCTCACAAGTTAATAGGACTATAACCCCACCTAGATCTTAAAATGTTTCTTAAATCCGGGTTAGGATTTCTTTCCATCAGATGAAATCGCGAAAACACACAATAAAGAAAACAAACATATGCACATATGAAAGCTTAACCCTTTTTTTTATTTTTGAAAACAAAAAAAGCTTGGTGCTCTTGAGCAGAGTCACATTTTTTTTTTGGAAAATCAAAATTTCAGCGTACTCCCCAGCAGAGTCGCCATTTTTCCTGTTCGCGTTAAAAAGTGACGCGCTAGGGAATCGAATATGAATTCAGATTCTCTGGCCCGAAATGATTTACTCTTTTGATTTGTTTATAAAGATGCCGCGAGCATCAGGCTTTATTATTTTCAACACAAGAAAAGATGATTTAATGATTATGAAAAAGGGGAAAACTGTTAATACCCTCAATTGATTTTGATATGCGTAACGACTAGCGCAAACTAGACGCAACGCATTGGGGAGTATTCTGGGTAAGGGGGTTTGTTATATAAAGGGAATAGATGGAGCACCCTAAATATATATAGTTATCTATAGCTTTATATATGAATATGTTTGATATGTTTGTGTGTTTTAATTGCTATTTCTATGATTGGGAAAGTTTCTCCTTTGGGTTTTAAGAAATGGTAGATTATGTGGGATCCTAGTGTTTGTTATTATTGTGCTCGCAAAGATCTGTGGATCTTCTGCATACATATCCCCTAGTGGGAATCAGAGCATCTGTAGCTCGGATCTACAGGGATCTATGGTTTGTTTGGTCTGAGAGAAAAAGAAATTTGCTCGGCAACGATGAGACCTTGTGCCTACGTATTCTCAAAAGGATGTTGAGAAAGTCAGAGCAATCGTAGTTCCCACTTGTGCTAGTGGAAAGCAACGGGATGTTAGTAAGAGATACAGACGAATGTCATCTTAATGAAAAATGTATCTAATCTATTTCATCACAAACATTTTTGAAAAGTTTGGCTGATTAAAATCTTTCATCGTAAGTTATAGGTGTTTTGCTTGAGTATACAAGTGTTACCACTTACATGTTTAAGAAAGATGTTTGAAAAAGATTGAATCTTTTAACTGTAAGCATTGGGTGTTTTGCTTGAGTGTACAAGCGTTACCACTTACGATTAAGAGATGTTTTTGTTTGAAAAGAGTTTGAAAAGTTTTTGATTGTATGTGATGTGATAGATGAGATACTTCTTCTATAGAGATGATAAACGTCTAAATCTCGAGGAGTAATTGATTGGATTAAAGGGATGCTTTTAAGAAGCCCGTGGGTCCTTGTATTGTTAGCCCAAGAGGAGGCATTCCGAGGGTCATCGAGGGTCCTTGTATGAAGCTCAAGAGGAAGCTATAGGGTATGGCTGGCTTCGGCTTTAAAAGGGATTTCACCGGGAAACCATCCTTTTGGAGTTAAGAGCAATTTCACCGGGAAATTATACTCTCTGGGTTCTATCCTAACGCGGGTGATTCTTTGTATTGGAAGTCCAATAGGAGGCTGTTAAGAGATTTCCTGGTCTCTTTCTTGTTTGATGCCCAAGAGAAGGCTAAACTCAATGAGGAGTTTTTTTGAACGAAGCCCAAGAGGAGGCTGACTCAACAGGGGAGTGTTGTCTTATATGAAGCCTAAGCGGAGGCTAAACTCAGATGAATGAGTTTTCTTATATGAAGCCTAAGAGGAGGCTGAACTCAGATGAAATGAGTTATCTTGTACAAAGCCCAAGAGGAGGCTGACTCTGTAGGGATGAGTTATCTTGTATAAAGCCCAAGAGGAGGCTATAGTGTGGGGAACCTATTGGTTAGACTAGTTGTTATGTTATAACTAGACAGTTATATAAACAAGTGTGTGTATAATATGTATTCACAGGAGTTTATGAAGGAACTATAAACAATGCATGATGTTTATTTACAAGAGTTTATGAAGGAAATATAAACAAGTGTATGTGAAACGAACGTTTAAAACGAGCGCAACTTGATTATTTATAAGTTTGAATGTGTACAAGGAAGTAAATATGTACACGAACGAGTATTTATGTACAGGAGGATGTGGATGTACATAGGAGGGTTGGGACTTACACCATGAGGGTGGCCCATTGGTTTAAAAGCAGTTTCACCGGGAATAATGCTCCTTTCAATACCAATGGTATTCAATGTATATCTGACAAGCGAAACAAACGATCAAGTTTATCGTGTTTGAGTATTCTGAGGTATCTATTTACTGAGTAAAATTTGTATGTATATGAAAAGAATTTGATATGTACAAGGAAAATATGGTTGTACATAAAGAATGTTGGGACTTACACCGTAAGGGAGGCCCATGATCGGTTAAGAAATTTGAGAGAAAACGAATTCGGTTTTATCGTTTAATCGGATCGATCATGGAAAAGATGTAAGTTTTGATGAAAAAGTTTTGAAGAATGTTTTGAAAGTGTATTTGAAATGTGAAGTTCATTTATAAGAAGCTTTGAAAAGAATCGAGCTTCGAAAGTATGAAAAAAATCACCTTTAAAGGTGTTTTGAAAAGTACTCAAAAGTACCGTTTTCGGCTCGATCAAAATATAATCGGATGAAAGTTTTTTCTGAAAATTTTTGCACTATCATAAAATAGATACATTAATTGACAAGTGTACAAAAAATCACCTCAAAATGAGGAGTTTTGATTGGGTTTTGAAAAAGTCAAAGTTTGTAAAAAAAAATACAAAAATTTGGTAAAAAATAGTCCCAAGGCTGCTTGAACCCGGGACCATGGGGCAAGGCGTGGCAAGAGAGTTTTAAGAGTGAGCTGGCAACCGCTGGGGCGGTGATACATCCATTAACTTATGCCAAATCAGTTAAATATATTATAAACTCTTATTTTAAATTTGAAAACACGCGCGAACTCCATCTTCGTCTTCCTCAATCCTTCCACCAGCCATGGATTTCTTGTTTCTCAATGAAAATATGGATTTTGGAGCTCTAAGTTTCAAATTCAAAAGTATGGCTAGACTCCATGGATTTGAGAGTTCTTGTACACTTTAGAAAGCTTGTTTCAAGGGCTACAACTTTCATGTTTTGAGTTTTTTCCAATTCAAAGTGGAACTATGTGAAAAAATGCCATGAAGTTTGGAAAAAGTAAGAAATTTTAACACTTGAAAAATTTTCTAAGTGTTGAAAATTTTGACTTTTTGTTGACTTTTCCAAATTTCTTGATTTTTTATGATCATGATGGATCATTTGAAGTATTTTGATGATGGAAAAAGTTTTGTTTTGAAAAAAGTTGACCAAAAGTCAAAGTTTGACTTTTTTGTGCAGATGAAATTTCATCAGATGTTTCAGAAATTGACTGATGAATCCTGTGGACTTCTGTGATGTTTTGAATCCAGAAATTAGGTCAACATGTTGTATCTGAGATATGAAGATCAATCTCTAACCAAAAAAGTCATTCATTGATCAGAAAATCAGAGATTACTCATCCTCGACCAAAACCCTAATTGGTCGATCCTTGATAGATCAATGAGAGAAGTTGGATATCTGAATATCAGAGGTTGATGATTTGACCAAGATAGATCAAATGAAGTGAATGAAACTCAAACCCTAATTGGTTGCCTCTTGAATCAGATGAAAAATTGATGAAACCCTAATTTTGACCTGTAGAAGCTACACCCGATTAATTCTGTTCTGAACTGTTAGTAATGCAATGATGCAAATGTAAGGTGGTATATTAGGTCAAAAATTGGGGTATGACACACATATGTTAAAATAACAAGGAAAATATAAGCATAAAAGAGTAGAAGAAGGCTTGGAGAAAACATAGAAAAAATCTTGTTATTGACTAAAAATAAAATTCTAGAACAGGGGTGGTAATCGGTTACATCCCAGTGGTAACCGGTTACCACAAGAAAGTAAGCAATTCTGAGGAAAAATGAGTTGGTGTCACGCAAGGGTAATCGGTTCCCATAACCGGATACCCAGTTCCCATAATCGGGTACTCGGGTTCCCTACAAATACTCCAAAACAGTAGCTAGCGCAACATTTGGTAACCGGTTCCCATAATCTAGTAACTAGTTATCTCAAATAATGCAAAAATAGTAACTAAGCCAGTTGCGCGGTAACCGGTTACCACTGGGAGCCAATTACCACTGAAGCATAATGAGTTTTTTGGCAAATTTTGGAAACTTTGAAAGGCCATAACTCATGCTTTGGGTAACCGTTTCGCGCATCGTAGAACCGTTGGAAAGCTTGAAATAGTAGAATATCTACGGAACGATACAGAAATTAAATCGGCAACCGATCAAATGAAAAATTCTCCTAAATGATTGTGTAATCAACGCACGAATTTGCCATCCGTTTTCTTATAGGTTACAACATATTTTGTCGGATTGAAGGAAAACTTCATACCGATTACACATTCATCATAGCAAAGAGAATTTGTACATTCAAGGATTCAAGGAACTCATGCATTAACATCAAAGCGCGACAACTCAAGCCTTTTCACAAACACCTAAACTACACATATTTACACATGAATCGAAACTCAAACCTAAGCCTATTTACATGCATATCAAGGTTTTACATCAGCAATTTGATAATGAAACCACCTGGATCAAAATCAACTGATAGGATATATCAATGGAGTTGCCATCGAACGTTTTTTATCTCGCGAAGGAGAAGGGAAAACATCGAGTAAACCTGAGAGGGAAGAAATTACGGTCTTACAATCGAGAGATATGGATAAGGGAGTCTGTTACGCAAGGGGAAGGGATTAGCATCCCACACACTCGTAGTACTCTATGGTATCCACTTCTATTTTCTAACTAAGGGGTGTGTTATATCTATCTATCACTTAATCTCTATAATGCATGCAAAAGAAAATGAAAATAAAGAAAACACAAGGAAAAGAAGGAAGTACTTACAAAGTTTTGTTTGGTCAAGCCTCGTGACAAGATGCCTGCCTATGTATTCCCTCGTGCAATGGAAAATTTAGAGCGTCGTAGTTCGATTCACTTGTTTTGGTGGGTTTTGTGTTTTTTACTTATGAAAAAGGTTTTAAACACAAAAGAAAGAAGCGTCCGCAGGCGAAAAAGAATTTGCATTGGTTGATTGCTTTTACCTTTAATAAAGGAGTTTTGAATCATTATTAGGTGTTTTAGTTTTCAAAATAAATAGAAAGTAAGTTTTAGTTTTATTACATGCAAGGATGCAAAAAGAAACAAGCAAAACAAAAGGGAGGCTAACTAGTACTAGCCCTAATGTTGTCATGCAAAGATTGAACCTAAGGTTGAGGATGAGGGGAATCTCTACCTATATTGACATGTAAAAGATGCATATCCTAATGTCTAGGCTCGAGAGCTATCCTAGCCGAGCGGTCCTAGGGAAAAGCTATCTTATATTCATCTTGGTTGTAAAACCAAGGGATGCAAAGGGATGAAGAAATCAAGTTCTTTGGCAGAAGCACACAAGCAATGCAATGCACAAACAAATTTCAATGAAGCGCAGAAAAAGGAGGTTGCTCCTTAGCCTACAACAGCAAGTCGAGGGCCGGAAGCAACCAAGAACCAACACATTCTGATTCCCGTGAGAGGTATCACCGCATGACATGAATTTTCAAGTGTGAAGAGCAAATGATGCGAGTTCTCCAATAAATGTGAACCCCAAGAAAGCGTGGAGAGTCAGAATAGGGAACTCTTGCCACTTTTTATTATTGACTCGATAAAGAAAGCAACACGATTCACGTGTGCTGAGCTGAAACGGACTAGAAATGTGCGGGGGTGATAGCGAACCCTTTCCGCGTGCCCATCATATCATCATCATATATATCAATAAGTATCAAATCGAGATTTTGCTTGGTGGTGCCACTATGGGTTGCCTAACCACTCTGACCTATGCAAGCACAAATGTAAACACTTACTGAGAATTACCTCCCTATGCATGGTGGAGGATTTTAAACAAACCAAACACAATTAGCACACAATTTACGAAATTCCTAGCTAAAGGTCTTTAAACAACAACTTTGAGCCAAACGCTTATATCCTAATCATGGCAAAGAAAGCGGTAAACCCCTACTTCTCATTATATTTAGGAAAGTTGTAAGAGAATGCGATAAACAAGGGATAACTAGTACCAAATGGATAACAAATCCGAAGAGCACTGCGAGCTAAAATACTCTGGAAAACTTCAGGTACTGCAGCCAAGCAATAAGAGTAAACTGGTGAGAAATGCACGGAGGCATCAAAGCATATGCAGAGTGCGCGATCGTACGCATCTGAAATAATAAACCTGCAAAAGGTAATGACCCAGACAAAGAGGATAAAGTATTGCGTGTTCGTACGCAAAACAAATATCAAATTGTGTGTTCATACACGATTGATACACATACACCTGTATGAAAGGAGTAAAACTAAACAAGCATACAAAAGGATGTGCATTCGTACGCAAACAGAGATTAGAATGCGCGTTCGTACGCATTCGAATAAAAATCACCTGTGAGAAAGGAGTAAAACCCAACAAGCAGAAAATAGGATGCACATTCGTACGCAAACAAAGATTAGAATGCGCGTTCGTACGCATTCGAATCAAAAAGCACTTGCAAGAAAAGAGTAAACCCAAACAAGCAGACAATAGGATGCGTGTTCATACGCAAACAACGATTGGAATGTCTGTTCGTACGCATTCGAGTCAAAATAACCTACAATAGAAATCCCACAATAACCAGACAATAAAATGTACACGTATGTGTACAAGCGATGGAATGCGCATTCGTACGCATTTAAACAAGAACACCTACAAGAAAGGAGTAAAAACAAACAAACAGACAATAGAATGTACACATATGTGTACAAGCGATAGAATGTGCGTTCGTACGCATTCAAACAAGAGTACCTGCAAGAATGGAGTAAAACCAAACAAGCAGACAATAAAATATACACGCATGTGTACAAGCGATAGAATGCGTGTTCGTACGAATTCAAACAAGAGTACCTGCAAGAAAGGAGTAAAACCAAACGAGCAGACAATAGAATGTATACACATGTGTACAAGCGATAGAATGCGTGTTCGTACGCATTCAAACAAGAGTACCTGCAAGGATGGAGTAAAACCAAACAAGAAGACAATAGAATGTACACACATGTGTACGAGCGGTAGAATGCACGTTCGTACGCATTCAAACAAGAGTACCTGCAAGAATGGAGTAAAATCAAACAAGAAGACAATAGAATGTACACACATGTGTACAAACAGTATAATACGTGTTCGTACGCATTCAAACAAGAGTACCTTCAAGATTAGAGTAAAACCAAACAAGCAGATAATAGAATGTACACGTATGTGTACAAGCGGTAGAATGCGCGTTCGTACGCATTCAAACAAGAGTACTTGCAAGAATGGATTAAAACCAAACAAGCAGACATAGGATGTACACGTATGTGTACGAGCGGTAGAATGCGCGTTCGTACGCATTCAATCAAGAGTACATGCAAGAATGGAGTAAAACCAAACAAGCAGACAATAGAATGTACACACATGTGTACAAGCGGTATAATGCGTGTTCGTACACATTCAAACAAGAGTACCTGCAAGAATGGAGTAAAACCAAACAAGCAGACAATAGGATGTACACGTATGTGTACAAGCGGTAGAATACACGTTCATACGCATTCAAACAAGAGTACCTGCAAAAATGGAGTAAAATCAAACAAGCAGACAATAGAATGTACACATATGTGTACAAGCGGTAGAATGCACGTACGTACGCATTCAAACAAGAGCACCTGCAAGAATGGAGTAAAACCAAACAAGCAGACAATAGAATGTACACGTATGTGTACAAGCGGTAGAATATGTGTTCGTACGCATTCAAACAAGAGCACCTGCAAGAATGGAGTAAAACCAAACAAGCAGATAATAGAATGTACACATATGTGTACGAGCGGTAGAATGTGTGTTCGTACGCATTCAAATAAGCGGATAACCTGCAATAAAGGTGTCAATCCAAGAAAACATACAATAGACTGCACACGCATGTGTGCAAGGGCAAAATAGAGAAGCTAGAAGTCCATATCTCATGTAAAAGAGGTCAAAGTACCTTGCACATGAAATAAAGTGTTAAAATTAACAAAGCAAGTGCTAGAAATAAGGTACCGAATGCAAAATCGATTACAAATATGATTATAATATAGTATAAGCATGTGAGAAGTGAAATAAAATCACAAAAATCAGAATGGGAAGGCGGTTTTCCGAAATCGGAGCGAAAAAGTCAACTTCTCAAAATCGGTTAAAAATCGCATGGTTGCTTGCAAAAGCGTCAACAGATTCAAAAACGTGAGCGGTGTTGCACCCCAAAATTCGCCCCCTGTCTCGATTTTATCTGGCTTAGGCTTCGTGTTTATCATAACACTCACATGCATACATATCATCGGTTATATGGTTATGAGATCAAAGTGTCCTTTAATGAGTCTATTTCAAGCAATAAGAAATGGTCGCTTAGTACCCGGGTGACCTAAAATACTTATCTTCCTTTATCCATCCAATGTACATCCCAAGATTTGTGGTTTTATATTTAATATAAAACGAGGGCTCCTTGAAGATTACACAGAAAGGTTGGTTTTTGTTCATTTGAAGTTGATTTGAGATCAATGCGTGGTTAAGCGTACGTCTCGCAAAAGAGGGAATCATGTTTGGAAGTTTCATGGCCTTTTAATCTTTGGATTTTTGAGTATTTCAAGTTTATTCAGATATGCATCATGCTAAGCTAATATTGCTATTCCAATTGTGATTTATTCAAATTGCATAAGCCAATTTTACAAGTAAGCATGTATTTGCTCTAGATTCGAAGTTTTAAATTTATTCGCAATGGTTTGATTTTTGTTAAGGGATAAACAATTGCAAAGATGAAGAATTCATTCACTTTAAAGTTTTCTTAAAGGTCCATCATTTATAGCATTCATTTTATGATTCTTGTTTTGAATTGAAGTTATTTGAAAGTTTTTTTTACTAAAGACAAATTCATTCTTTAAATTTCATCCAAAAGATTTATCTTGCATCAAGAAATCATTCAAGGTGTCGTTCATGTTTCGTTCAAGGTTACGACACAAGCCTTATAATCTAAATCTTCAAGGTTCCAAGAGCATGAATTAACAATTTTAAAATGAACTCATATATAATATTGTACATTTGCAAGAGAATTCAAAACTTTCAAATGAAACAATTATGCCATTTCCATTTATTTGAAGTTGTTTTATACATAAGTTACAAGGAAATGTCTAATTGACCATGAACTAACTTTCAAGTTATATTACAAGTGATTTCTATGAAAGCTACAATAATAAGAAACTACAAGCTTGGAACATTCTACTACAAGTTTCTAATGGATGCTATCTTTTGTTCTAAGTTAGAGATTTCTTCCTCTTCGATTTCCTCTTAGATTTGGCCTCGACTTCATCTTGAACTTTCCCTCCAACTTACCTTGGAGCTTTATCTTAAGCCACGGGTACTTCCTCTTCATTCTCCACGCCATCGGATCATCGAGTTCATGACATGAAACAAATGAAACAATTAGATATCAAATTGTAAACAAGTGGTAAGTTTCATACCCCAATTTTTGACCTAATATACCACCTTACATCTGCATCATTGCATAACTAACAGTTCAGAACAGAATTAATCGGGTGTAGCATTCACAGGTCAAAATTAGGGTTTCATCAAATTTTCATCTGATTCAAGAGGTAACCAACTAGGGTTTTAGTTTTACTCACTTCATTTGACCTATCTTGATCAAAAAATCAACCTCTGATCATCAGATACCCAACTTTTCTCATTGATCAATCAAGGATCGACCAATTAGGGTTTTGGTCGAGCATGAGTATTCTCTGATTTTTTGAGCAATGAATGACTTTTTTGGTTAGAGATTGGTCATTATATCTTAGATACAACATGTTGACCTAATTTCTGAATTCAAAACATCACAGAAGTTCACAAACTTCATCGATTTCAAACATCGATGAAATTTCATCTGCACAGAAAAGTCAAACTTTGACTTTTGGTCAATTTTTTTCAAAACAAAACTTTTTCCATCATCAAAATACTTCAAATAATCCATCATGATCATGAAAAATCAAAGAATTTGGAAAAGTCAACAAAAAGTCAAAATTTCCAACACTTAGAAAAATTTTCAAGTGTTGAAATTTCTTATTTTTTCCAAACTTCATGGCATTTTTTCACATAGTTCCACTTTGATTTGAAAAAAACTCAAAACATGAAAGTTGTAGCCCTTGAAACAAGCTTTCCAAAATGTCTAAGAACTCTCAAATCCATGGAGTCTAGCTATACTTTTCAAATTGAAACATAAGGCTCCATAACCATGGTTTCCAAGGTCCAAAACTTCAAGATTATAGGTCATTTTTGATTTTCTTCATCTAGAAGCAATGACACCTTGCCAAATTGAAGATAGAACTGATAAATATCAGCTAGAGGTAATAATTGAAGGATAGGATCAAAGTTGGATTTTTAACACATGGTGAAAAAAGGAAGTTTCCTTTTAAGGCAAAAGGACTTTCTTGCCCTTTAAGGCAACTTTGATTTACCAAAAGCCATGTCCTTGTGCCTAACATTTCAGAGCTCATGGCCTATAAATAGAGGCATTCTTTTCAAGTTCAAACACACCAAAGCCATGCAAGTACATGCTTTCCTTCCACTTTCTCCAAATTCATGAATTATAGTTCAAAGTGAGGATAACTTGCAATTTTGAAAATCATTGAAAACCATGAAGAGTCTTGGTGTCTAAACTATCTCATAATCAATATCTAACATGTGTGAAACTTAAAAACAACATAGGCAAGGCTAGAACTCAGAATCACAAACCATGTTCATCATGCTTGCCAAAACTGCCTTATCACTCGAATTCATGGTTTGGCTTGAATAGTTTGAGTTCTGATCATCCAAACACCATCCACAAACATCATAGACATGATGCAGATCATCAACAACTAACTGTAACAACTTTAAAATAGAATTCGAGCTTCCATTTTTAGCTTATGCAGGTGGACTTGGTTGGGTTGATCCAGAGTGATTCGAAGCAAGCAGATCACTCATACACCTTCCCTAACAGCCGTTGAAGCTCAAACAATCATTAGAACACGACTGGAAACACTCCTTCATCGAATTCGATTCCAGCTTCAACAGGTAAGAACACGAAACTCAATCTCATGATTCTTTGATTTATTTTGAAAAAACTCTTGGCCGTTTTGTTTCTGCACCTTACACGAACATTAACCCTCAACCAATTGACAAAATCATCAAGCATACGCGATTTCAATTAGGATTTTCAATTCTAGGGTTCTTCATGTTTTCTGAGAATTTAATCATGTTTAACTGAAAATAAATGAAATTAATGACTACCATCGTGTTCCTTGTTAAAATTCGGTCAAGTTTCATGTTTACTTCATCCAATTTCATCAAGAAATGAGGATTCCATGGCTGATGAAGGATCGAGGGAGAAGATGAAGGTCTGCGCGCGTTTTTGTGAATTTAAAATTTCCAATATAATATAAACACGTGGTTTGGATTCAATACACGAATGCATTCTTGCCCCAGCGGTTGCCAGCTCGCTCGTAAGTGTTTGTGCCACGTATGCCACCCACAGGTCCTGGGTTCAAACCTCCCATGGACCATTTTTTTAAAACTTTTCATATTTTCTTCATATTTTTTACAAACTTTGACATTTTTTTTAACCAATCAAAACTCATCATTTTGAGGTGATTTTTTGTACACTTGTCAATAAATGTATCTATTTTATGATAGAGCAAAAATTTTCAAAAAAAACTTTCATCTGATTATATTTTAATCGAGCCGAAAACGACGCTTTGAGCACTTTTCAAAACCACTTTAAAAGGTGATTTTTTCAAACTTTCGAATCCCGATTCTTTTCAAAACTTTTCATAAATGAATTTTACATTTCAAAAACACTTTCAAAACCATTTCTTCAAAAAATTTTCCTCAAACTTACATCTTTTTACCATGATCGATCCAATTTAAACGATAAAACCGATTCGTTTTCTCTCGAATTTCTTAATCGATCATGGGCCTCCCTCACGGTGTAAGTCCCAAACCAACATTCTTTATGTACATAATTACTTCTTTGTACATATCAAACTCTCTTCAAACACATACAAATTTTTACCTGTACATAATACAGATACTTTTATACTCAAGTACAGACAAACTTCGATCGTTTGTTTTCACTTCACTTGTGTATACATTGAATACCATTGGTATTGAAAGGAGCATTATTCCCGGTGAAACTGCTTTTAAACCAATGGGCCACCCTTATGGTGTAAGTCCCAACCCTCCTATGTACATCCACCTCTCCTGTACATAAATACTCGTTCGTGTACATATTCACTTCCTTGTACACATTCAAACTTGTAAATAATCAAGTTACGCTCGTTTCAAACGTTCGTTTCACAAACACTTGTTTATATTTCCTTCATAAACTCTTGTAAATAAACATCATGCATTGTTTATATTTCCTTCATAAACTCCTGTGAATACATATCACACACACACACACACTTGTTTATACAACTGCCTAGTTATAACATAACAACTAGTCTAACCAATAGGTTCCCCACAGTTAGCCTCCGCTTAGGCTTCATATAAGATAACTCTCCCCACAGAGTTTAGCCTCCTCTTGGGCTTTGTACAAGGTAACTCATTTCAACTGAGTTCAGCCTCCGCTTAGGCTTCATATAAGACACACTCCCCTGTTGAGTCAGCCTCCTCTTGGGCTTCGTTCAAAAGAATTCCTCATTGAGTTTAGCCTTCTCTTGGGCATCATACAATGAAAGAGACCATAAAATCTCTTAACAGCCTCCTATTGGGCTTCCAATACAAAGAATCACCCGCGTTAGGATAGAACCCAGATAGTATAATTTCCCGGTGAAATTGCTCTTAATTCCAAAAGGATGGTTTCCCGGTGAAATCCCTTTTAAATCCAAAGCCAGCCATACCCTATAGCTTCCTCTTGAGCTTCATACAAGGACCCTCGATGACCCTCGGAATGCCTTCTCTTGGGCTAACAATACAAGGACCCATGGGCTTCTTAAAAGCATCCTTTTAATCCAATCAATTTCTCCTCGAGATTTAGACGTTTATCATCTCTATGGAAAAGGTATCTCATCTATCACATCACATACAATTAAACTCTTTTCAAAAACTTTTCAAACAAAAACATCTCTTAATCGTAAGTGGTAACGCTTGTACACTCAAGCAAAACACCCAATGCTTACAGTTAAAAGATTCAATCTTTTTCAAACATCTTTCTTAAACATGTAAGTGGTAACACTTGTATACTCAAGCAAAACACCTATAACTTACGATGAAAGATTTTAATCAGCCAAACTTTTCAAAAATGTTTGTGATGAAATAGATTAGATACATTTTTCATTAAGATGACATTCGTCTGTATCTCTTACTAACATCCCGTTGCTTTCCACTAGCACAAGTGGGAACTACGATTGCTCTGACTTTCTCAACATCCTTTTGAGAATACGTAGGCACAAGGTCTCATCGTTGCCGAGCAAATTTCTTTTTCTCTCAGACCAAACAAACCATAGATCCCTGTAGATCCGAGCTACAGATGCTCTGATTCCCACTAGGGGATATGTATGCAGAAGATCCACAGATCTTTGCGAGCACAATAATAACAAACACTAGGATCCCACATAATCTACCATTTCTTAAAACCCAAAGGAGAAACTTTCCCAATCATAGAAATAGCAATTAAAACACACAAACATATTCATATATAAAGCTATAGATAACTATATATATTTAGGGTGCTCCATCTATTCCCTTTATATAACAAACCCCCTTACTCAGAATCTCCCCAATGCGTTGCGTCTAGTTTGCGCTAGTCGTTACGCGTATCAAAATCAATTGAGGGTATTAACAGCTTTCCCCTTTTTCATAATCATTAAATCATCTTTCTTGTGTTGAAAATAATAAAGCTTGATGCTCGCGGCATCTTTATAAACAAATCAAAAGAGTAAATCGTTTCGAGCCAGAGGATCTGAATTCATATTTGATTCCCTAGCGCGACGCTTTTTAACGCGAACAGTAAGAACATGTATTTTCAAGCATAACAATTTCAAGATCATCATTAGGGAACTCTAACAGGAATCAGGGAATCAAGGTTGGGTTTAGATCATGTTCAACGACAACAAGCCTCATAAGCAAATCATTGGCTACGAGCTCGCTACTACAAATCCTCAAGAAAATTAATTCCTAGTTCACAGTAGGAGGTGAAAAAGGGAAAAGGCAAGAGCATAACTCAGCATAACGTCATAGTACAGAACATTAACACAGGCAAAAGCGGTGCAGTTTGGTCGAGTATTACCACAAGCAGACTTCGACCTAACACAATCAGAAATCATCAACCCAATACATCAACATTACAAACACAATCAGAAATCATCATCCCAATGCAAATATTGGAAACCCAGGAAGCAATTTCGTAAGGCCTCATTCCTGGAAAATCAGAACAACAAAGTCCAGCCAAACCCTAGTTCTGACACTATAAAAACATTGAAGGCACAAGAACCAAGGCAGGGAGATACTATTGACTGAAACCCTAAAACGGCCAAATCCCTAAACCCTAACCTCACATCATCATTTTCCCACGAGTCCCTTGAAAATCGAAAAGAGAAGAGATTCGTAAGGTAATACCCGGTTTTTGAAGGGAGAGAGGGAGGTTGCGAACTCTGTGTCGCCATCCTTCTCTTTCTCTCCTGGATTCTTTCATTTTTGCTCATGAGCATCACCGCCGCCGTCACAAATAGGGCTTAGGGTTCTTTTTTTCCCTTTCCGGTTTGATTACTGTGAGAACCAAAGCAAAATAATAAGAAATCGCAATAACGATCAACGGATCGAGAGAGAGATGAGTTGTTTCGTGAAGAATCGCGAAACAATGAGATCGAGAGAGATGAGTTGTTTCGTGAGGAATCGCGAGCGAGACAGATGAGTGAACTCGGTGAGATCGAGAGAGACTAGGAACACAGTGAGAATCGTGAGAGAGAGGGACGATTTTTGGAGAATCGCGTAGAGAGGTACAAGTTTCTGTACGAGAGAGATCGATTTTTACGAATGGGAATCGTGAGTGAGAGCGAGAATAATCCACCTAATGTTTTTTGTTGGGTTAAAATTATCAACAAAAAATTAGTGTTATTATTAAGTTTAACTATAATTAGTGATTTATTTAGTTTGTTAATAGATTAATAAACATAATATAAGTATCAGATTTTCAAATTATGTTTAGTTTTTTTATTTTACTTAAATATTTAAAACAAAGTTAATATGTTGTTTAATGAGTGTTTTAGATTAGGATGTGTTGTTTAGTCCAGGTTGTGACACTTGTCACCGTCATGGTCTATGAGAAATCTATTGCGGTACACTCACAATAAGCTATTATGCTCCTTTCCTTACAATCATCAGATCTGTTAAGATCCGAATCCAACGCTCCAGAATGATGGTCCACCTTGCATTGCCATGGAGCTTCCATACAAGATCCACCAAGCTATTGGGCTTGGACTCAACTTTGCTCTTCACACCTCCAGAATTGACTACAACTACAGGCCCATTTCTAAATTCACTCTTTAATTTATTTATTATGCAAGTATTTTTTTTATTTATTTGATGTATTAAATAAAAACTAGTATAAAATAGTATTTATTTGCTAAATTATCGATTAAATTATTAGTTGATTCTTTATCAAATAGAAAAAATTCATCCTAATAATTATTTAAATTTCGGTTGTATTGTGTGTTAATTTTTATCCGTTTTTTTTATTATTATTTTATTCGCTTGCATGTTTTATTACTCAGAATCTCCCCAATGCGTTGCGTCTAGTTTGCGTTAGTCGTTACGCATATCAAAATCAATTGAGGGTATTAATAACTTTCCCCTTTTTCATAATCATTAAATCATCTTTCTTGTGTTGAAAATAATAAAGCTTGATGCTCGCGGCATCTTTATAAACAAATCAAAAGAGTAAATTGTTTCGAGCCAGAGGATCTGAATTCATATTCGATTCCCTAGCGCGACGCTTTTTAACGCGAACAGGAAAAATGGCTACTCTGCTGGGGAGTACGCTGAAACTTTGATTTTCAAAAAAAAAAAAATGTCTCTGCTCAAGAGCATCAAGCTTTTTTTTGTTTTCAAAAAAGAAACAGAGGGGTTAAGCTTTCATATGTGCATATGTCTGTTTTTCTTTATTATGTGTTTTCGCGAATCATCTGATGGAAAGAAATCCTAACCCGGATTTAAGAAACATTTTAAGATCTAGGTGGGGGTATAGTCCTATTAACTTGTGAGAAGTCTCAAGACTTACGGAGTTAATTTGAGATCCTCTCTCGGTGGAGGTTGTCTTGGGGGTATTTGTGTTTAGCAAGTATTTGCGAAGACATTTTGCTTTCAAGGGAACTTGCGGTGAGTGGTCAGAACACATAACCCATCCGCCATTTAGGATGTAGTGCGAGATTATTCGGGCGTAAGCCTAGGATAGTGTCATGCGAGACTACGATCGAGCGAGTTTCTCTTGAAAATATTATTGGACCATCGGTATTCAACAAATCCGATAATATTTCAAAGAAGAGTGTTGAGCTGTATTATCGATAGAACCCGTTTCACGATGAATAAGCCCTTAGAACTTACCCACGTTTGATTCTTATCGTTGGCCTCATGCTCGTGACTTGAGCGCTTGACCGTGTGTATAACTACTAACCATGTTTGCTGCATTCATGCATTCATTCAAAAACTTCATTTCTCTTCCCATTTCCAAAGAATTTAGAGATTTTTCTTTGTAAAATATTTTAGGTTAGAGTGATGGACGCCGAGGAAGATTCACCAAGAGATACGCTTTTAGAATTCGGCGTAGGGAAGTTAAAGAGTTAGCATCCTTGGTAGAAGATCCCTCGGATTTCAGAAAACGCTATGGAACTCTTTTAACTATTCTGAACACTAACGTTGATGAAGGACTTCTCAAAACTTTCGTTCAGTTTTACGATCCGGTCTATCGTTGTTTCACTTTCCCTGATTATCAGTTGATGCCTACTTTGGAAGAGTACGCGCATATCCTAGGTATCTCGAGATCGGACAAAGTGCCTTTCAATGGTTTGAAGCCATTCCTAAGTCACCATCATTGCAACGATGACTCACTTAAAGAAATCGAGATAGACAAAACCTAACTACGGAGGAAAACTCTTAGGACTAACTTCAAAGTTCCTAATGGAGAAGGCTCTTAAATTCTCTGAAGCCGGTAGTATGTTAGCCTTTGAAGCTATTTTAGCTTTACTCCTTTATGGATTGGTGTTGTTTCCCAACGTCCCAAATTTCGTTGATATCAACGCCATAAGGATCTTTCGATTGGAAATCCGTTCCCACTCGCTTGGTGACACTTACTTCTATTCATCATAGGAATCGTCAAGGAGACGGAACTATCGTGTGTTGTACCTCTGTTTTCAAATGGATTACCTCTCACTTGCCTAAATCTCCTATCTTCCGTGAAAACAAAGACGAGTGGCATTGGTCAAGAAGACTCATGTCTCTTACAAGCACGATATCCATTGGTATACCTTAGCAGACAATGAGATGGAAATCATTGAGAGCTGTGGAGAATTTGCCAACGTACCTCTCATTGGTACGAAAGGAGGAATCAACTACAACCCATTCCTGGCGAGACGTCAACTCGGATACGCAAACTCTAGTAAACCTCTTGGTTTTGATGAGAGTTACTTCTATCATGAAGGGGAGGATTCCCAGGGATTGAAAGTCAGAATGATTAGAGCTTGGCATCACATCCGAAGGAAAGAAAAAGGTAAGGCAAAGAATTGTGTAGCCATGGAAACCTACACTTCTTGGGTAAAGAAAAGAGAAGGAATTTCGAATGCCTTACGCTTATGAAGAACCTATGTTCTCAATCGCTTCCCAATCAACAATTTTTTCCGTCGAGACTATGGGAGAATACCAAGAAGCTTTGACCAAGATGAGACTTGAAAAAGAAGCTTTGGAAAACAAATTCCTTACGACTAATCTCGAGAATGAGAAGCTCAAGAAGCAAGTCAAATCCATTAAAAGCAATAACTCTATGCTCTCTCCCAACTTTGAAATCCCCTGTGAAGTCGCTAAGGAAGAAGTTGAAGAAGAGATCCCGGATGAGATTTCTCGATTACTTAAGCACGAGGAAAGAATCATTCAACCTCACAAAGAGCCTCTAGAAGCAATCAACTTGGGTTCTGAAGAAGACAAAAAAGAAGTAAATATCGGAGTTTCACTCGACAGCAACGTCAAGGGCAAACTGATAGATCTTCTCAAAGAATATGTTGATGTGTTCGCTTGGTCCTACCAGGACATGCCGGGTTTAGACACCAGCATCGTGGAGCATCACTTGCCATTAAAACCGGAGTGTCCACCAGTTAAACAAAGACTGAGAAGGGTTCACCCTGAAATGGCCGACAAAATCAAAAAGGAAGTTCAAAAGCAGCTCAACGCAGGTTTTCTCGTCACTTCTGAATATCCTCAATGGCTAGCCAACATAGTGCCTGTCTCCAAGAAAGATGGAAAGGTCAGAATGTGTGTTGACTACCGAGACTTGAACAAAGCTAGTCCAAAAGACAATTTCCCACTACCGCATATTGACATGTTTCTCTGGCTACAATCAGATCAGAATGGCTCCCGAAGACATGGAGAAGACATCCTTCATCACGCCATGGGGCACCTTTTGCTACAAAGTAATGCCGTTTGGATTAAAGAATGCAGGCGCAACTTATCAAAGGGCAATGACTACTCTCTTTCATGACATGATGCACAAAGAGATCGAAGTCTACGTGGACGACATGATAGCAAAGTCTGACACTGAAGAAGAGTATATAGAGTATCTCTTGAAGTTGTTTCAACGACTAAGGAAATTTCAGCTTCGCCTGAATCCTAACAAATGTACCTTTGGGGTAAGATCTGGAAAGCTCCTAGGTTTCATCGTTAGTCAAAGAGGTATTGAAGTTGACCCTGACAAAGTCAAGGCTATTCAAGAAATGCCTACGCCACATACAGAAAAGCAAGTAAGAGGATTTCTTAGACGTTTGAATTACATCTCCAGATTTATCTCTCAAATGACTGCTACCTGCGGGCCGATATTCAAGCTTCTCCGCAAAAATCAAGAAGTTGTGTGGACAGAAAATTGCCAAAAAGCGTTTGACAGTATCAAGGAATACCTATCAGAACCTCCAATACTGATTCCTCCAGTCGAAGGAAGACCATTAATCATGTACCTTACCGTACTAGAAGAGTCCATGGGCTGCGTGCTTGGACAGCAAGATGACACTGGTAAGAAGGAGCATGCCATCTACTACTTGAGTAAAAAGTTCACAGACTGTGAAACTCGTTACTCCATGCTCGAGAAAACATGTTGCGCTTTGGTGTGGACTTCAAAACGTCTCCGCCAGTACATGATCAATCACACAACTTAGTTAATCTCCAAAATGGATCCAATCAAGTATGTCTTCGAAAAGCCTGCCTTAACGGGAAGAATCGCTCGATGGCAGATGCTGTTATCAGAATATGACATCCAGTACCGTGCTCAAAAAGCGGTCAAAGGAAGCATTCTCGCCGATCACTTGGCTTATCAGCCGCTCAACGAATACCAATCTCTCAAGTTTGACTTCCCAAACGAGGATGTTATGTACTTAAAGATGAAAGATTGTGACGAACCGCTGCCCGGCGAAGGTCCTGATCCTGAATCTAGATGGGGCTTAATTTTTTATGGAGCAGTTAATGTCTTCGGCAATGGAATTGGGGCAGTCATCATCACTCCCGAGGGCTCTCATATCCCGTTTTCTGCCAGATTGCTGTTTGATTGCACCAACAACATCGCAGAATACGAAGCTTGCATCATGGGTATCGAAGAAGCCATCGACTTGAGGATCAAGATCCTTGACATATATGGAGATTCAGCCCTTGTGATCAATCAAATCAAATACAAGTATGAAACTCATCATCTTGGTCTGATTCCCTACAGAGATTATGCAAGACGTTTGTTGACTTTCTTCAACAAAGTTGAATTGCATCATATCCCTCGAGATCAGAATCAGATGGCAGACGCCTTGGCCACTCTATCTTCCATGTTCAAAGTCAACGATTGGAATGATATGCCTAAGATCCGTATCAGACGCCTTGAAAGACCTGCATATGTATTCGCAACTGAAGCAGTCTTCGATGATAAACCGTGGTTCCACGACATCAAGCGTTTCCTTCAAACACGAGAGTACCCACTCGGGGCATCGTACAAGGATAAGAAAACTCTAAGGAGGCTTTCAAGAAACTTCTTCCTCAATGAAGATGTACTATACAAAAGAAACTTCGACATTGTTCTGCTCAGATGCGTCGACAGGCAAGAAGCAGACACGATCATCCATGAAGTACATGAAGGGTCCTTTGGAACTCATTCAAATGGGCATGCGATGTCCAGAAAAATCTTGAGAGCAGGATACTATTGGATAACGATGGAATCTGATTGATGTAAACACGTCAAAAGATGTCACAAGTGCCAGATCTACGCAGATAAGATCCATGTGCCTCCGACTCTACTCAACGTTCTCTCCTCTCCGTGGCCTTTCTCCATGTGGGGCATTGACATGATCGGAATGATCGAACCAAAAGCGTCCAACGGACATCGCTTCATTCTGGTGGCTATTGATTACTTCACTAAATGGGTCGAAGCAGCGTCTTATGCCAACGTTACAAGACAAGTGGTTGTGAGGTTCATCAAGAACAACCTCATTTGCCGATATGGAGTTCCAAGCAAGATCATTACAGACAATGGATCAAACTTGAACAACAAGATGATGAAAGAACTGTGTGAGGAATTCAAGATCGAGCATCATAACTCGTCTCCTTACCGGCCAAAGATGAACGGCGCCGTTGAAGCTGCCAACAAGAACATCAAGAAGATCGTCCAGAAAATGGTCATCACTTACAAACACTGGCACAAAATGCTGCCATTTGCTCTGCATGGGTATCGTACTTCCGTACGCACTTCAACAGGGGCAACTCCTTTTTCTCTAGTATACGGCATGGAAGCAGTGCTCCCCGTAGAAGTTGAGATTCCGTCAATGAGAGTTCTCATGGAAACCAAATTATCTGAGGCTGAATGGTGTCAAAGCAGATACGACCAGCTGAACTTAATCGAAGAAAAGCGCCTGACTGCTCTGTGTCACGGACAATTGTATCAAAGAAGAATGAAGAAAGCTTTCGACAAAAGGTTCGACCTCGTGAATTCCGAGAAGGCGACCTCGTGCTTAAAAGATTCATCTTTTCAACCGATTCTAGGGCAAATGGACTCGTAATTACGAAGGCCCATACATCGTCAAAAGAAGCTTTTACGGTGCTATGACCCTCACAACCATGGACGGTGATGAACTCTCGCATCCCGTGAATCTTGTCTGATCAAGAAATACTTTGTCTAAAAAAAAAAAAACATTTCGGTAAGTCAAAACCGAAAAGGGCGGCTTAGGCAAAATGAGCGTCTCGGTGGATTGAAAACACGAAAAGGCGATCCAGCAAAATTAGAGACAATGAGCAAATTATCCCGATAGATTGAAAACACGAAAAGGCGATCTAGGCAAAAATAAGGATACAAAATGACAAAGTAATCGCAATCGATCACGTCAATCTAAAGAATTTTCCATCAACGGATCTTCAATCAATTCCTCTGAAGCAACAAGTACAGTTTGGAATTCAAAGTTGTTAGGGATAATAGTGGTTATTTGCTTTCAATGTAGCCTTTTCCCAATAAATTGTCATTTCCAACTCTTGTAAATAGCTCATGGAATCACGCCTTTGGCTGATTACCATTCTATCAATAAAATTTGAGCCTTGTGCCTTTTGTTTGCAATTCTTGCTTTATTCTATTTTTGCAAAATAACGCTTTTTATTGTGAAAATCACTTTTTGAAACTAAAAAGTTTTAAATGAATTTTTACTTCAAAATCTTGAAACAAAAGCGAAATTCTCCTTTGAACTCTGAACACAGAAAGAACTTCAACAATTTTCTCCATAAGTGTCTCGATCTCAGAAGGATAGAATGGCTGCTACAGAAGTCTTCTCCTCAGCAAAAATTATCAAAGGATGGTATTCTTATCCAAAGAGAATTCCCAGCAAAGTTGCCAATGAAATGCCTTTCTCCGAAAGTTTAAAGCATGCAACTCAAATTCTTCCATTAGTGAACATCTGCACCATTGCTGCGAATTTCACTAAGTATTTGTTCGAACTGTGACGTGGTCCTTTTCCCGAATACCTCTTTAGTGTTCTGTCAAGTATTGTCAGCATGCACATGACATTCATAACATTCATGACATTCATGCATAATAGCATCATTTATGCATTTTGCATTCCTCAAAATGTTTGCTTCCATATCACTGGTTTAAATCACACTTATTCATGTAGGTTTGATCATATCCCCAGTAGATTATCCCCAAATAGATAAATACATCACTACTCTCCCCTGTTCCCCAACTGAGATCATTCCGCATCAGGAACAAAGTCTTGATTGACCGCTTCTTTCCAGTTCATTCCTGGATAGAACCCTGTCTATAATCAACAAAGCAATAAGCAATAGCCCCATCATTTGAGCCGCTTATTTTTCTTTTCATTCCAAAACTTGTCATGAAAGTTTGTTCTTCTCAACAAGGTCAAATCACGACCGTAGGAGAAATTCACCAGCAGTTGTCTTTCTGTCTAAAAGAAAACCTGTGTCTTCCAATCAAAATGCCCGCGTCTTCTCAAAAGAGAGATCCTCGGCAAGATTGTATCCAAGAAAATAGAAACTCATTTGAGTTCTGTTTCTCTCATTGTCTGTTATTCATAAGGATGAATAATCAACTAAAAATTTCAAAGATTTACCTTGTTATAGTTATCACTTCGCTGATAATTGGTAACATCTTTAGAACTCATTACCATAAACTATCACAAGGCTGATACTTGGTAATATCATTTTCATTTACCTTAAACAATGTCACAAGGCTGACAGAAGGTAACCTTTTTGTTTCCAAAAACAAAACAGATATTCACATGTTTTGTGAATCACTTTTTCCTCAGCGAGACATATTACTTGTTTCCCGACAAACAGGATCCTCTTTTCTCAAACAGATCGAGTCATCCTCACAAATTTTTCCCACCATGTCATTCCTTTGATATTTCCTGGGTAAATCTTTTTGCATCACTCGCATCATTTGGTATCTTAGGTCCAAAATTTGCGTATTCTGATATTTAAGTCTCTTTACACCTATCAAAACGAAGATATTCATCTTCATATTTCAGGTTAAAGAAACTTAAATAGGGGCATCTGTCATACCCCAATTTTTGACCTAATATACCACCTTACATCTGCATCATTGCATAACTAACAGTTCAGAACAGAATTAATCGGGTGTAGCATTCACAGGTCAAAATTAGGGTTTCATCAAATTTTCATCTGATTCAAGAGGTAACCAACTAGGGTTTTAGTTTTACTCACTTCATTTGACCTATCTTGATCAAAACATCAACCTCTGATCATCAGATACCCAACTTTTCTCATTGATCAATCAAGGATCGACCAATTAGGGTTTTGGTCGAGCATGAGTATTCTCTGATTTTTTGAGCAATGAATGACTTTTTTGGTTAGAGATTGGTCATTATATCTTAGATACAACATGTTGACCTAATTTCTGAATTCAAAACATCACAGAAGTTCACAAACTTCATCATCGATTTCAAACATCGATGAAATTTCATACGCGAAAAAGTCAAACTTTGACTTTTGGTCAATTTTTCAAAACAAAACTTTTCCATCATCAAAATACTTCAAATAATCCATCATGATCATGAAAAATCAAAGAATTTGGAAAAGTCAACAAAAGTCAAAATTTCCAACACTTAGAAAAATTTTCAAGTGTTGAAATTTCTTATTTTTCAAACTTCATGGCATTTTTCACATAGTTCCACTTTGATTTGAAAAAACTCAAAACATGAAAGTTGTAGCCCTTGAAACAAGCTTTCCAAAATGTCTAAGAACTCTCAAATCCATGGAGTCTAGCTATACTTTTCAAATTGAAACATAAGGCTCCATAACCATGGTTTCCAAGGTCCAAAACTTCAAGATTATAGGTCATTTTTGATTTTCTTCATCTAGAAGCAATGACACCTTGCCAAATTGAAAATAGAACTGATAAATATCAGCTATAGGTAATAATTGAAGGATAGGATCAAAGTTGGATTTTTAACACATGGTGAAAAAAGGAAGTTTCCTTTTAAGGCAAAAGGACTTTCTTGCCCTTTAAGGCAACTTTGATTTACCAAAAGCCATGTCCTTGTGCCTAACATTTCAGAGCTCATGGCCTATAAATAGAGGCATTCTTTTCAAGTTCAAACACACCAAAGCCATGCAAGTACATTCTTTCCTTCCACTTTCTCCAAATTCATGAATTATAGTTCAAAGTGAGGATAACTTGCAATTTTGAAAATCATTGAAAACCATGAAGAGTCTTGGTGTCTAAACTATCTCATAATCAATATCTAACATGTGTGAAACTTAAAAACAACATAGGCAAGGCTAGAACTCAGAATCACAAACCATGTTCATCATGCTTGCCAAAACTGCCTTATCACTCGAATTCATGGTTTGGCTTGAATAGTTTGAGTTCTGATCATCCAAACACCATCCACAAACATCATAGACATGATGCAGATCATCAACAACTAACTGTAACAACTTTAAAATAGAATTCGAGCTTCCATTTTTAGCTTATGCAGGTGGACTTGGTTGGATTGATCCAGAGTGATTCGAAGCAAGCAGATCACTCATACACCTTCCCTAACAGCCGTTGAAGCTCAAACAATCATTAGAACACGACTGGAAACACTCCTTCATCGAATTCGATTCCAGCTTCAACAGGTAAGAACACGAAACTCAATCTCATGATTCTTTGATTTATTTTGAAAAAACTCTTGGCCGTTTTGTTTCTGCACCTTACACGAACATTAACCCTCAACCAATTGACAAAATCATCAAGCATACGCGATTTCAATTAGGATTTTCAATTCTAGGGTTCTTCATGTTTTCTGAGAATTTAATCATGTTTAACTGAAAATAAATGAAATTAATGACTACCATCGTGTTCCTTGTTAAAATTTGGTCAAGTTTCATGTTTACTTCATCCAATTTCATCAAGAAATGAGGATTCCATGGCTGATGAAGGATCGAGGGAGAAGATGAAGGTCTGCGCGCGTTTTTTTGAATTTAAAATTTCCAATATAATATAAACACGTGGTTTGGATTCAATACACGAATGCATTCTTGCCCCAGCGGTTGCCAGCTCGCTCGTAAGTGTTTGTGCCACGTATGCCACCCACAGGTCCTGGGTTCAAACCTCCCATGGACCATTTTTTTAAAACTTTTCATATTTTCTTCATATTTTTTACAAACTTTGACATTTTTTTTAACCAATCAAAACTCATCATTTTGAGGTGATTTTTTGTACACTTGTCAATAAATGTATCTATTTTATGATAGAGCAAAAATTTTCAAAAAAAACTTTCATCTGATTATATTTTAATCGAGCCGAAAACGACGCTTTGAGCACTTTTCAAAACCACTTTAAAAGGTGATTTTTTCAAACTTTCGAATCCCGATTCTTTTCAAAACTTTTCATAAATGAATTTTACATTTCAAAAACACTTTCAAAACCATTTCTTCAAAAAATTTTCCTCAAACTTACATCTTTTTACCATGATCGATCCAATTTAAACGATAAAACCGATTCGTTTTCTCTCGAATTTCTTAATCGATCATGGGCCTCTCTCACGGTGTAAGTCCCAAACCAACATTCTTTATGTACATAATTACTTCTTTGTACATATCAAACTCTCTTCAAACACATACAAATTTTTACCTGTACATAATACAGATACTTTTATACTCAAGTACAGACAAACCTCGATCGTTTGTTTTCACTTCACTTGTGTATACATTGAATACCATTGGTATTGAAAGGAGCATTATTCCCGGTGAAACTGCTTTTAAACCAATGGGCCACCCTTATGGTGTAAGTCCCAACCCTCCTATGTACATCCACCTCTCCTGTACATAAATACTCGTTCGTGTACATATTCACTTCCTTGTACACATTCAAACTTGTAAATAATCAAGTTACGCTCGTTTCAAACGTTCGTTTCACAAACACTTGTTTATATTTCCTTCATAAACTCTTGTAAATAAACATCATGCATTGTTTATATTTCCTTCATAAACTCCTGTGAATACATATCACACACACACTTGTTTATACAACTGTCTAGTTATAACATAACAACAAGTCTAACCAATAGGTTCCCCACAGTTAGCCTCCGCTTAGGCTTCATATAAGATAACTCTCCCCACAGAGTTTAGCCTCCTCTTGGGCTTTGTACAAGGTAACTCATTTCAATTGAGTTCAGCCTCCGCTTAGGCTTCATATAAGACACACTCCCCTGTTGAGTCAGCCTCCTCTTGGGCTTCGTTCAAAAGAACTCCTCATTGAGTTTAGCCTTCTCTTGGGCATCATACAATGAAAGAGACCATAAAATCTCTTAACAGCCTCCTATTGGGCTTCCAATACAAAGAATCACCCGCGTTAGGATAGAACCCAGATAGTATAATTTCCCGGTGAAATTGCTCTTAATTCCAAAAGGATGGTTTCCCGGTGAAATCCCTTTTAAATCCAAAGCCAGCCATACCCTATAGCTTCCTCTTGAGCTTCATACAAGGACCCTCGATGACCCTCGGAATGCCTTCTCTTGGGCTAACAATACAAGGACCCATGGGCTTCTTAAAAGCATCCTTTTAATCCAATCAATTTCTCCTCGAGATTTAGACGTTTATCATCTCTATGGAAAAGGTATCTCATCTATCACATCACATACAATTAAACTCTTTTCAAAAACTTTTCAAACAAAAACATCTCTTAATCGTAAGTGGTAACGCTTGTACACTCAAGCAAAACACCCAATGCTTACAGTTAAAAGATTCAATCTTTTTCAAACATCTTTCTTAAACATGTAAGTGGTAACACTTGTATACTCAAGCAAAACACCTATAACTTACGATGAAAGATTTTAATCAGCCAAACTTTTCAAAAATGTATGTGATGAAATAGATTAGATACATTTTTCATTAAGATGACATTCGTCTGTATCTCTTACTAACATCCCGTTGCTTTCCACTAGCACAAGTGGGAACTACGATTGCTCTGACTTTCTCAACATCCTTTTGAGAATACGTAGGCAAGGTCTCATCGTTGCCGAGCAAATTTCTTTTTCTCTCGGACCAAACAAACCATAGATCCTGAGATCCGAGCTACAGATGCTCTGATTCCCACTAGGGGATATGTATGCAGAAGATCCATAGATCTTTGCTAGCACAATAATAACAAACACTGGGATCCCACATAATCTACCATTTCTTAAAACCCAAAGGAGAAACTTTCCCAATCATAGAAATAGCAATTAAAACACACAAACATATCAAACATATTCATATATAAAGCTATAGATAACTATATATATTTAGGGTGCTCCATCTATTCCCTTTATATAACAAACCCCGTTACTCAGAATCTCCCCAATGTGTTGCGTCTAGTTTGCGCTAGTCGTTACGCATATCAAAATCAATTGAGGGTATTAACAGCTTTCCCCTTTTTCATAATCATTAAATCATCTTTCTTGTGTTGAAAATAATAAAGCTTGATGCTCGCGGCATCTTTATAAACAAATCAAAAGAGTAAATCGTTTCGAGCCAGAGGATCTGAATTCATATTTGATTCCCTAGCGCAACGCTTTTTAACGCAAACATTAAGAACATGTATTTTCAAGCATAACAATTTCAAGATCATCATTAGGGAACTCTAGCAGGAATCAGGGAATCAAGGTTGGGTTTAGATCATGTTCAACGACAACAAGCCTCATAAGCAAATCATTGGCTACGAGCTCGCTACTACAAATCCTCAAGAAAATTAATTCCTGGTTCACAGTAGGAGGTGAAAAAGGGAAAAGGCAAGAGCATAACTCAGCATAACGTCATAGTACATAACATTAACACAGGGCAGCAAAGGCAGGTACAGTTTTGGTCAGAGTATTACCACAAACAGCAGCTTACAGCCTAACACAATCAGAAATCATCAACCCAATACATCAACATTACAAACACAATCAGAAATCATCATCCCAATGCAAATATTGGAAACCCAGCAAGCAATTTCGTAAGGCCTCATTCCTGGAAAATCAGAACAACAAAGTCCAGCCAAACCCTAGTTCTGACACTATAAAAACATTGAAGGCACAAGAACCAAGGCAGGGAGATACTATTGACAGAAACCCTAAAACGGCCAAATCCCTAAACCCTAACCTCACATCATCATTTTCCCACAGAGTCCCTTCAGAAAATCGAAAAAGAGAAGAGATTCGTAAGGTAATACCCGGTTTTTGAAGGGAGAGAGGGAGGTTGCGAACTCTGTGTCGCCATCCTTCTCTTTCTCTCCTGGATTCTTTCATTTTTGCTCATGAGCATCACCGCCGCCGTCACAAATAGGGCTTAGGGTTCCTTGTTTTCCCCTTTCCAGTTTCGATTACCTGTGAGAACCAAAGCAAAATAATAAGAAATCAGCAATAACAGTCAACAGATCGAGAGAGAGAGAGAGATGAGTTGTTTCTGTGAAGAATCGCGAGCAACAGTGAGATCGAGAGAGAGATGAGTTGTTTCTGTGAGGAATCGCGAGCGAGACAGATGAGTGAACTCAGTGAGATCGAGAGAGAGACTAGGAACACAGTGAGAATCGCGTGAGAGAGAGGGACGATTTTTTGGAGAATCGCGTGAGAGAGAGGTACAAGTTTCCTGTAGCAATCACGAGAGAGAGATCGATTTTTCTGAATGGGAATCGTGAGTGAGAGGCAGAATAATCCCAGCCTAATGTTTTTTTTGTTGGGTTAAAATTATCAACAAAAAAATTAGTGTTATTATTAAGTTTAACTATAATTAGTGATTCATTTAGTTTGTTAATAGATTAATAAACATAATATAAGTATCAGATTTTCAAATTATGTTTAGTTTTTTTATTTTACTTAAATATTTAAAACAAAGTTAATATGTTGTTTAATGAGTGTTTTAGATTAGGATGTGTTGTTTAGTCCAGGTTGTGACACTTGTCACCGTCTGTGTGGTCTATGAGAAATCTGTTGCAGGTACACTCACAATAAGCTATTATGCTCCTTTCCTTACAATCATCAGATCTGTTAAGATCCGAATCCAACGCTCCAGAATGATGGTCCACCTTGCATTGCCATGGAGCTTCCATACAAGATCCACCAAGCTATTGGGCTTGGACTCAGCTTTGCTCTTCACACCTCCAGAATTGACTACAACTACAGGCCCATTTCTAAATTCACTCTTTAATTTATTTATTATGCAAGTATTTTTTTTATTTATTTGATGTATTAAATAAAAAGTAGTATAAAATAGTATTTATTTGCTAAATTATCGATTAAATTATTAGTTGATTCTTTATCAAATAGAAAAAATTCATCCTAATAATTATTTAAATTTCGGTTGTATTGTGTGTTAATTTTTATCCGTTTTTTATATTATTATTTTATTCGCTTGCATGTTTTATTACTCAGAATCTCCCCAATGCGTTGCGTCTAGTTTGCGCTAGTCGTTACGCATATCAAAATCAATTTAGGGTATTAACAACTTTCCCCTTTTTCATAACCATTAAATCATCTTTCTTGTGTTGAAAATAATAAAGCTTGATGCTCGCGGCATCTTTATAAACAAATCAAAAGAGTAAATCGTTTCGAGCCAGAGGATCTGAATTCATATTTGATTCCCTAGCGCGACGCTTTTTAACGCGAACAGGAAAAATGGCGACTCTGCTGGGGAGTACGCTGAAACTTTGATTTTCAAAAAAAAAAAGACTCTGCTCAAGAGCATCAAGCTTTTTTTTGTTTTCAAAAAAGAAAAAGAGGGGTTAAGCTTTCATATGTGCATATGTCTGTTTTTCTTTATTGTGTGTTTTCGCGAATCATCTGATGGAAAGAAATCCTAACCCGAATTTAAGAAACATTTTAAGATCTAGGTGGGGGTATAGTCCTATTAACTTGTGAGAAGTCTCAAGATTACAGTTTAATTTGAGATCCCTCTCTGGAGGTTGTCTTGGGGTATTTGTGTTTAGCAAGTATTTGCGAAGACATTTTGCTTTCAAGGGAACTTGCGGTGAGTGGTCAGAACACATAACCCATCCGTCCATTTAGGATGTAGTGCGAGAGATTATTCGGTAAGCCTAGGATAATGTCATGCGAGACTACGATCAGCGAGTTTCTCTTGAAAATATTATTGGACCATCGAGTATTCAACAAATCCGATAATATTTCAAAGAAGAGTGTTGAGCTGTATTATCGATAGAACCCGTTTCACAGATGAATAAGCCCTTAGAACTTACCCACGTTTGATTCTTATCGTTGGCCTCATGCTCGTGACTTCGAACGCTTAACCGTGTGTAAAACTACTAACCATGTTTGCTGCATTCATTCAAAAACTTCATTTCTCTTCCCATTTCCAAAGAATTTAGATATTTTTCTTTGTAAAATATTTTAGGTTAGAGTGATGGACGTCAGAGGAAGATTCACCAAGAGATACAGTTTTAGAATTCTCGTAGGGAAGTTAAAAGAGTTAGCATCCTTGGTAGAAGATCCCTCGGATTTCAGAAAACGCTATGGAACTCTTTTAACTATTCTGAACACTAACGTTGATGAAGGACTTCTCAAAACTTTCGTTCAGTTTTACGATCCGGTCTATCGTTGTTTCACTTTCCCTGATTATCAGTTGATGCCTACTTTGGAAGAGTACGCGCATATCCTAGGTATCTCAGTATCAGACAAAGTGCCTTTCAATGGTTTGGAAGCCATTCCTAAGTCACCAGTCATTGCAACGATGACTCACTTAAAGAAATCTGAGATAGACAAAAACCTAACTACCAGAGGAAAACTCTTAGGACTAACTTCAAAGTTCCTAATGGAGAAGGCTCTTAAATTCTCTGAAGCCGGTAGTATGTTAGCCTTTGAAGCTATTTTAGCTTTACTCCTTTATGGATTGGTGTTGTTTCCCAACGTCCCAAATTTCGTTGATATCAACGCCATAAGGATCTTTCTGATTGGAAATCCCGTTCCCACTCTGCTTGGTGACACTTACTTCTCTATTCATCATAGGAATCGTCAAGGAGACGGAACTATCGTGTGTTGTGTACCTCTGTTTTTCAAATGGATTACCTCTCACTTGCCTAAATCTCCTATCTTCCGTGAAAACAAAGACGAGTGGCATTGGTCAAGAAGACTCATGTCTCTTACAAACGACGATATCCATTGGTATACCTTAGCAGACAATGAGATGGAAATCATTGAGAGCTGTGGAGAATTTGCCAACGTACCTCTCATTGTTACGAAAGGAGGAATCAACTACAACCCATTCGTGGCGAGACGTCAACTCGGATACGCAAACTCTAGTAAACCTCTTGGTTTTACAGTAGAGAGTTACTTCTATCATGAAGGGGAGGATTCCCAGGGATTGAAAGTCAGAATGATTAGAGCTTGGCATCACATCCGAAGGAAAGAAAAAGGTAAGGCAAAGAATTGTGTAGCCATGGAAACCTACACTTCTTGGGTAAAGAAAAGAGCGAAGGAATTTCGAATGCCTTACGCTTATGAAGAACCTATGTTCTCAATCGCTTCCCAATCAACAATTTTTTCCGTCGAGACTATGGGAGAATACCAAGAAGCTTTGACCAAGATGAGACTTGAAAAAGAAGCTTTGGAAAACAAATTCCTTACGACTAATCTCGAGAATGAGAAGCTCAAGAAGCAAGTCAAATCCATTAAAAGCAATAACTCTATGCTCTCTCCCAACTTTGAAATCCCCTGTGAAGTCGCTAAGGAAGAAGTTGAAGAAGAGATCCCGGATGAGATTTCTCGATTACTTAAGCACGAGGAAAGAATCATTCAACCTCACAAAGAGCCTCTAGAAGCAATCAACTTGGGTTCTGAAGAAGACAAAAAAGAAGTAAATATCGGAGCTTCACTCGACAGCAACGTCAAGAGCAAACTGATAGATCTTCTCAAAGAATATGTCGATGTGTTCACTTGGTCCTACCAGGACATGCCAGGGTTTAGATACCAGCATTGTGGAGCATCACTTGCCGTTAAAACCAAAGTGTCCACCAGTTAAGAAAAAGCTGAGAAGAGTTCACCCTGAAATGGCCGACAAAATCAAAAAGGAAGTTCAAAAACAGCTCGACGCAGGTTTCCTCGTCACTTCCGAATATCCTCAATGGTTAGCTAACATAGTACCTGTCTCCAAGAAAGATGGAAAGGTCAGAATGTGTGTTGACTACCGGGACTTAAACAAGGCAAGTCCAAAAGACGATTTCCCACTTCCGCATATTGCTATGCTGGTGGATAGCACTGCAAAATTCAACGTCTTTTCCTTCATGGACGGTTTCTCTGGTTATAATCAGATCAGAATGGCTCCCGAAGACATGGAGAAGACATCCTTTATAACGCCATGGGGCACTTTTTGCTACAAAGTAATGCCATTTGGATTAAAGAATGCAGGTGCAACTTATCAAAGGGCAATGACTACTCTCTTTCATGACATGATGCACAAAGAGATCGAAGTCTACGTGGACGACATGATAGCAAAGTCTGACACTGAAGAAGACCATATAGAATATCTCTTGAAGTTGTTTCAACGACTAAGGAAATTTCAGCTTCGCCTGAATCCTAACAAATGCACCTTTGGGGTAAGATCTGGAAAACTCCTAGGTTTCATCGTCAGTCAAAGAGGTATTGAAGTGGACCCTGACAAAGTCAAGGGTATTCAAGAAATGCCTACGCCACAGACAGAGAAGCAAGTAAGAGGATTTCTCAGATAATTGAATTACATCTCCAGATTTATCTCTCAGATGACTGCTACTTGTGGGTCGATATTCAAGCTTCTCCGCAAAGATCAAGAGGTTGTGTGGACAGCCGATTGCCAAAAAGCATTTGACAGTATCAAGGAATACCTGCCATAACCACCAATACTAATTCCTCCAGTCGAAGGAAGACCGTTAATCATGTACCTTACCGTACTAGAAGAGTCCATGGGTTGCGTACTTGGACAACAAGATGAAACCGATAAGAAGGAGCATGCCATTTACTACTTGAGTAAAAAGTTCACAGACTGTGAAACTCGTTACTCCATGCTCGAGAAAACATGTTGCGCTTTGGTGTGGACTTCAAAACGTCTCCGCCAGTACATGATCAATCACACAACTTAGTTAATCTCCAAAATGGATCCAATCAAGTATGTCTTCGAAAAGCCTGCCTTAACGGGAAGAATCGCTCGATGGCAGATGCTGTTATCAGAATATGACATCCAGTACCGTGCTCAAAAAGCGGTCAAAGGAAGCATTCTCGCCGATCACTTGGCTTATCAGCCGCTCAACGAATACCAATCTCTCAAGTTTGACTTCCCAAACGAGGATGTTATGTACTTAAAGATGAAAGATTGTGACGAACCGCTGCCCGGCGAAGGTCCTGATCCTGAATCTAGATGGGGCTTAATTTTTTATGGAGCAGTTAATGTCTTCGGCAATGGAATTGGGGCAGTCATCATCACTCCCGAGGGCTCTCATATCCCGTTTTCTGCCAGATTGCTGTTTGATTGCACCAACAACATCGCAGAATACGAAGCTTGCATCATGGGTATCGAAGAAGCCATCGACTTGAGGATCAAGATCCTTGACATATATGGAGATTCAGCCCTTGTGATCAATCAAATCAAATACAAGTATGAAACTCATCATCTTGGTCTGATTCCCTACAGAGATTATGCAAGACGTTTGTTGACTTTCTTCAACAAAGTTGAACTGCATCATATCCCTTGAGATCATAATCGAATGGCAGACGCCTTGGCTACTCTATCTTCCATGTTCAAAGTCAACGATTGGAACGATATACCTAAGATCCGCATCAGACGCCTTGAAAGACCTGCATATGTATTCGCAACTGAAGCAGTCTTCGATGATAAACCGTGGTTCCACGACATCAAGCGTTTCCTTCAAACACGAGAGTACCCACTCGGGGCATCGTACAAGGATAAGAAAACTCTAAGGAGGCTTTCAAGAAACTTCTTCCTCAATGAAGATGTACTATACAAAAGAAACTTCGACATTGTTCTGCTCAGATGCGTCGACAGGCAAGAAGCAGACACGATCATCCATGAAGTACATGAAGGGTCCTTTTGAACTCATTCAAATGGGCATGCGATGTCCAGAAAAATCTTGAGAGCATGATACTATTGGATAACGATGGAATCTGATTGCTGTAAACACGTCAAAAGATGTCACAAGTGCCAGATCTACGCAGATAAGATCCATGTGCCTCCGACTCTACTCAACGTTCTCTCCTCTCCGTGGCCTTTCTCCATGTGGGGCATTGACATGATCGGAATGATCGAACCAAAAGCGTCCAACGGACATCGCTTCATTCTAGTGGCTATTGATTACTTCACTAAATGGGTCGAAGCAGCGTCTTATGCCAACGTTACAAGACAAGTGGTTGTGAGGTTCATCAAGAACAACCTCATTTGCCGATATGGAGTTCCAAGCAAGATCATTACAGACAATGGATCAAACTTGAACAACAAGATGATGAAAGAACTGTGTGAGGAATTCAAGATCGAGCATCATAACTCGTCTCCTTACCGGCCAAAGCTGAACGGCGCCGTTGAAGCTGCCAACAAGAACATCAAGAAGATCGTCCAGAAAATGGTCATCACTTACAAAGACGGCACGAATCGCCATTTGCTCGCATGGGTATCGTGACGCACTTCAACAGGGGCAACTCCTTTTTCTCTAGTATACGGCATGGAAGCAGTGCTCCCGTAGAAGTTGAGATTCCGTCAATGAGAGTTCTCATGGAAACCAAATTATCTGAGGCTGAATGGTGTCAAAGCGGATCGACCAGTGAAATTAATCGAAAAGCGCTGACGCTGTCACGGACAATTGTATCAAAGAAGAATGAAGCTTTCGACAAAAGGTTCGACCTCGTGAATTCCGAGAAGGCGACCTCGTGCTTAAAAAGATTCTGTCTTTTCAACCAGATTCTAGGGGCAAATGGACTCGTAATTACGAAGGCCCATACATCGTCAAAAGAAGCTTTTCTGGCGGTGCTATGACCCTCACAACCATGGACGGTGATGAACTCTCGCATCCTGTGAATGCTGATACAGTCAAGAAATACTTTGTCTAAAAAAAACAAAAGAACAACTCGGTAAGTCAAAAACCCGAAAAGGGCGGCTTAGGCAAAAATGAGCGTCTCGGTGGATTGAAAACCTGAAAAGGCGATCCAGGCAAAAATTAGAGACAATGAACAAAAATTATCCTGATAGATTGAAAACATGAAAAGGCGATCTAGGCAAAAATAAGGATACAAAAATGACAAAGTAACTGCAATCAGTCTGTACTTCGTCAATCTAAAGAATTTTCCATCAACGGATCTTCAATCAATTCCTCTGAAGCAACAAGTACAGTTTGGAATTCAAAGTTGTTAGGGATAATAGTGGTTATTTGCTTTCAATGTAGCCTTTTCCCCATAAATCGTCATTTCCAACTCTTGTAAATAGCTCATGGAATCACGCCTTTGGCTGATTACCATTCTATCAATAAAATTTGAGCCTTGTGCCTTTTGTTTGCAATTCTTGCTTTATTCTATTTTTGCAAAATAACGCTTTTTATTGTGAAAATCACTTTTTGAAACTAAAAAGTTTTAAATGAATTTTTACTTCAAAATCTTGAAACAAAAGCGAAATTCTCCTTTGAACTCTGAACACAGAAAGAACTTCAACAATTTTCTCCATAAGTGTCTCGATCTCAGAAGGATAGAATGGCTGCTACAGAAGTCTTCTCCTCAGCAAAAATTATCAAAGGATGGTATTCTTATCCAAAGAGAATTCCCAGCAAAGTTGCCAATGAAATGCCTTTCTCCGAAAGTTTAAAGCATGCAACTCAAATTCTTCCATTAGTGAACATCTGCACCATTGCTGCGAATTTCACTAAGTATTTGTTCGAACTGTGACGTGGTCCTTTTCCCGAATACCTCTTTAGTGTTCTGTCAAGTATTGTCAGCATGCACATGACATTCATAACATTCATGACATTCATGCATAATAGCATCATTTATGCATTTTGCATTCCTCAAAATGTTTGCTTCCATATCACTGGTTTAAATCACACTTATTCATGTAGGTTTGATCATATCCCCAGTAGATTATCCCCAAATAGATAAATACATCACTACTCTCCCCTGTTCCCCAACTGAGATCATTCCGCATCAGGAACAAAGTCTTGATTGACCGCTTCTTTCCAGTTCATTCCTGGATAGAACCCTGTCTATAATCAACAAAGCAATAAGCAATAGCCCCATCATTTGAGCCGCTTATTTTTCTTTTCATTCCAAAACTTGTCATGAAAGTTTGTTCTTCTCAACAAGGTCAAATCACGACCGTAGGAGAAATTCACCAGCAGTTGTCTTTCTGTCTAAAAGAAAACCTGTGTCTTCCAATCAAAATGCCCGCGTCTTCTCAAAAGAGAGATCCTCGGCAAGATTGTATCCAAGAAAATAGAAACTCATTTGAGTTCTGTTTCTCTCATTGTCTGTTATTCATAAGGATGAATAATCAACTAAAAATTTCAAAGATTTACCTTGTTATAGTTATCACTTCGCTGATAATTGGTAACATCTTTAGAACTCATTACCATAAACTATCACAAGGCTGATACTTGGTAATATCATTTTCATTTACCTTAAACAATGTCACAAGGCTGACAGAAGGTAACCTTTTTGTTTCCAAAAACAAAACAGATATTCACATGTTTTGTGAATCACTTTTTCCTCAGCGAGACATATTACTTGTTTCCCGACAAACAGGATCCTCTTTTCTCAAACAGATCGAGTCATCCTCACAAATTTTTCCCACCATGTCATTCCTTTGATATTTCCTGGGTAAATCTTTTTGCATCACTCGCATCATTTGGTATCTTAGGTCCAAAATTTATGATTCGATATTTAAGTCTCTTTACACCTATCAAAACGAAGATATTCATCTTCATATTTCAGGTTAAAGAAACTTAAATAGGGGCATCTGTCATACCCCAATTTTTGACCTAATATACCACCTTACATCTGCATCATTGCATAACTAACGATTCGAGCAATTAATCGGTGTAGCATTCACGTGTCAAAATTAGGGTTTCATCAAATTTTCATCTGATTCAAGAGGTAACCAACTAGGGTTTTAGTTTTACTCACTTCATTTGACCTATCTTGATCAAAACATCAACCTCTGATCATCAGATACCCAACTTTTCTCATTGATCAATCAAGGATCGACCAATTAGGGTTTTGGTCGAGCATGAGTATTCTCTGATTTTTTGAGCAATGAATGACTTTTTTGGTTAGAGATTGGTCATTATATCTTAGATACAACATGTTGACCTAATTTCTGAATTCAAAACATCACAGAAGTTCACAAACTTCATCAGTCAATTTCTGAAACATCTGATGAAATTTCATCTGCACAGAAAAGTCAAACTTTGACTTTTGGTCAATTTTTTTCAAAACAAAACTTTTTCCATCATCAAAATACTTCAAATAATCCATCATGATCATGAAAAATCAAAGAATTTGGAAAAGTCAACAAAAAGTCAAAATTTCCAACACTTAGAAAAATTTTCAAGTGTTGAAATTTCTTATTTTTTCCAAACTTCATGGCATTTTTTCACATAGTTCCACTTTGATTTGAAAAAAACTCAAAACATGAAAGTTGTAGCCCTTGAAACAAGCTTTCCAAAATGTCTAAGAACTCTCAAATCCATGGAGTCTAGCTATACTTTTCAAATTGAAACATAAGGCTCCATAACCATGGTTTCCAAGGTCCAAAACTTCAAGATTATAGGTCATTTTTGATTTTCTTCATCTAGAAGCAATGACACCTTGCCAAATTGAAAATAGAACTGATAAATATCAGCTATAGGTAATAATTGAAGGATAGGATCAAAGTTGGATTTTTAACACATGGTGAAAAAAGGAAGTTTCCTTTTAAGGCAAAAGGACTTTCTTGCCCTTTAAGGCAACTTTGATTTACCAAAAGCCATGTCCTTGTGCCTAACATTTCAGAGCTCATGGCCTATAAATAGAGGCATTCTTTTCAAGTTCAAACACACCAAAGCCATGCAAGTACATTCTTTCCTTCCACTTTCTCCAAATTCATGAATTATAGTTCAAAGTGAGGATAACTTGCAATTTTGAAAATCATTGAAAACCATGAAGAGTCTTGGTGTCTAAACTATCTCATAATCAATATCTAACATGTGTGAAACTTAAAACAACATAGGCAAGGCTAGAACTCAGAATCACAAACCATGTTCATCATGCTTGCCAAAACTGCCTTATCACTCGAATTCATGGTTTGGCTTGAATAGTTTGAGTTCTGATCATCCAAACACCATCCACAAACATCATAGACATGATGCAGATCATCAACAACTAACTGTAACAACTTTAAAATAGAATTCGAGCTTCCATTTTTAGCTTATGCAGGTGGACTTGGTTGGATTGATCCAGAGTGATTCGAAGCAAGCAGATCACTCATACACCTTCCCTAACAGCCGTTGAAGCTCAAACAATCATTAGAACACGACTTGAAACACTCCTTCATCGAATTCGATTCCAGCTTCAACAGGTAAGAACACGAAACTCAATCTCATGATTCTTTGATTTATTTTGAAAAAACTCTTGGCCGTTTTGTTTCTGCACCTTACACGAACATTAACCCTCAACCAATTGACAAAATCATCAAGCATACGCGATTTCAATTAGGATTTTCAATTCTAGGGTTCTTCATGTTTTCTGAGAATTTAATCATGTTTAACTGAAAATAAATGAAATTAATGACTACCATCGTGTTCCTTGTTAAAATTCGGTCAAGTTTCATGTTTACTTCATCCAATTTCATCAAGAAATGAGGATTCCATGGCTGATGAAGGATCGAGGGAGAAGATGAAGGTCTGCGCGCGTTTTTTTGAATTTAAAATTTCCAATATAATATAAACACGTGGTTTGGATTCAATACACGAATGCATTCTTGCCCCAGCGGTTGCCAGCTCGCTCGTAAGTGTTTGTGCCACGTATGCCACCCACAGGTCCTGGGTTCAAACCTCCCATGGACCATTTTTTTAAAACTTTTCATATTTTCTTCATATTTTTTACAAACTTTGACATTTTTTTTAACCAATCAAAACTCATCATTTTGAGGTGATTTTTTGTACACTTGTCAATAAATGTATCTATTTTATGATAGAGCAAAAATTTTCAAAAAAAACTTTCATCTGATTATATTTTAATCGAGCCGAAAACGACGCTTTGAGCACTTTTCAAAACCACTTTAAAAGGTGATTTTTTCAAACTTTCGAATCCCGATTCTTTTCAAAACTTTTCATAAATGAATTTTACATTTCAAAAACACTTTCAAAACCATTTCTTCAAAAAATTTTCCTCAAACTTACATCTTTTTACCATGATCGATCCAATTTAAACGATAAAACCGATTCGTTTTCTCTCGAATTTCTTAATCGATCATGGGCCTCCCTCACGGTGTAAGTCCCAAACCAACATTCTTTATGTACATAATTACTTCTTTGTACATATCAAACTCTCTTCAAACACATACAAATTTTTACCTGTACATAATACAGATACTTTTATACTCAAGTACAGACAAACCTCGATCGTTTGTTTTCACTTCACTTGTGTATACATTGAATACCATTGGTATTGAAAGGAGCATTATTCCCGGTGAAACTGCTTTTAAACCAATGGGTCACCCTTATGGTGTAAGTCCCAACCCTCCTATGTACATCCACCTCTCCTGTACATAAATACTCGTTCGTGTACATATTCACTTCCTTGTACACATTCAAACTTGTAAATAATCAAGTTACGCTCGTTTCAAACGTTCGTTTCACAAACACTTATTTATATTTCCTTCATAAACTCTTGTAAATAAACATCATGCATTGTTTATATTTCCTTCATAAACTCCTGTGAATACATATCACACACACACTTGTTTATACAACTATCTAGTTATAACATAACAACTAGTCTAACCAATAGGTTCCCCACAGTTAGCCTCCGCTTAGGCTTCATATAAGATAACTCTCCCCATAGAGTTTAGCCTCCTCTTGGGCTTTGTACAAGGTAACTCATTTCAACTGAGTTCAGCCTCCGCTTAGGCTTCATATAAGACACACTCCCCTGTTGAGTCAGCCTCCTCTTGGGCTTCGTTCCAAAGAACTCCTCATTGAGTTTAGCCTTCTCTTGGGCATCATACAATGAAAGAGACCATAAAATCTCTTAACAGCCTCCTATTGGGCTTCCAATACAAAGAATCACCCGCGTTAGGATAGAACCCAGATAGTATAATTTCCCGGTGAAATTGCTCTTAATTCCAAAAGGATGGTTTCCCGGTGAAATCCCTTTTAAATCCAAAGCCAGACATACCCTATAGCTTCCTCTTGAGCTTCATACAAGGACCCTCGATGACCCTCGGAATGCCTTCTCTTGGGCTAACAATACAAGGACCCATGGGCTTCTTAAAAGCATCCTTTTAATCCAATCAATTTCTCCTCGAGATTTAGACGTTTATCATCTCTATGGAAAAGGTATCTCATCTATCACATCACATACAATTAAACTCTTTTCAAAAACTTTTCAAACAAAAACATCTCTTAATCGTAAGTGGTAACGCTTGTACACTCAAGCAAAACACCCAATGCTTACAGTTAAAAGATTCAATCTTTTTCAAACATCTTTCTTAAACATGTAAGTGGTAACGCTTGTATACTCAAGAAAAACACCTATAACTTACGATGAAAGATTTTAATCAGCCAAACTTTTCAAAAATGTATGTGATGAAATAGATAAGATACATTTTTCATTAAGATGACATTCGTCTGTATCTCTTACTAACATCCCGTTGCTTACCACTAGCACAAGTGGGAACTACGATTGCTCTGACTTTCTCAACATCCTTTTGAGAATACGTAGGCACAAGGTCTCATCGTTGCCGAGCAAATTTCTTTTTCTCTCAGACCAAACAAACCATAGATCCCTGTAGATCCGAGCTACAGATGCTCTGATTCCCACTAGGGGATATGTATGCAGAAGATCCATAGATCTTTGCTAGCACAATAATAACAAACACTGGGATCCCACATAATCTACCATTTCTTAAAACCCAAAGGAGAAACTTTCCCAATCATAGAAATAGCAATTAAAACACACAAACATATCAAACATATTCATATATAAAGCTATAGATAACTATATATATTTAGGGTGCTCCATCTATTCCCTTTATATAACAAACCCCCTTACTCAGAATCTCCCCAATGTGTTGCGTAACAGCTTTCCCCTTTTTCATAATCATTAAATCATCTTTCTTGTGTTGAAAATAATAAAGCTTGATGCTCGCTGCATCTTTATAAACAAATCAAAAGAGTAAATCGTTTCGAGCCAGAGGATCTGAATTCATATTCGATTCCCTAGCGCGACGCTTTTTAACGCGAACAGTAAGAACATGTATTTTCAAGCATAACAATTTCAAGATCATCATTAGGGAACTCTAGCAGGAATCAGGGAATCAAGGTTGGGTTTAGATCATGTTCAACGACAACAAGCCTCATAAGCAAATCATTGGCTACGAGCTCGCTACTACAAATCCTCAAGAAAATTAATTCTGGTTCACGAGGAGGTGCAAAAGGAAAAGGCAAGAGCATAACTCAAAGATAACGTCATAGTACGTAACATTAACACGGGCAAAAGCGGTGCAGTTTTGGTCGAGTATTACCACAAACGACTTACCTAACACAATCAGAAATCATCAACCCAATACATCAACATTACAAACACAATCAGAAATCATCATCCCAATGCAAATATTGGAAACCCAGCAAGCAATTTCGTAAGGCCTCATTCCTGGAAAATCAGAACAACAAAGTCCAGCCAAACCCTAGTTCTGACACTATAAAAACATTGAAGGCACAAGAACCAAGGCAGGGAGATACTATTGACAGAAACCCTAAAACGGCCAAATCCCTAAACCCTAACCTCACATCATCATTTTCCCACAGAGTCCCTTCAGAAAATCGAAAAAGAGAAGAGATTCGTAAGGTAATACCCGGTTTTTGAAGGGAGAGAGGGAGGTTGCAAACTCTGTGTCGCCATCCTTCTCTTTCTCTCCTGGATTCTTTCATTTTTGCTCATGAGCATCACCGCCGCCGTCACAAATAGGGCTTAGGGTTCCTTGTTTTTCCCCTTTCTAGTTTCGATTACCTGTGAGAACCAAAGCAAAATAATAAGAAATCAGCAATAACAGTCAACAGATCGAGAGAGAGAGAGAGAGAGAGAGAGAGAGAGAGAGATGAGTTGTTTCTGTGAAGAATCGCGAGCAACAGTGAGATCGAGAGAGAGATGAGTTGTTTCTGTGAGGAATCGCGAGCGAGACAGATGAGTGAACTCAGTGAGATCGAGAGAGAGACCAGGAACACAGTGAGAATCGCGTGAGAGAGAGGGACGATTGTTTGGAGAATCGCGTGAGAGAGAGGTACAAGTTTCCTGTAGCAATCACGAGAGAGAGATCGATTTTTCTGAATGGGAATCGTGAGTGAGAGGCAGAATAATCCCAGCCTAATGTTTTTTTTGTTAGGTTAAAATTATCAACAAAAAAATTAGTGTTATTATTAAGTTTAACTATAATTAGTGATTCATTTAGTTTGTTAATAGATTAATAAACATAATATAAGTATCAGATTTTCAAATTATGTTTAGTTTTTTTATTTTACTTAAATATTTAAAACAAAGTTAATATGTTGTTTAATGAGTGTTTTAGATTAGGATGTGTTGTTTAGTCCAGTTGTGACACTTGTCACCGTCTGTGGTCTATGAGAAATCATTGCGGTACACTCACAATAAGCTATTATGCTCCTTTCCTTACAATCATCGATCATTAAGATCCGAATCCAACGCCGAATGATGGTCCACCTTGCATTGCCATGGAGCTTCCATACAAGATCCACCAAGCTATTGGGCTTGGACTCAGCTTTGCTCTTCACACCTCCAGAATTGACTACAACTACAGGCCCATTTCTAAATTCACTCTTTAATTTATTTATTATGCAAGTATTTTTTTTATTTATTTGATGTATTAAATAAAAAGTAGTATAAAATAGTTTTTATTTGCTAAATTATCGATTAAATTATTAGTTGATTCTTTATCAAATAGAAAAAATTCATCCTAATAATTATTTAAATTTCGGTTGTATTGTGTGTTAATTTTTATCTGTTTTTTTTATTATTATTTTATTCGATTGCATGTTTTATTACGCAATCGTACACTCCACTCACAAATTAATATAAAAGAAACAACGTCTCCGATCTCTCATTTTTGGTTACCCACACCAAATTCTCTAAGGGTCTCATGGTTGGGGATGGGCATGGCCATCTCCACGAGGTTAATCAAAGCCCTCGTTGCTTTGATTAATCATAACCCGAAAAAACATTGGTCCACATACCAATTATCCATGCACCAGGGTCTCATGGTTGGGGATAGGAGCACCTATCTTCACGAGGTTAATCAAGTCCACATACTTGGTTAATCATAACCCGAAATATTACTTCTCTTCGTCCGATATCGAAACCCTTAAAATACTTTCAAATTAAAATAATTAATTGAAGTTGTTTTCTTTAAATCGATTTTCTATAAAAATAAAAAAAAAGAACACTTGGATGAGATTTGTTTCAATTGTTAGATGTTAGCCTAACGATTTAAACAAATCGAAGTTTCTAGTTTGTTAGATTATAGCCTAATAAACTAAAAACTTCTATCCATGTTCTAAACAAAAAAATATATAGTGTTATGGCATTTAATTAAATTGTTGGATGATAGTCCGACGATTTAATTAAATTTAAAGTATTTGGGCCATTAGATGATAGCCTAATGACTTAAATACTTTTATTTCATACACTTAATAAATGTGAACTTTGTTTCACCTCACCCTTTTCATAATAAAGATTTTGGATGAGAGATGATTGGTCAAACTCACTCACCAATTTCAAGTATTCGAATCGTTAGATGATAGCCTAACGTTTTGGTATTTGTCATCCACAACTTAAAATCAACTCAATCCATTCAAATTATTTTCCGCTCATATGCGATCATCAAAAACATTTCTACTAAAATCAACACAACTAATTCAAACATTTTCAACAAGAACTACGGAGTTTTGACTTTCCCATTGCACGAGGGAATACGTAGGCACGCGGTCTCGAGACCGTGTCAAACTCAAAATAATAATAATAATAAACAAATCATGTTTCATTCTTTCTTATTTCTTGATCATAATTTAGAAATTAGCAAATACACACACAAACACACTTAGAGATAAATGGGTCCCATCGAGTACGATGGACGTAAGGGGTGCTAATACCTTCCTCTTGCGTAACCGACTCCCGAATCCATATCTTTTGGTCATGTAGACCGCCTTATCCGTCATTCGTGGGTTTTATCTATATTTTCCCGTTCTTTTTAGAACAAATAAAATTAGGTGGCGATTTCATTGTTTTTGAAAATTTAAATGATTTTTGAAAAACGAGTTGCTTCAAGCTGTTTTATTTAATTCCGCGTGGAAGTGGAAGTGGCATTTTTCGGACCTTAAAGTGACGGGGCAGCCATTCCATTTTGAAATGTTGTGGTTGAAATTTGGTTCCGAAACCTCCAAAATCGGTTCCATAATGTGCCAAAATATAGGGAACATGTACCGTTACTTCGGACTTTCAAAGAAAAGTGAGTGTCGGTGTACAAAAGTGCTAAAAAATGCTTATGGAACTCAAAATTCATGTTTTGAAATAAATTCTGATTCGAGTTTGTTTTGATTTTGAAATGTGAGATGAATCAGATTTTAATTCACTACATGTAATCAAAAAAACAAAACAAAATGAAACACGAGTTATGTACAAGTTTGATTGAAAATCGGAAGTCAAAAGTGTGTAAAAATGCATGTTTATGCATGTTTCATGTACATGTTTATGACATTAAGATGGATGAAATGCAAGTGTATGTGATATCATATGCAAATGATATGTACTTAATGAAAATCCTATCTAAATGCTATGCAAAACAATGTATTAATTTTCATAAGAATCAAGTATGTGATGTGTGTTGGTGTTGTGAAATCATACATGTGAAAATGTGAGTGAAAGTGAAGTTTCAACACACTTTAATGTCATGAAAGTTTAACATCAACGCACAAGTTCACATAGAATACTCCATAGGCAAATGCATGAACATCTAAGGATGCAACTTGTATTCTAAGCATGAGTTTAGGTGCATGTATATGTGTTATGTACAATGCAAATGCACCTAAGAATCAAAATGAATGAATGCTACATTTTGACACAAGTAAGAATGCAAATTATGCCTTAATTCACATGTTCCAATGCAATTTAATCAATCTATATGCTCTCTAATGCATGGGCATGTGATAGATGATGCAAAATGCACTAATTAGTGGCCTAAATGCAAAGGAAAACAATTACACAAGTGTATGTGTGTGTGTGTGTTATGTACAAAAGTCCTTCACATCGACACACTTTAATGTCACAAAAACGGAATCAAATCAAAGAATTCGACAAAACAAATTCAAGAATCAGAATCCACACGGAAAATGCAATCAATTTGACTATTCAATTTCAAGAAAAGCTAAAAGTCAAAAATAGCTTTAAATAAGTGTTTAATTGAATTAATCACTTACTTGAAGTTTGAATCAAATTAGAGAGGAATTTCTTGTGCTCTTCAAAGAAAATACCAAATTTTCTTCCAATTGATGAAAATAATCGAAATCGGAATGGAAATCGGAGGAATCAAGGCTTGATTCTTGGAATTGAAGGAAATTATGAAGAGGAAGACCTTCCTCTCTTCAAACCGAGCAAGAGAGAATGGGAAGTGATGAGTTTCGATCGCAACCGAGCAAAGCGGAGGCGGAGGGAGTAGAAGCAGAGCTACTGGCCCGTGACGAGTGGGGGGAATGAATGGTGAGAGAGGCCGGTGCAAGGAGCAGTCCGATCGAAGTTAGGAGCAACCAGACGGAAGGACTAAGGCGCTCGGTCGAGCGGAACGGAAGGAGCTCAGTCACGGAGCGAGGAGGGCCAGCCGGATTGGGGAGAGGGATGGTCAGAGATGTCGCTGGAAGGAGGCCGATATGGAGGTGGGATACCGGAGAAAGCGGAAGAGCACGGCTAGGCAAGGGTGGCTCGGTTGAAGCTTGGCTTGGAGGGAAAGCTTCTTCAAATTTTGTTCTTGAATTGACTCTTGATTTCAGAGAGCTTAGAGAAAGCAAATTGAGATTTGAGAGTGGAATTTGAGAAAATGATTGTTTGTCCTTGAATTGTGAAGGCAAAATTTATTTATAGTGTGAAAATTTGGGCCTTAGAGTACCTTGGATCCACAATTAAGCCCAAATCGCGATTATCCAAATAATTTTCGTATTTAATCAAAAACAGCCCGATCTGTCAAGAATTTAATGTTGGACTCTAAACGAAAAATGTCAAGAACGTGATTTTGCTTGCGGGAGTCAAACTTTTGACTCGATTGAGAGAATGGTACAGGCTATACTGATTTTAGAAGTTTCAGCACAGTTTTCAGGCGTCTGACACATGCAGAATTTCATTTGTGCACTTCGGAGAAATTTCCTCGAACGAGGGTCTTCTGATCAAAATGTAAATGTGAGTATCTCTGAGAAAAATGATGCCAACAGAATTTATGAACTTTTGGCGTTGGTCCCGCCTCGTTTCGATAAAAATAGAGCGATATATGATTTTTCGAACTTTGCATATCAGATGAAAATTGCTCGGTTCAGCTCAAAAATAACTCCGAAGAATAAAAAACTGCTCTTAAATGGTAAGAAATTTACTCTGGAGTCATAAATAAAGTAAAATAGGAATTTGATACGGAATTTTAGACACCGGCCTCGCTCAGTTTCGATTTTCCAGCTAGTAATTACGAAGGTTTCAGTGTACTGAGCGCACGGTACAACACTAAAATTCAGTCTGATCCACTTGAGAAATCTATTCCTTTGAGGACCTTCTTCACATAATTTTCTTCCGTCTTGTGAACAAAAAATATAGATAATAATGAGAGGGACTTTTCTGTAAAAAAATCATCAGAAAATACCCGACGAGCTGAGAGATATGCCTTCCGGAGCGCCTGAAACACACTAAAAACCCAAAATTCACTTTATTGAGAAATAAGCAAATAAAATCTTCTTCTTGACGAAACGGCCTCCGATCTGAACTGATAAACTGGAGAATAAATTGATATGATCTCAATGCTCAAGGAATCAAACCAAAATAGCTTTCTGACCAGAAAATCTTGCGATAGCCATACGAACCGAGCAATATCTATTTTTGGCTCAAAATGATCTGAGATAGCTGAGACGCATAGTTTCTTCCTCAAATTAAGGTATTTGGAACCTGGTAGTCATATGATGAATGATATGCATATGTATACATGTATGTTCATGATAATACAATTATAAGCCAGAAACCTCTGAATGAAGAGGGTAAATTTTGGGGTACAACAGATAAACATCGACAATTAACCATTTGAATAAGCGCTTTTCTTATGAAAATCAATTAATCAATAAGTGTTTTTGATCATCCAATTCCGGATTTCAACATTATGATCACATCAAATCGCAATTCCACAATCTAATCCATAATCTTAATTCGATTCGTCAAATAATTCTTGATTCAATTATAAATTCTATAAAAGTGCTTATTCAAGAATCTATTATGCAAAAGTGCTAAATTCAAGAATTCTTACCGTAGAAACGAAGAGGGGATTGAGGAGAAGAGATTGTCGATGTGAACTCGAAGATCGGAGAAGTAGAAAAGGAGATAGAGAAAGGCGTGAGTTCCTTGAGAAGAGGGGGAGAAAATTTTTCTTCTTCCAACTCTTGATCCAATGCTTGAAGTTGTTGTGAATTCTTGAGAAAATTGGTGAAGAAATTTGATTTGATCTTTGAGAGAATTGAGAGAGAATTGAGAGAGAATTGAAGAGTTTTTGTGTTGAAACTTAGCGAATTATTCTCTACCCCCAAATTGTGAGAGCAAAAATTGATTTATAGTTGGAAAGTTTAGCCTTGGGTGAATTGGCCTCAAAATTGGGCCCAACTTGGCTTTATCCAATTAAAATGTGTCCACGTCACAAGGTCATCGGGATCCGTGCGAAATTTGGAATCGGGCTCAACACTAAAAATGTACGAAACAAAATTTCATGCGGCATAAGAAAAATTTCAGCTCAAACGGACGAACAATTAATGAGATATGAATTTTTGAAGTTTCAACTGACGTTGAGAACATTTGACAAGTGCAGAATTTCCACTGCACAACCTATGGGAAACGTCCCGAGCGACAATCTTCTGATCGAAATTCAAACTCGAGATATGAACGAAATTCAAAGCTAATGAAATTTGTGAACTTTTGGCACAGGTCCTGTCGCGATCAGATAAAAACCGAAAGAGATGTCAATTTTTGAATATTGTGCGTTAGATGAACTAATGCTCGGTTCAGCTCAAATACACCTTCAAAGATTAAAATTCTAATCCTTATCCATAAGGAATTAGCCTTTGGACCGAGAACAAAAGTCGAAGAGGATGTCGAGACGGAATTTTGGACGCTGGAACCACTCAATTCTGACATTCTGGTCAAAAGTTGTGAATTTTTTAACATCTTCGTGAACACAGTTCAGCCAAAAAATCAGTTTAATGCTCTTGAAATATCAATATTCTGGAGACTTTCTTCACATAATTAGCCTCCGACCCGGGAAAAGTTGGAGATAATAATGAAATGGTTCTAAAGTCTGAAGAACCAACCCAAGACACCAGAAGTTATGAATTATGCACCCGAACCATGAAATATCAGTTTCTAGTTCAAAATAGTCCAAGTTGGCCGAAACATCCAGTTTCTTCTACGACTTGAGATATCCATTGAGATAATCATATCCAAAACTTACCAAAGCTGAGGATAGATACCATGCTCTCATAACCATGAAACCAATGCTATGCATGCATGCTCATGATGATGGAACTATAAGCCAAATAGGGTTAAAGTAAAGAGGGTAAATTTTGGGATACAACAAACGACCATCTCCAGAACTTGAATGAGCACCCCCAGCATCCTGAGCTAGCTCCACCCTCTTGTCCGGACGATCCATCTCTTCGAGCAAAAGTGATTCATCCCGAGGAAGATTTAGAATCGAGCCCTCGAAGAATGCCTTGTTATGCTAGCAAGGGGGCATATCAAAATTTCCTTTCTCTTTCTTACTGGTCAAATCCACAGTGTTGTCCAAGCATTACCTCTTGAACCTCGAGGATACTGGTTGGGGGGAAAGAGCTCGTGATGTCGGGCCTGTAGAGGATGTGTTTGATCCAGTCTAGGGAGCCGACCCTGCCTTGGTCGGGGAAAACCTCGCCCCTTTGCCTTCTTCACCTTAGCGAGTGACTACAGTGCAATGCGCTCCTAAATGGGGTTCATCTTATCTGCAAAAAGAAAAGCAGGAGTTAGAAAGCAAACCGATGAAACGGGAAATTAATTCAAGTAAAAATTTCTACCCAAGTACGTCTTGTGGTCCCCGCAAGTAAGGAGTTCCTTAACATTTATTAAACCATCGTCGTAGACATACTCCTCGTCCTTATTCACAAGTGGTTTTCCCCCTTGCCCATAATATGGACTTGGGGGGAAACCCTCAACAAAAGCGGACAGGACCTCATGGCTAGCCCGGGTCCTTGGTGCTAAGATGTTCCTTATTCCACACGTAATAATAAGGGTTTTGGTCGTAATGCTTCCTCAACCAATGAAAGTGGAACTTCGACACTTGTCTATACACCTGCTCCCCTTTCTCATTCAAAATATGAGACCCATACTCCTCGCGATCAGGGGCAGATCTAAATACATTAAGAAGTGTCATCTCCGACACAGGTTGAAGGAGAACGTAATTGTCCTTTAAGAAGCAAATAGACTCCAAGTAAGCCTTGAACAGTTTCCCATTCTGCTGCTTCAAGGAAACCCATCCCTACTGGGTCCCTTCGGAGTTTTGGGCGCGCCCCTCTGAAGATGGAAGAAATAGAAAAATAGGGGAAGAGTGGCACCCACTTTCAAATGCTCACAGACGATCTCAAACGCCCATAAGAAAGAAATCGCTTTTGGGTAAAGTTGAGAGGGAGCGAGGTATAAGTGTCAAAATATGGCCACATGTAAATCAGTAAAGGGAAGTCGAAGTCCCATTTCCCTGAACATGATGTCATACATCAGGATCTGGCACGCCTAATACCTTAAACAAATCCTGTGCCCCTGGGCTGGAATATAAATGGCCCATTCATCCTCGACTTCCTCAGCATCCTCAGCTTCCTCGATCTCCATCTTCAGATCCACCGCCATGAAGACATCATCCAGATTCTCAATAAAATATGACGCTCGCTTCCACGGATCCAGAGTGAACCAAACTAAAGAATCATTGTGATCGACCTCCACATCTTGAGCGACAGACGATCGTTGACCCCCTTCTTTCGCGGGCACCCTTGTCTTTCTTCAATAGTTGTGGGTTGTCCCAGGACCTCCCTAACCTCTACGACGGACCCCGACATACTCCCTTCTATATATGAACACACATAGGCATTCTGGCCGAAGCTATTGGACTCTCCTCGAATGTCTTCATCGACGCTTACCATTGTACCAAAAAAGCATAGGATAAAGGTGAGATTGACACAATCGTCAAATCCACCCTTCCACCGCTAATCAAGTGAAAGGGCTTGAAGGAAAGATGACCATGTCCCCAACCAGAGCCCTCACTCAACATCAAGGAGAAACCTAGATAAAAAGTAAAATTTCCTCGAACAATATGTCCTCAACGGCGGATAAGGTACCTCCCAGAATAAGAGCTCCCGTAAGCGCGAGTTTCCCATAAAAATGATTCAAACCTCGCCGAAAAGTTCATGCCAACTTCCTATCGCAAACATGACCCCTAGAGACTAACGGAAAGCTCACAACGGAGCACAAATGCTCAAAGATGGCAGAACCACCGTCCTCCACTAACAAAATAAGCCAGAATTCCCCAACCGCACGTACTTCTAGAAAAGCATAAAAATCTTAAACCTATAAACAAAAATTTGGTAGAAGGAATCAGAAACTCGTCAGTTAAAAGGAGTAAGAGCCTGGGAAAAGAGAGCTGAGCGGCGGAGAACAACAGAAACCACCCTAAATTCCACGAGAAACCTTTTCGAGCAGGAACTGACTGAGTCGAGGAAGATCAGACTATGTCGATCAGGAGCAAAGAGAAGTGAAAAGTGTGAATGAGACGTTCCCTCCTCTTTTTATAAGCCACCCTTATGCACGTGAGAAAATATGCACCTAGGAAACTTATGGGTGTCATCATTACACCTTAGTCTCTATGTCTGCCATCATTAAATGCACACCGCTCGAGCTCACGTGGCGTCTTCAATTTTCCTTTCCTGAGCAATGATTCTTCTCCTCAAAGATAATAACCCCTAAACCGGTCTCCGAGCATAAATCATCACCCTCGCCTAGGCAGCGACTCCTGCGTTGTTGCACTTTGCAAATGCACCCAAACTTAGCGGCCCTGACAAGCGTCGAATACTCCCTAGGAGAAACAACATCATAGGCATCCCGATCCAGACTTCTACCCTCGTTAACGTTCCCGGTGACCAAGATTCGCCTAAGTTATTTCCGATGCAACGACTAGTTACGAGCATGACTATCCATCTTGACCAAGTCCTAGTAGTTACCTATTTTTGCGGACCCGATTATCTAGGTCCAAAAATAGTAACCAACGCCTATGCGCCGGGGGAAACTATATAAACCCTCACACTTGTGAGGGCCAAGTATCCACTATTCACTCTAGAAAACCCTAATATTCTCTTGTAACTCTTCGTGCCCTTTCTTACTTTAGCATCGGAGTGCCTTGCAGGTACACCTCCCTCCTCTCCATCAACTCCAACTCGATGGATCATCATCTCCTCGGTTCATCTCAGATTCTGATCGATACACCAGCTCAGTCGGCAAAATCTCAACCGTTGAAAAAACCAAATATTTAAATCTATCGAAAATTTCAGTTATAATGAAATTTCCGGTATAGACCAGAAATTTAAAATTTCTAGTGTACAGGAAATTTAAAATACACTACCAAAATTTTCATCATACCGAAAATTTGATAGGGGTGTACCGAAAATTTTAACCCTCCTACCAGAAATTTCGTCAAAAAATTCTTTGTATCTCATCAAGGGTAAAATTGGAATAAAAAATAGGGGTGACATGTATGATTTTGGAGGTGGCATGTTAAATTTTCTAGGATCACAAATCCAAGTCCTTTCTAATTAAATGGTAATCTAATATGAAAAGTAATCTAAGAGGGTGAATGAATTAGATTAATCGGTATTAATGAGTTTTTTCAATCATGAATGTTAGCAATGTTGTTCTTACTTTTTCGAAACTGTTATGAATGTTAAATCACTGAAAATAAATGCAGAAAAAATAAAGAACACCAAGATATATCAGTGTTCCCCTTTTCAAACAAGGGTACTCTAATCCCCTCACACCTTGTGAGAAATTTCACTATGTCATATATATTATAGTGGATCCACGTGACTCTCTTAACTGTTTAACACAACTAAAAAGGAATATCACCTTTTGAATTTACAACACACAACAGAAAACACACCACTTTCATTTGAATATGGTGATCACTTACATTTAATGAACAAAACAAAATTTAAATATTAGATTAGTACAAAATTACTACACTTATTTCAAATTCTATACAGAGATGATCTTCTCTTCCAATATCAATTCAAAATGAATATAAGTTAGATTTTGCTCCAAAACTTTTCTCAAATATGATGTTCTATGAAAAAAAGTTTCACTTATAATTTTTAAAGATGAATACTTAACGTAATAATTTAAAATAAATATTGACTTATTTAATTATTTCAAATAACACATAAATATTTATTTATTTTAAATAGATCTAATTACAGTTTTTATTCCTCTATCAAATTTGATTCATAAAATTGATCTCCCTATTATAAATTTAAATAATTTTAGTCTCTCTAATTTAAATTTAAACATTTTCTAAAACTAACTATATTTTTTTTTAATGACAATTTATCCTAAATTTAGAAATATCTATCATGAATGTACATTTGACTAGTGGTAAAGATATAGGTTATGGTTTAAATATCTTGGGTTCAATTTCTTTTAGAATCTGTTTTGTTTTGTTTTGTTTTGTTTTTAATTTTTTAAAAATAAAATCTAGTCTTAGAATTTTTTAATAAAAGTAAAAAATATATTGATTTGAGAAAAATATTAATAGAGGAACTAATATGAGAATATTTTTTGGCAATAATCATGTTTTGAAAAAAAATACACAAATAACCATGTTTTGAAAATATTTATGCAAATAACCACGTTTTAGATTCCATTTGCATGTAGTCGTCATCTGAGATGGCTCCTGCACTAAGCATTTACACTTAGGCGTCATCCCACATGGCGCATCCTTTTACTTCAAGTCATGTCATATGACGCCTTCACTTGTTTCTTAGGAGTAGGAGCCATCTGAGATGGCTCTTACGTGTATTCGTGTTTTTTTATAAATACAACACCCATGTCTCCTTCATTCTTCACACTTTCTCACATTCTCTTCTCATTTTCTCTTCTTTTTTTTGTGTCATGACATCATCGTACATCCATACCAGAGATGGATACGTTATTTTCTCAGTCAACAAACCTTCGATGAAAATGAAATTTTGGCACATTTTTACAATGGCCAAACTGAAGAAAGAGATGATGCGATGGTTAGAGGGAGAAATCGAAGTTGGCGATGAAATTAGAAGGATTCGGAGAAGAAGAAGAACCATAAACTTCACAACTGGACAACCTCAAATTTGGTTGGAGGAAATCAAAATAGACGTAGACGTTATCACGATGATGTATGGATCCGATGAAATTGTTTTAACGATTGTAGCATCTTAGATATTTGTTTGTGTTGTTGATGTTGTATTTTCATGTTGTTTATGTTGTCGTTTTAATCGTGATGTGTTTATTTGTTGGCTGCGTATTGGTGGTTGTAAGAAATGCTATTAATGAAAAAAATTTAGAATATAATATTAAAAAATGCAGATAATTTGCATACAATTTTCACGTCGTCGAGCTTGTAGCACGTGTGGGACAATTTTTCTGATTATGTCCGACTTGACGGCATATACCACACTTTATTTCTAGTTTTTCAAGGTCGTCCATTTCAGTTGTGATACGTTTGCTTTTGGGACGACCTTTTTTATTTCTTCGCATTTGATTGTTGTGTCAAATTACTTCCCCTTCGTACGTAGGTCAATAATCTGGTTTTGCTACCAGTTGGAAGGCATTGTTGTATACGTTGAGCAAGGTATCGGACTTGTAAATGAGAGAAACAAGTAGTAGTGCATTGTGATGAACATGTGCACATGCCGCAATGACATGAGAGCAAGGCATTTGAAAAGCCTAAACTTTCCACAATTGCACCAACGAGATGGTAGTTTAACCTTATACTCTTGTCTAGCCAACCCCTCGTTGTGGTCCAGTGTCTCTTTGACAATGAAGTTATGGTTATGTCGGTCATATATTGTAACATGATGAGTGTTGGCTTTGACACTTTCGGCCTTAATAAATTTCATGCAGCTTTCACTCCATAGTTGTCCCGATTGTACCACTACGTTCCATATTTCACCTCTTTGTGCAAACAACAAGACCATCCTAAAATATGTTGATTTCACCAAAGCGGTTATTGGGAGATTTCTTATGCATTTGAAGACGTCGTTCATTGATCCGATTAGATTTGTTTTCATGTGACCCCAACGCACTCCATTGTCGTATGACCTTGTCCACCTTTCCACTAGCAAATTATCAACCCATGTACCTGCATCTAGATTTTCCATTCTGATTTGGTTGCGATAATATTTAAATCATGGTTGTGTTAGTGCGTACAATGCATTCATAATTGTTTTCCGAAGATTCTTATCTTTGGTCTCACACATGAAATTTTGAACGATATGTCTTGCGCAATACAAATGTGTAGAAGGAGGGGGCGTGCCAACCACTAGCATTATTGTTGTACGCACTCTCAATAGAAGCATATCTGTCAGAAATCAGGCAAAGACCTGGCTATGGAGCTACGTGTGTTCGAAGAATCTTTAGAAAGAAACTCCAAGCGCCTCCAGTTTTTGCCTCGACAAGAGCATAGGCGATTGGGAAAACGTTATTGTTGCCATCTTGTGCGACAGCCATCAGTAGCGTGCCTTTGTATTTCTCATACAACCACGTTTCGTCTATCTATATAATAGGTTTGCATTGTGCAAACCCAGTGATGCAAGGTTGAAAAGCCCAAAAAAGTCGACTGAATATTCCATGTTCGCTGACACTGGTACCGTTTAGGGCATACGTCGGTAACGTTTCCATAACATAAATTGTTCTAGGAGCATACGTTTGCAGTGCATTCATGTAGCGAGGTAACTCTTTGTATGAATCCTCCTAGTTACTGTATATTTGCTCAATAGCCTTGGTTTTTGCTAACTAGGCCTTTCTATACAAGGGGTATAGTTGTATATTGTAGTGATGTGCGAGATTACTGTTTTCACTCTCAATGAAGGATCGCAGCTGACGAGAGGTAAGATTTCTTGACATATTAGATCATAACCCAATTTACGGTGATCCTGTGATTGCATGGAATTTACACAACGGTGTTCGGTCATAGAGCCTATCACCCAACAATCACCCTTGATCCTGTATGATGCAGTTAGAGTAAAAATACACTATGGGTGGGTACACTTGATTTTGTATTTGTCTGCATTTGTTCGATCCACCCAAAAGTCATAGTTGTTTATCATGTGGAACTTTTTTATTTCTCACACACAATCTTCTTTTGAACGAAATCTCTCTTTCACTTTTACATTTGCATCTGAATGCATAGGAGGGTTGTAGAAAATATTAGATGATGGGTCATCTACGCCAATGTTGAGGGTAGTCATGTACGTACGAAGGTGGTGTGTATATTTCATGTGGAGGCAGTTCACGTTCTTCATCGATCTCTGAATCTTCGTTTACCATGTTGTCGAACTCCATCTCTTCATCGTCCTCCTCTTTATCAACAAGGTCCACCTCAGCTTGTTCCTCTTCCATGGGATCAACCATTTTTGTATCCTGGAACACAAGGTACAACTCAATTGAGTCGTACCGAGAATATTCATGATTAGAAAACATATTATGTAGGTCTTCATCATCTTCAACAACTACCTTGTAAAATGTTACTTGGTTTTTACTAGTAAAAACAGGATGTTGGTAGAACATGTGTGACATTGGACCTCGCTGAAGTTTGGTCTCGAGTCTTTGTTTGAAATACGAAATATTTAGACAAAATTGGATATTTTGGATCATGAACCCAACCTAAAGGATGCACAGGTTTGGACTGCGAATAATGCTATTATACTGTTTAACATTGTGGAAATGCACCACAACGACCGTGTGAAGATGCAGTTTGGTATGCATCAAGACATACCACGCGATCTGATATGTTTGCGTCCTTGGCATCTCAGAAAGGTCGATGCCCAATGGGGATATAAAAGTTGAAAAGATTTTTCTAGGGATTTTTGTACGATGTGGAAAAGGCATCGGGAACATGTCTTACAATTTCCTGTTTTCCAGGATCATGAAATTACGCAACACTTTGATCAATACATTGCTTAGTACATATCCCTAACGAAGCCAGAAATACATGTCTCTCACCCCTGCTATTTGGTCGACCCACACACCCAGTGGGGCCAACCCTCAGATCCACAACAACAACCCCAACAACATTACCAACAACAACCCCAACAACACTACCAACAACAATCCCAACATCCATCAACCTCCCGCCAAACAACCCGATGATACAGGACCACCAACACTCAATCCCAACCCCAATCTCAACCTCAGTACCAATACACTCAAATGTCCGACACACAATTCCAATACTCTCACATGCCCAACACTCAAATACAATACTCCGAACATAGAATATTTGTCCAACGCCCTTATATGGGTCCATCATCATCTCACCTAAGCCCAGACATTGACATATCCGATGAATATTCTCCAACCAACCCAATATACCATCAACCATCATTGTATCAAACCCCCTAACAATCATATGGGTGCCAGTCTCCATACACCCAAATTCCTTTTGACCCCACATATTCAGATGACGAGTGTTATCGATCCTACATGGAATCCAACCCCACACCACAATGACCAAGCTTTGAGAACATGGGAACACGTCTATACGAAAGTGGGACTTCAAGCCATGCAGATTTGGAGGAATACATGGATCCTGATCGCATACACTACGAGGGGTCATCAACCCAACCACAACAGCCTCAACAAAGACATGTTACATGAGTTAGGAGAGGACGCGGTTGTGGAACCGGTGGTCATTTTTGAGTTCCGGGCCACCAACAATAAATCTATATAATTGTTATTCGCTATGTCTAATGAAAATTTATATTTAAAGTTTAATTTCACAACAGTGTCCCGTCCTTAAATTTGAATTGAATTTTTTTTTAATTTGCACTAAGGCGCCATCTGAGATGACTTTTTAAAAAAAAGCTTGCACTTAGGCACCACCTCAGATGGAGCCTCCTTATAAAAAATAATGTATACGCCATCTCAAATGGCTCCTGCATGTATACTTTTTTTAAAACATGGTTATTTGTGTAAATTTTTCAAAACATGATTAGTTGTAATTTTTTTTTTTAAAACATGGTTATTGTCAAAAAAAAATCCTAATATAATTTTGTTAAATTTTATATCTGATTAAATCAGATCATTTATTTTGTAAGAAATTAATTTTAAATTTTTAAATTTTTATAAGAAACTAAAATGGATCTTCACTCTTTTTAAATAATTAAAATTTAAAATATTATGTCTAATTTACATCGTTGTAATTCATCAATCCATTCAAGTATAAATTCACTAAACCTTGTAATATTCTAAACAATGTAAATGTTCATAATTTTCATTTAACTATAGATGAATTACTCATCTCGATAATTTATTGATGAAGTATTTATTGAAAAAAGCGATCTTTTCTTAATTATTCAATTAATTTAATGCATAGTTTATCTTCATTTTTATTTTTGAAAGAGGCATAGTTTAATTTCACTCAAAGGTTTTCTTCATTCGCTTAACTATTATATATTATATTCGATTTTATTTTTTTTTACGAACTACTAGATTTATTCGACTTGCAAATTTCTTTAATTAATTTATTTATCAATTTCACCCTTTCGCTTCACCTTATTTAAGTAACCAAATAATAAATTATTACTATATTAACCATTGTATAACACCTGAATAACTCTCTTTCATTGCATGACTAAAAAATATATTAACCATTAACAAACCATGCTTTCATATGTATCTTGCTTTTTTAAATGGAACATGTTCAATAATTAAAAATTGTCCGAGCAACAAAATGAAAACAAAATCCAATATTCACTAGGTAATTAAACTTTTCTGTGTTGTTATTATCTTTTAAATATAAATCATGAAGTAAAAATGTGTTTAAAGATATAATTTTGTCTCATCTTGTTACAGAGTTTTCATCAATAAAGAGAAACTAAAAAGATGGAAGATTATTGGAACATGATTTGTGGAGGCAAACCTATAGGTTATGACTTTGAGTTTTTGAAAGATCCTTCTTCATGCATAAACCACTTGTTGCTCATTTTCTTTGATTCATTGATGTTGATGATGTTATCAATCATCATGTTCCTGAAGTTTTCCTCAAGACCCTTTTGGAGTCTACTAAGATATTCAAACTTGCAGCTAGTTTCTGCCATTACCAATGGCTCTCTTGGTTTGTTGCATTTATGCTTGGGAATTTGGGTTTTAGTCATGAAAACTCACAAAGCCTTTCCTCTTAACTGGTGGTTGCCAGAACTGTTTCATGGACTCACATGGTTGTATGTAACTTTTACTATAAGTCTTCAGATAAAACAACTCTCAAGGGCATGGATGTGGTTGTTTTCGATTCTAATATTTCTTGTTTCTGGTATATTATGCGGCTTATCGATATCGCATGCAACTAGCACTAGAGAACTATCTCTCAAGGCAAGTTTAGATGTCATGTCTTTTATAGGAGCAGTTTTGCTGTTGTTATGCACTTACAGTAGTGAAGATGCTCAGAGAGTCACAGTGGAAAGCCTTGATGACCCTTTCAATGGCCAGTTAACCCCATTTGCTAAAGCTGGATTCTTTAGTAAGATATCATTTTGGTGGTTGAATCCACTGATGAGAAAGGGTCAAGAAAAAACTCTTCAGGACGAGGATATTCCAAAGTTAAGAGAGTCTGAAAAAGCAGAAAGTTGCTATTTGTCATTTGAAGATCAAATAAACAGACAAAGACAAAATGAACCATCGGTTTTTTGGACAATAGTTTTATGCCACCAAAGAGAGATTTTGATAACAGGATTCTTTGCTTTGCTCAAAGTACTTGCTATATCTTGTGGCCCTCTACTTTTAAATGAATTTATATTGGTTTCTGAGGGTAATGAAAGTTTCAAATATGAAGGTTATATATTGGCCATATCACTCTTCTTCATAAAGATCATAGAATCCTTATCACAAAGACAATGGTATTTCCGGGATAGAATTGTTGGGATGAAAGTTAGATCACTACTTACTGCAAAAATTTATAAAAAAGTATTAAGGTTATCCAATTCTGCTAGATTGATTCACTCTAATGGTGAGATAATGAATTATATGACTGTGGATGCTTACAGAATCGGAGAATTTCCATTTTGGTTTCATAGGACTTGGACAACGATTCTCCAATTGTCCATTGCATCGGTAATTCTTTTCCGCGCAATTGGACTAGCGACATTAGCATCTCTACCAGTGATAGTTCTCACCATGTTTTGCAACGCTCCACTAGCAAAGTTACATCACAAGTTTCATAGCAAACTTATGGTGGCACAAGATGAAAGATTGAAGGCTAGTTCTGAGGCTCTACTGAATATGAAAGTGCTAAAGCTATATGCATGGGAAAATCATTTTAAAAATGCAATAGAAAATTTAAGAAATGTGGAACTGAAATTTCTATTTGCAGTTCTATTAAGAAAGACATATGTCATCTTTCTCTTTTGGATCTCGCCGATGCTTGTATCAGCTGCTTCTTTTCTAGCATGCTACTTACTGAAAATTCCTTTGCATGCAAGTAATGTTTTCACTTTTGTAGCAACTTTACGCCTTCTACAAGAGCTAATTACAAGCATCCCAGATGTAATTGCAGTAACCATTCAAGCAAAAGTTGCATTTACTCGAATACGTAATTTCCTTGAGGCACCAGAACTGCATAGTTCAAATTTCAATAGCAGGTGCTTTAATGACAACCTCAAAGGCTCGGTATTAATAAAATCAGCCGACTTTTCATGGGAAGGTAATGTATCAAAGTCAACACTAAGAAACATAAATTTGGACATTAGACGTGGACAAAAGGTGGCTATTTGTGGAGAAGTTGGTTCGGGAAAATCAACCCTCTTAGCAACAATTCTAGGAGAAGTTCCTAATTCTAAGGGAATGGTAAGCTTTTGTTTCCTTTCTGTTCATACAATACACTTTTAAATCATGTGATACTCTAATTAGTTATAGCTTAAACGACATTCTTATTTTTGTTATCAAAAATTTTTCTGCATTGCAGATTGATGTTTATGGGAAGTTTGCATATGTTTCTCAAACAGCATGGATACAAACAGGTACAATACGGGAAAATATTTTATTCGGATCCGATTTGGATGATCAAATATATCAAGAAACACTTCAAAGGTCTTCACTGATAAAGGACCTTGAGTTGCTTCCTTATGGTGACCTCACCGAAATAGGTGAGAGAGGGGTTAATTTAAGTGGAGGTCAAAAGCAGCGAATTCAACTCGCCCGGGCTCTATATGAGAATGCTGATATATATCTCTTGGATGATCCGTTTAGTGCTGTTGATGCACATACTACAAAATCTTTGTTTAATGTAAAAACATCTTTTCTTCACATACTACTTGTATATTTCTACTGTCATTATTTACTAAAGATGTCTTAGAAACTTGACAGGAGTACATCATGGAAGGACTCAAAGGGAAAACTGTCTTACTTGTGACTCATCAAGTAGAATTTCTACCAGCATTTGATTCTGTTTTGGTAATTTCATTCCTCTTACATAGATTGTTATGACATCATTCTTGTTGGTAATTTCTTTATCATTCTTCAACTACTAAACTACTCTCCATCTGATCAACTCTCGTTACCTAAATTTCACGAGTCTCTTCACACATGCTCAAAAGATCAACTCTCGTTATCATTTTCTCTCTAGCAAATGCTACCTCCCCCTTCCTAATACTAACTGTATTCTTAGTCTTATTTTATCTTGTGTAACCACTTATCTATAAGAGCTCTAATATTTGCAACACTTGGTTTACTTTCTTATTTGTACAATTCCAGTGTTCTTAATGTGTTTGAAACACAAATTATGGTTGTTCAACAATTTTATTTTCTGTACAGTTGATGTCAGATGGGGTAATCCTACAAGCTGGTCCATATCACCAGCTATTGACAACAAGCCAAGAATTCCAGGACCTTGTCAATGCTCACAAGGTTACTGCTAGTTCAAACCAGCTTGTGAACGTTACTTTTTCTCACACTTCTAGAAAGATTACTCAAGCTTTAGTGGAAAAAGAGTGTAAAGAATCAAATGGAAATCAATTAATTAAGCAAGAAGAGAGAGAGGAAGGAGACACGGGGTTGAAGCCTTACTTACAATATCTGAATAAGATGAAAGGCTATATTTTCTTCTTCGGGGCTTCGTTTTGTCACCTTATTTTTTTGGTTTCTCAGATACTGCAAAACTCATGGATGGCTGCTAATGTTGACAATCCTCGTGTCAGCACGTTGCAGTTGATTTTAGTTTATTTCTGGATTGGAGCTTCTTCAATATTTTTCATGTTGATCAGAAGTTTCTTTATAGTTGCTTTGGGTCTTCACTCTTCAAAATATTTATTTTTACAATTGATGAACTCCCTCTTTCGAGCACCGATGTCTTTTTACGACTCTACACCATTGGGAAGAATACTAAGTAGGGTAAGCTTATGAAACAATCACTTCCCCTGAAATGCAATAGAAATAAACAATAGTTATATTTGAACCACTTTTTCTTTGTTTAGGTTTCATCTGATCTGAGCATTTTGGATCTTGACATGCCATTTAGCCTCCTTTTTTCGGTCGGAGCCACTATAAACTTTTATTCTGTTCTTTTAGTTTTAGCAATTGTCACATGGCAAGTATTGATTGTGGTTATACCAATAGTATACATTACGATTCGTCTACAGGTAATGAACATGTTCTTCTTTGACTTATCTAGGCTATCTCTAAAGCAAATAATGTAAAATATTTTGTGTGGTTTAAGCAGAGATACTACTTAGTCTCAGCGAAAGAAATGATGCGGATGAGCGGCACAACAAAATCCTATTTAGCTAATCATGTAGCTGAAACTGTATCCGGAGCTGCGACAATAAGAGCGTTTGAGGAGGAAGATCGTTTTTTTAAGAAGAATCTTGATCTAATTGATATTAACGCTAGAACATATTTCCATAGTTTTGCCTCAAACGAATGGTTGATCCAACGATTAGAAACAATGAGTGCGCTTGTTCTTTCCTCTGCAGCACTTTGCATGGTTATACTTCCACCAGGGACTTTCACCTCTGGTGAGAATTCGGTTACTTAAATCATTTGCTTTATCTTCAAAGTTCAAACAATAGCATCAATCTTTCTTAGCAAATTACTAAATTTCAATATCTTTCATTTCAGGATTTATCGGTCTGGCTTTGTCATATGGCCTTACACTAAACGCTTCCTTAGTATTTTCTATTCGGATTCAATGCAGTCTCGCAGATCATATAATATCGGTAGAGAGGCTAAATCAATATACGCATATACAAAGCGAGGCCAAAGAAATAATAGAAGGCAATCGTCCTCCTTTGAATTGGCCAATTGCAGGCAAAGTAGAAATAAATGACTTGAAGGTAATTTTTACTTTATTTTCAAAATTTGAATCATAAAGCTAAGGTAAAATGGGAGTTGAAATGAAGTACGTAATTTGTTTATTTATACGAACTTAGATACGATACATACCTGGTGGACCACTAGTACTTCATGGGATCACATGCACATTTGAAGCCGGTCACAAGATTGGTATTGTTGGCAGAACAGGCAGTGGGAAGTCGACTCTTATTGGTACTTTATTTCGTCTTGTGGAACCAGAAGAAGGAAAAATTGTAGTTGACGGCATAGACATCTCTTCTATTGGCCTTCATGATTTGAGGTCACGTCTTGGGATTATACCTCAGGATCCTACTCTTTTTAATGGCACAGTAAGATTTAATTTGGACCCTTTATCCCAACACACTGATCAAGAGATATGGGAGGTAAAAAAATATTCAACATTCTATATTTTTATTGTTTAATGCATTGAAAATGCAAACTAATGATTGGTTAATATTAAGGTTCTTGGGAAGTGCCAATTAAGAGAAGTTGTTCAAAAGAAAGAAGAGGGCTTAAACTCCTCGGGTACACTTAGTTTCATTTAATATAAGCGTTTGTTAGCGGTATTATTGGAAAAACTGTTAGGATTGTCTCTTTTGAATGTGCTTCCTTAGTCTTGATGATTTTGTCTTTTATATCGATTAAGTTAGTAATGACACATGAAAACTTCTTGTGCAGTTGTTGAAGATGGATCAAACTGGAGTATGGGACAAAGACAGTTATTCTGTTTAGGGCGTGCAATTTTGAGGAGAAGTAGGATATTGGTACTGGATGAAGCAACTGCATCGATTGATAATTCAACTGATACGATTCTACAGAAAACCATTAGAACGGAGTTTGCAGATTGTACAGTGATCACAGTAGCACACAGAATACCTACTGTGATGGATTGCACTATGGTTCTTTCAATTAGTGATGGTAAGTTTTTATTTTATTTTGACATAGCATATAGCATATAAGTTATAGCATGTAAAATCTAGGATACTTGACTTTCACACACTTACTCGATTTCTTCAAAGAATGAAAAGCCTCTGATTGTATTTCCAGGAAAGTTGGTGGAGTATGACGAGCCAATGAGCTTGATGAAGAGAGAAGAATCATTGTTTCGGAAGCTCGTCAAGGAATATTGGTCTCATATTCAGTCTACGGAATCGCATTGATGTTAACAATGATTCTGTTCTGCCAGCGCTACTTCTAGCAAAAGTCCCGAAATTGAGTAGAATGTAAAATGTGTTCTGTTCGGACACCTGAAATATGGGAAAGGATTGAGCATAATGAAGAAGAAGAAGAAAAAAGTGATTAAATCTCTAGAATGATATATGAGCTTTATTGAAAGATTCTTGTGTATTTTGCAAAGCCAAACAATATTGTTGTTTGGTAATACACGAGCTTAATATAAATATTAATAGCTTCACAAATAATTAAGAGAAACAAAAGCCAGTATTTGAATTCACCAACTTCAGATTGTTTTAGATGTATGATGATGAAACCATTGAACATCTTGTGAATCGGATGCCTTAAAACAAATATATATAAGCTTGTAGGGAAAAAAGAATGAAGAACACGATGAACACAAGGATTGGTTATTAACTGTTATTCTTTCCTTTATCTTAAAACCAAGATTACAAGTATACAAGAATAACAAATAACCCTCTCACCCTAAATTAGGATTTGCAATCTGCAATGATGAGAGACTAATATGCTATTTATAATAAACCTAACATACTAAACTAATGGGCTTTTATCACAAATACCCATTACAAGCTAACTTAGGGTACAAGCTAACTTAACCAATTGAACATAACAAACAGCCCAATTCGATGCTAACAATTCTAGCATCCTTCGACACAATAGAGTTCGACCCAATATCTCACAAATCTCCACCTTGGAACAAACTCTATTATCAACTAACTTAGTTTTCTTCATGCACTTTATCAATGCATACGTGGAAAAACTTGCAACTAGGCAATGTCTTGGTGATCATATCGTGACATTATGATCTGTCGAAACCTTCAAACTTGGACTTCTCACGCTCGACACCCTCCGCGAAATGCAACCTCACATCAATGTGCTTGGTTCGCTCATGATAGGTCAATTCTTGACAGTGTATTGCACTTTGACTATCACATTTAACGTTGATAACTTCCCTTGAATTTTCGGTTCCTTAGCAAAACCTTCAAGTCATAATGCTTCTTTCACGCTTGTTAAAGCAATATATTCCGCTTTGGTTGATAATGCAACAACCTTCCAAGTGTTGCTCCAACTAATAGTGTACCAAACATAGTGAAAACATATCCGAAATAGATTTTGGAATCCATACAACCCATAATCGTCGACATATCCTTCGATTCTTTGCTTTACCATCTTCACCAAAAGCTCCACCATAAATTAAGACTCTTGAGACCCATTTATGTACCTTAGAATCCACTTCAATGCTTGCTGAGCCTTTCGAGATTCGCCATGTACCGCCAAGACTTCTGCATATGCTATGTCGGGTCTAGTACAAACCATAGCATACATCAAAGAACCTACTACATTAGCATATGGGATGCTATTCATATAAGTTCTTTCGACCTCGATCGACATTGATCAATACTCAACTTGAATTGAGGGTTTGTTGAGTCACAACAGGCTTGAATTCGACATACCAAACTTTTCGAGAATCTTTCGAAATATGCCTCTTGAGATAAGCATAACTTCGATCGTTTTCTATCTCTTGAATGTCAATTCCAAGAATCAAAGCGCTCCTAGATCCTTCATTTCGAACTCCTTATTGAGTTCACCTTCACCCTCAATACCTCTTCGACATTGTTACTTGCTATGAGAATATCATCAACATAAAGCAACAAAATAACAAATGAATTACCGGGACGAAATCAAGTAAACACGTTGGTCGAACGACTTCTACGAAACTTATGCGTGTCATGAATTTGTCGAATCTCTTATTCCACGTCGAGGAGATTGTTTCAGTCCATATAAGGATCTATTCAACTTGCACACATAATCTTCCTTTCCCTTTTCGACATACCCTTCGAGTTGCCTCATCGTGATTGTTTCATCTAGATCACCATACAAGAACGCAGTCTTCACATCCATCTGTTCCATTCAAGATCGAATGTGCCACCATGGCAAGCAACATTCGAATGGACCTATGCTTCACAAGGAGAAAACACATCATTGAAATCTATACCTTCTTTCGAGTGAAACCCCTTGCAACCAACCTTGCCTTGTATCTTTTCGACGCCACCCTTCATTCCTTCCTTAACTTTGAAAATCCATTTACGGTGACTAACCCGGCTCTAGCGGGTTTCTTGATCAATTCCCAGTGTTGTTATCATGAAGAGACTTCATCTCATCATCCATGGCATTCACCATTCGGTCTTATTTCGACTCCTCATAACTTCCTTATGGTCTCTTGGTTCTTCGTCCGAACCTCACTTGCGAGATTAAGGCATAAGCTATAAGATCGCATACCCAAACCTTCGAGGTGGTTTGATGACTCTTCGTGTCCTATCTCTTGCCAATAGATAGTCATCAGCAGTTTCCTCAACTTCATCAAGATCATCCGCTTCGACTTTATCCGGATATGCAATTCAACATGCTCCACCTCAACAGAATATCTACTGCTCCACTCTTCGTCGAGACTTGCACTTGACCAATATCATCCGCTTTCTTGAAAGCCATTTCACTTCATTGAAAACAACATCTCGACCGGTGATAATCCTTCGTGACGACTCTAGGCACCATAGCCTATAAGCTTTGACTCCTCGGTATCCCAGAACATGCATTTAAGAGCTCTAGGTTCGACCTTGTCTTGCCTAATGTGAGCATAGGCTACGCAGCCAAATACTCGGTTTGTCGAGATTTGGTGGATGTCCCACCAAACTTCTTGGTGTCTTCATATCTAACGCGAAGGACATCTGTTTATCGATATGTTCTTTGTCGAAAACCTCAACAAACCTTCTTTAAGCCAAGACTAGTCAACATGCATCTAACTCTCTCCAAGATGGTTCGATTAAACCTTTCACCAAACCATTTTGTTGTGGAGTGCTGCAGAGTTCGTGTCTTGCAATACCGAGCAACACAAAAGTTGTCGAATGCCTCATTGCAAAATTCAAGACCATTGTCTTCTCAACCTCTTGACCTTTACGCGGTTTGGTTTTCGACCGAGTCTTCCAACCTTTGAAATTCTCAAAAGTTTCATCCTTAGTCTTACGAATGAATACCCATAACTTTCGGAATAGTCATCTACTATAGATAGAAAATACCTTGCTCCCGAATGTGATGGACACCTTGCCCCCAAGATCGGCATGGATGTAATCAAGGGATCCATGTGTTCTTTGTTTGCCTTTGTTGAACTTCACTCTACAAGATTTTCCAAGTACAGGGGTTCACAAAACTTGACTTTTCGACTTTGTCTCCACCAAGCAAATTTTGTTTCCCAATTCGACTGACCCTTTCAGACATGGCCTAATCTCATGTGCGGTTACATCTTCGACAACGGTTTCGTGGATGCAACATTTGTCGAACCACTTACAACTTCACCACAAGGGTATACAAGCCTTGTTTCTTCACGCCTCAAGACTTCCTTCGACCCTTCATGACTCTTAGGATACTTTTCTCCTTGAAAACATATCCTTTCTTGTCGAATTCACCAAGAGAAATCAAATTTCTCTTCAAATCAGTACATACGACTTCATCAATAACCTTATTGACTCATCATGGAGTTTGAATCTCACGGATCCAATACCGCAATCTTGCAAGCTTTGTTGTTTCCAATACGATCCACCATCTTGATCACATAATTCCTCGAACAAGTCTTTGTTTGGAGTCATGTGCCAAGTGCACCCGTAATCCATAATCCATTCCTTCGACGAGTTCTTGCTTGAAACCACAAGAACATCGGATGAGTCGAAATCATCTTGAACAATAGTGCATTGCCATTATCCTTTCCTCCATGATCTTTCAGCGTTCAGGCACACTTTTCTTGTGTGACCCTCCTTCTAATGATAGCATCGAATACGGATGCTTCACCATAAAACTTCACGACTTTTACCTTTCTTCTTGTCGAACTTATTATCCTTTCGCAAGAATTTTCCTTTAACGGCCAAACCTTCACCAACCGTCGAAGGTTTATGCTCCTTCGCTCATTCAAGTCCTTCGAATACAAGGTGATTGAACCTCTTCAAAGGTCGGGACTCCTTCCATACAAGAGAGTTTCTTTGAAGTGGGCATGTGATCGGGCAGCAAAAGACAAGCTTGATCTTCATCATCAATCTTCACATCAATATTTTCAAGATCAAGAATCGACTTGTTGAACATATCCAATCGCACCAACACTTTGTCTTCAATCATCTTGAATGAATACAAAGCTTGCTTGGTGAAGTCGATTCACCAACGATTTAGTCATGTACAAACTTTCAAGTTTCACCCATAACCCTACCGTCGTCTCCTTTGATACCGTCAAGAACCTTATCACCAAGGCTCAACAAAATTGCGCTGGGCCTTCTCTATCATTGCCTTCTTCTCACCGTCAACTCTTCGTTCATGGTGACTCTCCCTCAACGCTTCTAAACAACCTGCTTGAACCAAGGGGCTTTCATCTTCAAACGCCACGGACAAAATCGTTCACTCGGTGAACTTTTCAATCTCATACTTTGTCGAAGGCATCTTCTCACGCCACCGCAATTTGTTGTGAATCGGATGCCTTAAAACAAATATATATAAGCTTGTAGGGAAAAAGAATGAAGAACACGATGAACACAAGGATTGGTTATTAACTGTTATTCTTTCCTTTATCTTAAAACCAAGATTACAAGTATACAAGAATAACAAATAACCCTCTCACCCTAAATTAGGATTTGCAATCTGCAATGATGAGAGACTAGTATGCTATTTATAATAAACCTAACATACTAAACTAATGGGCTTTTATCACAAATACCCATTACAAGCTAACTTAGGGTACAAGCTAACTTAACCAATTGAACATAACAAACAGGCCCAATTCGATGCTTAACAATTCTAGCATCCTTCGACACAATAGAGTTCGACCCAATATCTCACAGAACAAATGTTTGAGATATTCAAATGTCCTCGGATCAATAGACTTGAACAAACTCATCAATTCTCTCCAGCGCATTCACAAGTCTTATCCGGTGAAGTCAGCATCTATAAGATTTAATTCATAGCACTTTGAACCAAACATACCTTTAGAGTTCAGTGCTCTCACAAACTGCTCAACTTTTGTTCAGTGCTCTCACAAACTGCTCAACTTTTTCCCTCCTCCCCCTTCAATTATCAAACCGCAATCAAATTATAATCATCAAAGTTACTTGTAAGTTAACACTTGTTTGACATCAAAGGTCTGTTTGAATTGACTTACTTCAACTTACCTACTGACGTAAGTTTTGTGACAATGTTTGGACGACCTTATCAAACAGCTTACGACACTTTTCAAAAAAAATTTTACATTAATTTATAAATTCTCCGAGATAACTTACGAAAACAACTTATAGCATGTATGTATATATATAAAACAATTTAAATTTTTTTTATAAAAATAGCTAATGTGAGCTTATTCATAAGTGCTTATTTTGATAAGTACTTGTGCTATAAGTTTTTAATAAATTGTTTATCCAAACAAACCCTAAATCTTCAAGAATACAATGCTTCTAATCCTCCAACAAATGAATTGGAATCTCACAAATCAAAATGAGTATATTGTGACGCACATTCATGGTAATGCTGAAATTGAAATTATTCTGAAAATTGATAGCGCACAAGACAATAACATATATGGAAATTTTCAGAGACCTTGGCTGGTATGTTGACTGGGTGGAAATTATGAACGCGTTAACAGGAGGAGCTGGTTTGACGGTGGATGGAGGTGCTTCGATTACCGGTCAACAACGCCGTAGCTGGAATCGGAGAAGATGGAGGTTTTGCGCGGAGTGAAGCGAGAACTGGAATAAATAAAATAATTTAACAGAGAATTCTCGTGTGAATATCTTTTATCTATTATAAAACTATAAAAATCTAACTACTTAGAAAACGGCCTCTTAATCAAAATTATGGTTTTATCTTATTAAAATGACCTATATTGATTTGGTATTTATTACAGTTGAGATGTCATCACCTTATTCTTTTGGTATATTTTTAATTTATTTTATGACATTAACACAACTAAACCTACGATTCAAATTTGAAATTCAAATTAACACAATAATTAGCTATGTATGGAGGTTCATGCACTGGTACCTCCATTTTTAATCGAATATATTAAAGATGTAATCATTATGGTTAGCTATTGTGAACCACCCGGTTTGTGGGATGGTCACCATGCGCCTCAAAACCCATAGGTGAAAAGCCGTGTGTATGGTTCTTGGAGAAAACTTTGAAGCAACTCTAAGGTGTGTTCTAAGGTAGAAGCAAGAGACTTTAAGTCTTAGGTAGCTTGTGGTAGAAGTATGTCTTCTATTCTTTATTTATTATTATTGTTTTATCATTATGAGTGATTGAGGAGGAGTGAGAGGGGTCTCATATCTAAGAGTTCTTAGATAGAAGGATTACTAGATAGTGATTAAGTGAGGAGTTATAAACGGGAGAGTTTAGCTCTTAATTGATGTTGTTGATAGTGAACTTCATCCCTGACTTGGTAGCCTCCAGATGTAGGTGTGTTGTCACCGAACTGAGTAAACAATTATGTTGTGTCTTTTATATTTTATGTAGTAATTTATCTTGTCTGTATGTTTATGTTAGATCAGATGTCACGACATTCTTGTAAGACATTTGAGTCTGCTATACCAGAATTTCAATTGGTATCAGAGCAAATATTTTATCTGTTTCTAGATGAGATTCATGGGGATACTTTCTAGTTATGTGCAAGGTAGAAAGTTTATACTGAAAAGTTGTTTGAACGAGGATGGTTCATATTGTGTTTCTATGGTCCCTTGAAGTGGAGGATGGACCATATGTGATAGGTTGAAGGTGTAAGGCCTAGTAGTTGGAAGCAGGCTCTTATGTTTCTGTTTTGTTGGTTTGATTTATTTTCAAATCAAGTATGGACCGTTGTCACCTGTTTTGTGGAACTCATGTATTAGGGTGACTAAGCCATGCTTGAAGATTGTTGAAGAGTTTTCTGATCTATCCCTTTTCGCTGCATTTGTATCTGATAGAAAACTCCTGATAGTTGGTGAGTGCCTTGGAAAGATGTTCTACAAGATATTGGAACATCCTATTAACAATATGTGAGGAATCCCGCTGCACTAAGTGTTGTCATAGCAGATATTTTGGGTGCCAAGTAAATGTGTGCTAATCATATTTGTTTATAACCTTCTCCTGATCTGAAGAGGAGGAATATGGGAAATTACATTGTCATTTATTGGATTAATTTTCTTCTGGTCCAAGCAAGTAGGCATGCAGAAGTTGAGCAAAACTGCTTAATGGTGGGTTGTGTATTTGTGTAGGTTGATCTGTTTCAGGTGTATGCTCTTGTGTCCCCTGTAAGAGTTGTGTATGGATTTTCATGAGTAAGCCTATATATTTGGGTGATGTCAAAATTGATGTTGAAGCATCATCTCAGTTCTTTAGCAAGGGAAGGTTGTCTTTGGTCATGGTGAAGTGTAGAGTCACTAACCAAATTTGATGTGATTTGTGGTTTGAATATCTTATATGTTTGCTAGTTGAAATGAAGAACCCATTTATACTGGTGTTGCTCAACCAATTGTGAGAAGATGGGTCTAACTATTATATAACAATTTAAGAGAGTTTTATGGTGAGAAAGATATGCATATAACTGATTGCAAATACCTTGTCGGGAGCTGAGTAATTGTATAATGTATTCATGCAAAATTATGTCCTGAATAGTGATTGACAGTATGTTAATCTTCACAAGTGTATGATGTGTGATAGCCTCATCTGTTATGAAGATACGGTCCTTTGATGAAGATGTGCATACAAATGATGGCAAATACCTTGACATGAGTTGGATACTTGTTTGATGAATGTGTGTTAGCCTACAATTCAAACTCCTTGCATAAAAAAGGATGTGAGAAGTCATGCTTTCTCTATATTCAATTGTCTGTGATAACCTGAATGAGTTGGACTGGCTATGTTACTTTTTGCCTCTTAAAAGACTTTTTTGTGTAAAAAGTCTTCTGGATAATGTACCAAGAACCAAAAGGATGGGTTCTAGGATATGGAGAAGTTGATGTTCTATATGATGTTGTAACATCATAGTTGTTGAAAATAACAGATGTTTTTAAAGTAAAGTTGAAGCTCAAGAAAAGGCATCTATGGTTGTATGGATTGGACAGGTTCTGATCTTGATGATAGTAGCATGTGGATGAAAGGGATGAAAGAGAATATCAGACAGGGTGATCTAATCAACATTCTTGTTTATAATGTGGTTTCTTATACTACGAGTGACATAATATGGCAATCTGGATCTTGTATAGCAAGCAAACTAAGGACACTTGCTTTGGAATATGTGAGAAATTTTAAATCAAGAGTGATTATAGTATCGTGAGGACTTTATCAAATGTGTTCTTATTAAGTTTAAAGTGAAGGTGTTAAACAAGGATGTTCATTCATATGTGTGAAGTAGTTACCATTCACTAAGAGAAGTTGAAGGTTCTCATGTACACTTGACTTGTGCCCAAATGATTTTATTCAGCAGAAGCATATGTTATCTTTGATAGGGGAAGTCAAGCAAATGTCTATGAATCATTGCTGCAGTAGTACATATATGATGTATCTTGGATGTGATTCAAGCCCGTGAAGATTGTGATACAAGGAGTTGTTGCTTATGCCCTTAATAGAGTCTGTGTGATACTAGCCAGGAGAAGCTAGTTATAGTCCATAAGACAACATGGTTTATCTGAAGTAACTTATCTTTCTTTGTAGTACTTGATGAGTTTGAATGCATGGTTTATGTGGATATATCACTTGAATATTTTGGTATCTTGGAATGTATCACTCTTGAAGAATTAAAGGAGTACATTTAAATTTCAATGGAGACAGTGTGAGCATTATTCCATGCTTATGGATAAGTCTGAGAATTAACTTAGATTATATTGAGGAATGAACTTGTTTGTGTCGCTATGATTAAGTGTTTTCTTCATCATATTATGGTTAAAAGGAGGGAGTTTGTTAAGGGACATTTAGGGATTTTGTTAAGGGACATGAATGGAAATAGGTCCCTTAGATAATTACTTCAAAACCAAGGCAGACTGGTTATGTGGTATTGTTGTGGATGCTCCAAATGATGTTGGAACATCATTTTTTATAATACTTGGAACTGTGAAGCTCAATATCCTAACTCCACACATATCAGTGGCAGTTATGCATATTATGATGAATAAAGAGATGTTGAAGAACTAGTATGCGCAGACAATGCATAACTACTGGGTTATTTTAGAAACTTCACTTAGTATCTACAACCATTAGTGAAGGATTTACGCAGAAGAATAATTAATCTGCAAGGCTACTGACAAGGAAATTCTTCTATTGAATAGTCAGAATATTAGTGAAATTGTTTTTAAATGCACTAAGAAGAGGTTAGTGATTAGCTTAAGACTATGGTAACATGACACCTGAAATCACTCGGCTGAACCTCCGACTGATAGTGGTGTATCAATAGAGTCGCCAACGAACTTCTTTTATCTCACGAAGGAGAAAGGAAAACATCGAGTAAACCTGAAGGGGAGAAATCGTGGTCCTATGATCGAGAGATCAAGAGAATCTAGGTAAGGGAGTTAGTTACGCGAGGGGAAGGGATTAGCACCCCACACACCCGTAGTACTCTACGGTATCCACTTTCTACTTCTAGCTAAAGGGTGTGTTATATCTATCTATGCCTAGTCAGTCACTATCATGCATGCAAAAGAAAGGGGAAAATAAAGAAACCACGGGGAAAAGAAGGAAGTATTTACAAATTTTGCTCGAGCAAGCCCCGTGACAAGATGCCTACGTATTCCCGCGTGCAATGGGAAAGTTAGAGCGTCGTAGTTCGGCTCACTTGCTTTGGTGGGTTTTGTGTTTTTTACTTGTGAAAAAAGGTTTTAAACACAAAAGAAAGGAGCACGCAAAGGCGAAAAGAGTTTGTGTTGGTTGGTTGCTTTTACCTTGAGAAAGGAGTTTAAATCATTATTAAGTGTTTTGTTTTCAAAGGGAAAAGAAAAGCAAGTTTTAGTTTTATTACATGCAAAATGCAAAAAGATTAGCAAAACAAAAGGGATACTAGCTAAGTACTAACCCTAATGTTGACATGCAAAAGCTGGGCCTATGGTTTAGGAAGCAAGGGAATCTCCACCTATGTTGACATGTAAAGGATGTAAATCCTAATGTCTAGGCTAGAGAAACTGGAAAAAAAGCAAGCAAACAAGCACAATTCACAAGTAGAATTTCCCTAAACGGGTCTTTAAATAAACCAGAGGGGTTCCTGAACATGCTCCAACTACGGAAGCCCCATCATGCATCTTTATTCCTACTTCTTATGACAAAAGAAAGTTGTAAAGCCCTACTTCTCATGATATCTAGGAAAGCTGTAAGAGAATGCAATAAATGGTGTAGAAACTACCGAACGGATATAGAATCCGAAGAGCACTGCGAGCTAAAGAAATACTCCGGAAAACTTCAAGTAATGCAGCCATGCAATAAGAGTAAACCGGTGAGAATTGTTCAAAGCATCGAAAACAAGCGGAGTACGTGTCGATACGCATCCGAAGCGATAATGCCTGCAAGAACAAGATTAGGCCGAACAAAACAAGATAGGAAGGGTGCACACGTGGGTGTACAAGCTCAAAACACCTGCAAGAAGGGAGTTAGACCCAAAAAGCAAGCAAAAGAGTGCATGTGTATGCATGCAAACATCGGAGAAATATGTCGTATGTATGTGCAACACAAGCCCCTGCATCAAATAGGACTCAAATAGTATCTAGGCATGGCTAGAGCACCTACTGTTTGAGGTTAGAATCAAGAAAGAACAAAAAATGCACCAGCACAGGTTGCGCTAAGCGCGACCTGCAAAACAAAAAGTCAGAACGTTTGGCGCTTAGCGCGCTCCTGGTGGCGCTAAGCGCGACCTGCAACCTGCAACCTGCAAAAAAATGTTATTTTGGTCCAGACCACCTGTTCATGATGCTCTCATGCCAAAATTCAATTCATATTGTTAGGCCATGATCTCATGACAAATAGAATCCAAATGAACATGCGAGGTATGCAAATCGAATCGATAAAACCAATGTTCATAGATGAGGAGTACACGCATGAACATGCGAGGAATGCAAATCGAATCGATAAAACCAATGTTCATAGATGAGAAGTACATGCATGAACATGTGAGGAATGCAAATCAAATCGATAAAACAAATGTTCATAGATGAGGAGTACACGCATGAACATGCGAGGAATGCAAATCGAATCGATAAAACCAATGTTCATAGATGAGGAGTACACGTATGAACATGCGAGGAATGCAAATCGAATCGATAAAACCAATGTTCATGGATGAAGAGTACATGCATGAACATGCCAAGAATGCAAGTGAAATTCATAATTCTAATGTTCATTTGAAGATGAATGCATGAACATGCCAAGAATGCAAGTGAAATTCACAATTCTAATGTTCATTTGAAGATAAATGCATGAACATGCCAAGAATGCAAGTGAAATTCACAATTCTAATATTCATTTGAAGATAAATGCATGAACATGCCAAGAATGCAAGTGAAATTCACAATTCTAATGTTCATTTGAAGATAAATGCATGAACATGCCAAGAATGCAAGTGAAATTCACAATTCTAATGTTCATTTGAAGATAAATGCATGGACATGCCAAGAATTCAAGTGAAATTCACAATTCTAATGTTCATTGGATGAAGGAACCATGCAAGCGAGCCGTGTGCATACACAATGGATACATGCACAATGCATGGCGTGCCAAATGATCATGACGCTTGGATGTCCGCATGTCGAATGCAAATTATGCTTCAAATCATCATGGATCGATGCAACCAAATCAAACTAAATGCTCCCTTATGCATGAGCATGTGATAGATGATGTAAGATGCACGGAATTATGACTTGTATGCGAGGAAAACACAAATGCACAAGGATATATGCATGCTATGTATAGAATCCTCATTCCGACACAAATAAGGCGGAAAAATCTAATTCAAATCAAGTAATTCAAGAGTACAAGTTCAAGATCCAGAATCTACATTGAATTTGCATGCAATTTCAGTATTCAATTTCAAGAAAAGATGAAAATCAAGAACAACTTAAAATAAGTGCTTATTTGAATCTAACACTTACTTGAACTTGGAGTTTGAATCAAATTGAAGATGAATTCCTTGTGCTCTTCAAAGAAAATACCAAATCAGTAGAGAATTGATGATAATCTTCGGAATTAGCCTTGAATTCTTGAAGAAAACTTGAGGTCTTCAATGGAGGATTGAGGAAGATGAAGGAGAAATCCTTGAATCTTGCAATTGGAGAGAAAATCAAGATGAAATCGTTCCTTCCATAGCTGATTCGAGCAGAAGAAGGAAATGAAGATGAAGATTCAAATAAGAGAAGCTGCGTTGGAAGAAAACCGAAAAAGCGCCATGTCTATGGCGAGTATTGACGGAGGTCGTGCGGCTGTGGTGGTTGCTTGGAGGGAAAGTTGAAGTTTTAACTTTGTTCTTGAGTTTTGCTTTGGATTTGAGAGAATTAGAGTGTGATTGGTGGTGAAAATTAAGCAAATGATTGTATTGTTGTGATTTGTGAAGAGGAAAATCTATTTATAGTTTTAGGAATTGGGCCTAAGAACCATAATCAAGCCTAAATCATGATTATCCAAATAATTTTCGTGATTAATCCAAAACATCCAGATCCGTGCGAAATTTGGAGTCGGAATACAAACGAAAAGTGTCCGGAATGCGATTTTGCTTGAGTGAATCAAAATACCGACTTGGTCCGGTGAACGGTCAAGAAAATATGAATTTTTGAAGTTTCAGCACCATTTTAGACAACTGACACATGTAGAATTTTATTTGTGCGCTTCTGAGAAAACGCCTCGAACGAGGATCCTCTGATCAAAATTTACAAATGAGTACCTGTGAGACAAACGAAGCTGACGAAATTTGTGAACTTTTGGCATTGGTCCCATCTCGTTTCAATGAAAATCGAGTGAGATATGACTTTCCGAACTTCGCGTATCAGATGAAAAATTGCTCGGTTAAGCTCAAAACCAACGTCAAAGAACAAAATTCTGGTACTGATTGGTGAGAAGTCAGCTTCTGAGTTACAAATGAAAGTTGTAGGGTACTTCGACACGGAATTTTAGAAATGGGTCTCGCTCAATTCCGAGCTTCCATCTAGGAGATAAAGACTGTTTAGCGGGCGAAACGCGCAGTTCAACATTAAGATTTAGCTTAATCCACTGGAGAAAACCGTTTCTTTGAGGACCTTCCTCACAAAGCCTGCTCTTGGCCTTCAAATAAGAGTTGTAGACAATAATGGTAGGGACCTGCTCATCGAAAATAAATAGAAAATACCCAAGGAGACGAGAGATACGCCTTCGAGAGGGCCCAAAATGCACCGAAAACCCGAAATCTGCTTTATTGAGAAAAAGGCGAGTAAACTCTTTTTGGTTGCCATTTGGAATACCTTGCACCTGGTAATCCTCATGATCAATGCTTATGCATGCGACCACATGCATGATTATGCAATCGGGTTATAAGCCAAAAGCGCGGAAAAGAAGAGGGTAAATTTTGGGGTACAACAACACTTTATTCATGAAAATATGTGGATACTTAAGGATATAAATCAGAAGTGTCCCTGAAAAGTTTAACTCTCTGAATGAGGTATGTGGATATTTGTAAATTGATGCTGAAATGACACAGATATTGTCAAGCCATAATATTGTTCTCCATTACTGAAGATCCATAAAGGAACAATGTTAAAACAACATGTTGTGACATTTTAAAGTTATGGGTAATCTTAACACAACATGATTGTATGTCTCTAGGAGATTCTAAGTAAAGAAAGTATTTACTATGAAGAAATGTCACAAATATAATATCTCAGTATAGGTGACTAAGTCTAAGTGAAAGAAGAACACTTAGTATACATCATGGATTATCTGGTGATGTATCCTTAATTGGCAGGAGAAGAGGTGTTAATCACATGATACAAGAAAAAAGTGTCTGAATAAATGTCAAAACATTATTCAGGACATGTCCCTGCGTGGTAAACAAGGGCAAGGTGACCTATGCATTCATTGAGATTGATTCCTCTCAGAAGAAACATTCTAAGTGACATTAAAGATGTTCAAAGTTGCCATGGATGATGCACATTGATTCCTACTTCAGTTATTCATTCTCAATTAACGATGTTTTGACAAAAAATTAAAGAAATTTATTAATTCCTAAGAAACTGATGTGTTATTTATAGAGGCCACCTCTACCCTCTAGTCACAAGTGAGTAATTTTCGTTCATCACCACCATGAGTTTTGTTCGGGTTTGGGAAAATTGTGCTTGGGTCTGGTTTTGTGAGGGTCTTCTTTGTTAAGTTTTGGCCAAAAATGGGAGAAAACTTGTGTTACATATGTGTTGCTCAAGAACTCAAACAGGAGAGGGTGTTTACAAACCTTGTGTCAAGCATGTCGTATCAAATTCTTAAACAACACGTGGCTTTATTTTGTGACCTGTGATCTGAGTTATGAAAACAGTTGTGACCTGTGTTCTGAGTTACCAGGGGTGGTGGTTGATTTGGATGGACACTTGGTTGTTGATTTCACAACTAGAAAAACTCACACATTCCACCATTGAAGATAACAAGATTGGGGGACAACAATCTAGCTTCTTCTATCTTCTTCCTCGTGTGCATAAACACAACATCAGGACTTTCCTTCTTTTTATCATGCATGTTTGGTGTTGGTTCAATGAAGAATCTTCAGAATTATGCAAAGAAGATGTAGAACAAAATGTTGAGACATTACCTTCAACTAAAGATTTGTTGCTATGTGCAGTAGGCCTTGGATGTTACTGCTGATGAAGTTTTTTTGTGTTCCTCGTTCCACTCACGATGTTCCTGATGCCATTCATTTTGTTGATTGTGCCAAGCTGGCGCCTTTTCATGGCGCGCTTGATTTGCAATTTCCAATTGCTGGAACATGTGAGTCATATACTCAGGAGCAGTTGAGGACGATCTTGCACCAGAAAATGGAGGAATAAGAGATTCAGGTTGATAGTTGGTTGGAGACCATCTTTGTGGATCCCAAGCTCCCCACCCGGTGTTTGCATCAATGTCTTTAGGTTGATGTTCCTGATCAATGTTGGGCATATCTGCATCAATAGGAATATCTTCATCCATAAAAACTTGTTCGAACGACACATAAAAGTTGTACACTCTGGTATTTGACCCTTTTTCTTTAAAGTAGAGGCACTGACGTTGCTTGTCCCACCTATATCCCATATGAGTAAGTGTAGCCTGATTGAATTCTTGGGCAGCAGTGGGATATATAAGAGGCATAGAAGGTATGATCACGCCCCATAATTTTATAATTCACATTATTTGGGCAGAATAGCCGAGAGCAGTGTTTCTATTGTTGTCACGCATTTGGAACATACGTTGAACAAAGTAATTTGTCCAGTTCAAGTAAATCTGATTTTAAAGGATGTACAAGAGATGAATATCAGGCCAATCTAATCTGGAATGACCACCTGACCTTGGCCACAAGATGTGAGAAACTATCCAATGAAGCATTATTGGAATGTTTTGAATCATGCTAGAAGTAACTTGTTCGTCAAGACCAAGAGGCCTTTCCAACTTCAGAATTGAGGCAAGACACTCCTGTTTCTTATATTCATGATCAAACGTTACATCGTGCCAGCTTTGCAACACAGAAGTACCAAAAGAGATTTGGAAGACAGTGTCCCAATCATCAGCTTCAAACACATGTGTTTTGTTTCCAATACAACACTTAAAGGATATTCCTCTAGATTTTTTCAAACCAGCATAAAATGCACAAATGAAATACTCATGATAATTGTCATTTATGGTCAGAAAGTTACCTAATTTTTGTGCATCTAGCAGATCGCACACATATGTGATGTGCAGAGAGAGAACACCCCTTTTGTTGAAGACACGTGGCTTCATGACTAGCTGTGACTTGAATGAACTTTTGAACTCATCTTCTACTACTAGATGTAAGATGGAGAGGGTAGAATGAGGAATTTCTGGAGATTCAACCCGAGACGAGGTCCCTAAAACAACTTTTCCTTTCCCTTTTCCTCTTGATCTAGGAAGTATTGTTTTAGGAGGAATGGTTGATGAAGAAGAATATTGTGGGATGAGTTGCAAAAGGAGGCGTGAGAGATGAACAATGGATTAGGGTTGGCCGAAATTTGATGTTATGATATGTAAGAGAATGCTTTGCTAATATATTAATTGCTAAATGGGCTGATGGGTCGACCCAAAAAGAGTTATGTGTAAATGCAAAGGTTTTTGAATCGATACAAGATTAAAAACTATTCTGAAAGTTATATGTGTCGATACAAAACACGTATGTATCAATACATACTAAAGGAAATTAAAAAAACAGAAAATATCAGAGCTATGTATCGACTCATACGATTTATGTATCTACCGAAGCTTCTTTTGTGTCGATTCAAGACATTTTGCATCGACCTAAATATGATGAAAATAAGTTTTTAACAGATTTTTATGGAAAGGGAGATAGGGGACCCATCTGGAAAATTATGTTTGTGCAGAACGAGTCATTTTTGGAATGATTATGCAAAATGGTAGTGCGATGTACATGGTTAATAAGAATGCTCAAACAATTTATGTAAAGCGAAACATATAAACAATATTTAAGGAACATATTACACATACACAAAATCAATGAATTTTAACAGGGTGTGGAGAGGAACAATATTACCTTAGTTGATGAACCTTTAATACAAACGTACAGAAACTAGACTCTATACTTCTTGACATCTACACTCTTAACATGTTCATCTTTACCCAAGTTTCCGTTAGTGGTCATGGGGGTGTTAATGGACTTTGAGTCATTCATTCCAAAGCGCTTGAGCAGCTCTCTGCAGTATTTCGTTTGACACACAATTGTGCCCTCATCGAGCTGTTTTATTTGTATACTGAGGAAGTAATTTAGCTCCTCCATAAGACTCATTTCAAATTCCCCTTGCATAACATTAGAAAATTCTTCGACCAAGTGTAGGTTAGTTGAGCCAAAAATTATATCGTCTACATATACTTGAACTAAAAGAATGTGTTTTCCTTTACCTTTAATGAAGAGAGTGGTATCCACTTTACCTCTTGAATATCCATGATCAGGCAGAAATTTGCTAAGTCTTTCATAACAAACCCGAGGGGCTTGCTTAAGACCGTACAAAGCTCATTTTAATTTGTAAATATAATCTGGATATTCAACATTCTCAAAGCCAGAAGGTTGTGAGACATATACTTCTTCATTTATGACACCATTTAGAAAAGCACTCTTCACATCCATTTGGTAAAGCTTAAAATTCTTAGAACACGCATAACCGAGCAAAAGACGAATAAACTCAAGGCAAGCAACTGGAGCATAAGTTTCTTCATAGTATATGCCCTCCTCTTGGTTATACCCTTGTGCCACTAAGCGAGCTTTATTTCGAGTTATCACTCCGTTTTCATTAAGTTTGTTTCTAAAAACCCACTTAGTGCCTATGATATGATGGTCTCGCGGACGAGGGAAAAGTTCTCAAACGTCATTTCTTTTACATTGATTAAGCTCATCTTGCATGGCCATTAGCCAAATTTCATCAATCAAGACCTCTTTGGTGTTCTTAGGTTCTACTTGTGAAACATATGCGAAGTGATAGCAGAAATTACTTATCTTAGAATGAGTTGTCACTCCTTTTGATATGTCTCCCAATATGTTGTCAATAGGATGGTCTTTTGAGGATTTCTAGGCTGGTAGAAGACTTTCACTTATGTTGTCCCTTCTTCCTCATCTTTGTCATGACTAGTATCTTCCTCCTCCTCTTTGTCAACTGATTTGGACTGATCAATTTCCAGAACAACTTCCTTGAGTATGTCTTATAAAGATACACCTGCGCCATTAGAAGAAATACCTTCTCCGACATTTTTCGGATAAGACTCATTTAAAAGAAACACGGGCTAACTCTTCAACAATAAGTAAATGTTTATTATACACTCTAATTACCCTAAACATAATGTTATGTTCAGTATGTTCAATAATGCATCAAGTTTTTGTGAAAGTAACTTTATAACCCTTGTCGCACAATTGACTAATACTTAACAAATTATGTTTAAGGCCCTCTATAAGATGGACATTAGAAATAATAGTGGTAGAGGGATTATCTACACTACTTTTTTCGAGTATAACTCCTTTGTTATTGTCTCCATAAGTAACATATCCCTTCTTCTTTGCTTTGAAGTCAATGAAAAGCGATATGTCACCCGTCATGTACCTTGAGCACCCGCTGTCTAGAAACTATCGTCTATCAACGGATGCAAGACACTCAATATGCAATATCAAAAGAGAGAGGTAGGTACCCAATTTTCATTGGGTCCATATGGGTAAGTGGTAACATGGTTTCCTTTAGGCCTCCATTGATAAATTCTTTTAGGAACAAGGAACCTCCTAAGCTTGCATTTCTCGATGGTATGACCTTTATGACAACAATAATGACATAAACCATGATCATGAACTTGCTTACTTTTTCTCATTGAGTCCTTTGGAATATTTTCTACAAAAGAATATTTAGCATATGGTGGATTCAATGATTTCTTAAAAATCCTAGAATCAATGGCATAAGTAACCTTGGGCTGTAAAGCTTTTTCCAATTTGGCATTAAGAGTTTTAATCTCTTGTTGCCAAATATGACAAACTCCACAATATCTACTTTCAACACATCCATTTACATCAATATCTTTTGAACTTTCTGCAATACTAGCTTTTAGACTTTTTAATCTTGTTCAACTTTATACACTTTACCCTTCAAATGAGAAAAGATTTGTTTGTTGGAGGATAATCGTTTAAAAGCGTCTACAACTTCGTTATGCAGTTTTTCAAAAGCTATTTTCAGTTCAGAGAAAGACAAAGAATCAAAATTACTACAGTAGACTTGTCTTACTTTATTTTCATTGTTTCTATTCTTGTGGTGGGATTGGTTATTGATGTGAGTCGTGAGACATTGATCTGCAGTATCGTCACTATCACTTGAGCTTTCATTACTTGATGACTCACTATCACTTTCCCACGCAATATAAGATCTTCTTTGTCTGTTGAACTTCTTTGGTGGTGCATTTTCTTTGTCCTTTTTGTTCATAGGACATTCTGTTTTATAGTGCCCAGATTTACCACAATTGAAGCAAGATCTTTTTCCTTTATATTTCTTATTTTCCTCCTGCTTTGATTCCATGGATTGTCTTCTAAACTTTGTGAGATTTTTGTCGGAGTGTTTGATTCTATTCTTTCAAATGAATCTATTATCTATGAACAAACAATCCCATTTCCTTATCATCTTAATCTTCGTCACTAATTGAGTCATTATCATTTTTCTCTATTTGTTAGGACTTAGAGCTAGAAGCCTTAAGAGTTATTGGCTTCTTCTCACTCTCCTTGTATATATTCTTCTCCTTCTTAATTTTGTTCTCATGCTTTTCAAGACTTTGTAATTGTTGCTGATGTTTTTCCAGCTTCCCAAACAGAGTTGTGATGGTAAGCGTAGTGAGATCGTTGGCTTCCTTGATAGCTGTAACTTTATTCCCTGCTAAGACATCTCATAATTTTGTTAGTGGCATTTTCATTGGAAACAGGTTTTCCAAGTGCATTTAAACGACCAGTGAGATGAATGAATCTCTTTTGCATGTTAGAGATAGATTCTCCATGTTTCATGCGAAAGAGCTCAAACTCTTGATTAAGTGTGTTAATTCGGGATTTTTTAACTTCAGTAGTACCCTCATGGGCAACTTCTAAAGAATCCCACATTTCTTTAGCAGTCGTGCAATGAGATACCCGATAATATTCATCAACACAAAGTGCTGAAATATCATATTTCGGCCTCTCAAATTGCTTGACCATATTTTCTCATCTTTTTCATCCCAATCAGCCTCTGGTTTAGGCACAACGGTACCTGCCGCATTCCTCATGGTAATTTGAAAAGGTTCATCTTGAATGAAACTCCATACATTCATATCAATGGAATTTATGTGAACTCACATGCAGTCTTTCCAATAGCCATAGTTTTCACCGTTGAAAACAGGAGCTCTATTGTATGCCCCCTTTGGTCCATAATCCATATCGTTAGAAGTATCCACAAAGCACCAACGAACCGGTGCTCTAATACCACTTGTTAGACGTTGTGGCAAGTGATTGGAAGGGGGGGTGAATATATCACCTTTTTTACTATCACAAATTTAAAATTATTTATCAGAGTTAATAACGAAACTGCAAAAAGCGACACATGGTCCTGAATTGACTTCCGTCTATTCTGAATCGGCTATTAGAAAATCAGACATGTAATAATTTACTGGATTTAATTAAGATGAATAAGATGAATTAACACATAATTTATATTGAATCAGTGCACTTATCACTATAGCACTATTTTTAATGAATAAAATCAAGCTAGCACTTTTGTCAAACAGTTGGAGTATGCTTGTTCAATGATCAATGACAATGGAGTTTTGATAAAGAGTTTCTTCCAGCCTTGTATCAATGAATGTGAAAATTTGCACATCAATTGAATCACAAACATGTTGTAAAAATAAAGAGAGAGAGAGAGAGAGAGAGAGAGAGAGAGAGCATTTTAGTAAGGAAGTTCCCCGCTATCGTTCTCGCGTGTGGGTATGTCTCTCTCTCAATTTTCAAATTGAAATTGAGAATTTTCTATATCAATATGCTGAAATATTGTTTACAAGGTTGCGATACAAAGATAGAAAATTAATCACTCAGATCTTATTCTTCTTGTATGAACCTTCTCTTGATATGAGCTGATCAAGAATACACCTGCAAGATTCACAGACAATTCACCAGTTCCACGACCTGTTTGCAAAATCACCCCGATCTTCAAACCTTACGCTACGGTTGAATCTTCCCTGTGCAATCGTGACTAACACCTTCAAGATTCATAGACAATTCACCGGTTCCACGACCTGTTTGCGAAATCACCCCGATCTCCAAACCCTACGCTACGACTGAATCTGCCTTGTGCAATCATGACTAACAAACCCACAAGAACACCTCCGTTATTGCTGAACAAACCTTCTGGTTTTTCCTCGAAACCCCCTTCTGAATCTTCAAATCATCTAGATCACCGATTGTACCACTGAACGTTATCTCTTTGATCCCATGATTCAATAATCAATGATGATTATGTGTCAATGTTCTTGAACCAAGGAGATTGAGAATATGATGAAGATATAAGTCTCTTTCAGGTTTCTAATGCTCATAAAATGCATGCTCACCAATTGTATTTGTGACACCCTATCAAACTAAACTGCCAAACTTTTCTTTTATATGGAAACCGAAACATGTTAGAAGAAAAACAGATTTATGAGTCGATACAAATTAATTATGAGTCGACCCAAGTCACTTAATGTATTGATACAAGTGATTTTGTATCGATGTATACTGTACTACAATTATTTCCAGAGAGTTGAGTTAAGTATGAGTCGATACAAATGATTATGTATCAATGCATATTGTTATTAAAATGATTCCAGAAAGCTAAATAACGCAGAGTCGATGCATGGCACGAATGAGTCGATGCAAGTAAGATTTGTTTTGACACAAGCACTTATGTATTGATGCAAGATCCAAAACATGCAAGAATCCAGAACCTTAGTTCTAGTCTGTGTCGATCCAAAACACGTATGCATCGATGCATACTGTATGAAATTTAGTTTCCAAAATAAAAGAACTAATTTGAATTGATACAAAGGATTTTGTATTGATGCAAACAACAAACAGAGAAGAATCCCAATTTTTGATGTTTATATAAGTCGATCCATAGTGATGTGTGTCGATGCAAAGCTTAAATTTTTAAGCCATCAAACTGACATGTGTCGATACAAAACACGTATGAGTTGACTCATACTGAAGGAAAATTGTTTTTATGAAATCAGTTAGTTATATGTATCGATGCATGCCTTTTTGTATCGACCCAAGAGGTTTGTACATGAGTAAAATTATACTTTGACCATTTTTAAGCATGTTATTATGTTAGGATAAGCACACATATGTTTAGGACCAAGTTAGACAATCAAACACATATATTTGCTATCATACAAAACTATCAAACTGCATAAGCACATATTATGTAAAGGGTTGCTCACAAATATAATGTACAATAGGACGTATAAACTTTCTAAGAAAAACAGGTACAACAAGAAGTCCCATTGAAATGTCAAAACATACTATGTTGAACTTATTCAACAACTAGAACAACATGTCAAAGAAGATGTCCTATGAAGGAACATTCGACATCGCGCTTACTGAACTGATAAATGAGGTTCAGTTCTGTTCTTAAGAATGTAAAATTTTCAGGGAATATTATGCAACCTATATGACGCATATTTAAAGGTCCAGAAGACCCAATCAGAAATCAAGAGACTAATTAGGAAACTGAAGATTGAAGACCATACTTGTAGCAGAAGTTTTCTGCAGTTTGTTACAGTTGATCTACTGTTGTTTGAAGGCCCAAATACAATTGGGTATAGGTTATAAAATAAGGATTTGTAACCTAGTTTAGAAAGCTAACCGAATATATCAAAGATGTAATCATTAGGGTTAATTGTTGTGAACCACCCGATTTGTGGGATGGTCACCGTGCTCCTCGAAACCCGTAGGTGAGAGACAATGTGTATTGTTCTTGGAGGAATCTTTGAAGAAACTCTAAGGTGTATCCTAAGGTAGAATCAAAAGGCTTTAAGTCTTAGGTAGCTTGTGATAGAAGTGTGTCTTCTATTCTTTGTTTATTGTTATTGTTTTATCATGGTGAGTGATTGAGGGGGAGTGAGAGTGGTCTCATATCTAATAGTTCTTAGGTAGAAGGATTATTGGGTAGTGATTAAGTGAGGAGTTATAAACAGGGGAGTTTAGCTTTGAATTGATACTGCTGATAGTGAACTTCATCCTTGGCTTTGTAGCCTCTAGATATAGGTGTGTTGTCACTGAATTGGATAAACAATTCTACTGTGTCTTTTATATTTTCTGTAGTAATTTACCTTGCCTGTATGTTTATGTCAGATCAAATGTCATGACATTCTTGTAAGACGTCTGAGTCTGATATACCAGAATTTTAATCCTTTTCGGACCTAAAGCGCGTGCCACAATTTGCATAATTAGGGACAGAGTGTAAGGTTGACACGCAGAGTTGTTCCTCAAGAACTGAACTGGGAGTCACTTTCTTAGAGAATAATGCGTGTGTGTCTCTATATATATATATATATATATATATATATATATATATATATATATATATATATATATATATATATATATATATATATATATATATATATATGGGAAGATCTTTCTGATGAAGTTCTGTATAAAAAAAAAAAATGGATGATGAGCTTTATCAATGAGGCTGGATTACTTTGGAGGAGGTACCCCACAAATGAAGTCGATCACAGGGCCTCGTTAATGTTCAATTACTGATGGATACCCGTTTTTTAGAAGAAATGAAAGTCATGTTTGGTAAGTTCCAAAAACTCTCGGTTTCTTTGCTTTTTAACATGTCTGCTCGTGATGTTTTGGTCATAACACTAATTATAATGGTGTGCATATCATATGATAGATGAGGTGAATCTTCGTCTTTTCAAGTGGGGGATATGTCTGAAGAAAACCCCCCAATATAATAAAAACAATTAATTGAATTTAACTGCAAATTATCTTAATTAGTTCTTTTATGCTAGTTATTGTTTAATTATGATTGTGTAATGTATGTGTATTTGTTGGATATGTTATTGGTATTAGGGGGAGTAATATTCTAATTTAAAATAACAAATCATAATATATAGAGTTGGTAGAGTAATTAGAAAAATAGTTAAAAATAAAAATTATTTATTTTTGTTTAATTAAAATAATTAAGAAGATATTTGAAAATAGATGTAGTAAGAACAAGGAAAAGCATTATGGAGACTAGTAGTAATATTAAGGGTTTGTGAACTGATAACAGTTTTGGAGAGAAAAACAAGAACAAGACAAAGGCTTACGAAGGAGAAGAGGATTCTCCATTGTTAAAGAGATTCATTGTTGGAAATTCAGGTAAGGGGAAAATGCTTAGATATATTGGTGCTTAGTGAAAGGATAGAAAATGGATCCTTAACCTCTCTAAGTTAACACTTTGAATTGTGAATTATCTTAAATTGGTTGATAATATGGATTAATATGATTTCTATGCTTGAACATGATTAGTATTTTGATTTTACAATTGAGTTTCGTGTGAATTGATGATGCAAAATTTTGTTTGTGTAAATTCTAAAGTTTTCCATTGCTGTATTGTGGTGGCTTGATTATGAGCATGGAATTAGGTAAATTGATGATTATGTATGTTAATAGATAGGTAAATGATGTATTAATGTTAGGTGTTGTTTTTCCTCATGTTGCTGATCGATTTTAAGGAATTGGAGTGGAAACCAGAGTTATGCATTGAACTCCATAGCAAAAAATGAATTATGTAATCTAAAGGCAGGTGACATGTGTCACCCACACCACGACTAGGTCGTCATGGCCTTGAAGGCACTGACAGGCGTTAAAAACCTGATTGGTAGATTGTTATGGTCCTATGCTCAATTTTGTGGGACGATCATCATAGGGATGATGGGTGAGTGGCGTAGAGTGGATGACGGGTGTCATTCTAGTGCAGGAAGCCTGTCATGCTGTTAGAATTGTTAGAACACAATTATGCACAGCAGTATAGTAAAGATTTTGGAGAGAGAATAGACTAAAGAGAAACTTGTATATTAGTTTTCAATGAACAACAACGCTACTATTTATTTACATTGCTTTGGCTATTTATAAGTGACACATATTGGTCACAGATTAGATTCTGCAGATCAGAATGTCACACTGAATGTCATACTGAATGTCATAACATCTGTTATGACATCAGGATATTTACTGCAGAATTTCCAACACAGCTAGGATAACTACCAATAGTATTTTTAACTAAACAAACTACAGTTTTGAATTAGAACTCAACAAGAATGAGCATTCTTCGCACAATTGCTTGGAATTGAAAGTTGATTCTAATTTACAAAGTTGTGTTGTTAGTAGGCTAATGTTGGGCAACTGTTTGGAGGTGTTTTAATGATGTTTATAGATTTTTGTATGATAGCTTGATGTGACTAGTATTATGCTGGCATAATAAGTTGATTGAATTATGTGTGATTACTTACGTTGTTTAATGATTGCATGGAATGCGTACTATTTATGCTTTGTGGATAATTATATTTATGCTTTGTGAATAATTATGTTGAAGTACATAATCGTTGTTGTTTATGGTTTAAAAGGATTATAAGCATGTTGTTGTTGCATCAATTGTATGTCATGCATCATTTGTGTCGTTGTTGTTGAAAGAGGCAAGTTGCAAGTCTAGAAGGATATATTGGTAACTTGTCCAGAACCTAAAAAAGTGGATTTAGGGTCTAAAAGGGTGAACCTGGTTTGTACGAAGAACCTTTGTGGATTTGTACCACATGTATTATATTGGTGTTACGAGTCACATTCCATGCCCATGTTGTTAGGATATTGGTTTGGATCTTAGTCCAAACCAAATAAATAGGAGTCTATGTTAGTTTGTTAGTATTCCCAAATAAATAGGAGTTGGCTTAGTTAGTATTCCTCATATAAATAGGAGTGAATTGGCCGTAGTTAGTTAGATTATTGTTTGTCGTTTTTCCTATTAGGGTTTGAACAGATAGAATCATCTATTCTCTGAGGAGTATTTGCTCTGGGATTATAGGAATCAATCTCTATAATAGTTTCTTAATTCAATCAATATTATATTTTCTATTTATCTTAATTTACGATCCCTATCACATGTATATGCATATGATGTGGTTGACAAACAAGGTGTGAGGTTGTGATGTTGATAGTTGTGTATTTGATGTCTGATTTGTTGTATGTTATCTACATGTTGTATTTTTTACATTATTTTATATCTCATCCATTTTTCTTTATGTTGTCCACCACGAGAATCTTGCAGATACCCGTGAGTAAAGTTTACTACTGCGAGTGGGAAATAACTCTTGAGTTATTTTCATTTGTTTATTGTTTTAATGCTCTGATTCTGTAATATCAGGATGAGACATTCTTATTATGTTTTGAGTTGATTGTTGAAGTTTAATACCATGTTTGTTGAGGTTTTGAAGTTGTTCAGAGTTGAACAATACAACTTCGTTTTAATTATATTATGAAAGTTAAATCTTTATGAGACTAAATTTGTGGAGTCGATATATTGTTATTACTTGATTTAATGATGTTTCGCCGCAATGAGTCTAATGTATGACAAATATGGATGACAAAACGGGTTCGGCCTATTAATATCAATTTTTCTCACACTTTAGTACGGGAATAGTCGAGAGTTTAGTCCATATCTCTCTAATATGTCTGCCCCTATTTTTTTTCTCTGGGATTTTAGAGACACATTCATTAACATGGACTGGCCGGGGAGCGGGAACATTATCTGCCCCGTTTGAAATCCCTAACTTCTTCTCCTATAGTATAATGAATTTCTTTCCCATAAAAAAAACTTGACTTGAATAGAAAAAAAATGGAGAAATGTAAGTTATGTAACTTATGACATTCATTTTATCATCAAAAATCAAAGTTCCTTCGTTAGATTCTTTTCTTCGTCTCCAATTCCGGCGATCATCCAGGTTCCAAATTTCCCGTTCTCTCAAGCTAAAGTCTTTCAATTTCTCTCTGTATGTGTTTATAGCTATGTCACTGTGCTCTGCACTTTTATTTATTTTTGAATTGCATTGCTATAGCTGTGTGTTACAATGTATTCATTGTATGTGATTTATGACATCATGGTCTATTTCTGATAATTCTGTATAATTTTTTAATGCTGGATGATTAGAAGCATTTCATTCTTGAAGATTTAATGGCAAGTAAGGGTTAAAATCAATAAAACACACGGCACTGACACACGTGGACACCGGTAATAATTTGAAAAATTGAATAAATTCAACCTAATCATAAGTGTCGTTGTCGGACACATACTCAAACATAGAGTATTTTACAATCTCACTTGTATTTTACAAGTTATTGGCTTTTATTTGCTCAATTCTTTTCTGTACTCTCAAGTCTTCTAACAGAATGCATTTACATCTTACTGAGTTTCTTGACCTATTGCTAATCAAGAGAGAAATTGGCTGGCATAAAAAATCACTGCTAGCATCAATGTGATTCCGCAGACTGAAAATGAGACCAGTATTCCTGGACAAGTTTCCTGAACAAAGATTCTTCTCTCTTCATCAACCTCATTGGATCATCATACTCCACCAATTTTCCTGGAAATAAATACAGTCAGAAGTTTTTTCCTTGAAGAAATCAAGCAAGTGATTGATTAAACATATTCATAACTTTTATTCATTATGATTTCAAGTTTGAAAAGTGATCAAAATGTTATCAATTATGTTTTCTGTTTAAGAAGTGTCAGGTTAATTTGAAAAGTGTTTGTTAAATAAGATACAAGGACAATAAAATTGGAAAAAAGTAAAACTTACCATCACTGATTGAAAGAACCATAGTGCAATCCATCACAGTAGGTATTCTGTGTGCTACTGTGATCACCGTACAATCTGCAAACTCCGTTCTAATGGTTTTCTGTAGAATCAAATCAGTTGAGTTATCAATTGATGCAGTTGCTTCGTCCAGTACCAATATTCTACTTCCCCTTAAAAGAGCACGCCCCAAACAGAATAACTGTCTTTGTCCCATGCTCCAGTTCGATCCATCTTCAACAACTGCACAACAATTTTTCACTAATTATTACTAACTACTCTCCTTGTAAGATCTTTCTCTGATCGTAGCACTCTCAGGCATCCTTGGCACGTAAGATCTTACGATCTTACAATCCAACACTCAATCTTGACTACACTGGTATAACAATCAAAGATTATAGTTTACCTGAGGAGTTTAAGCCCTCGTCTTTCTCTTGGACAACTTCTCGCAATTGACACTTCCCAAGAACCTTCATATTATATCAGAATTATTCCATATTTTCTTTTTCTATCCAAATCAAAGTTAAATAGAGACTAGTATATCTTACCTCCCATATCTTTTGATCACTGTGTTGACATAAAGGGTCCAAGTTATATCTTACCGTCCCGTTAAAAAGGGTAGGATCCTGAGGTATAATCCCAAACCGTGACCTCAAATCATGAAGGCCAATAGACGATATATCTATGCCATCAACTACAACTTTTCCTCCCGTTGGTTCTACTAGACGAAATAAAGCACTAATAAGAGTAGATTTCCCACTTCCTGTTCTGCCAACAATACCAATCTTGTGACCTGCTTCAAATGTGCATGTGATCCCATGAAGTACTAGTGGTCCATCAGGCCTGTATCGTATCTAACATGGTATAAACAAATACATTATGTACTTCATTTCAAATCCCGTTTTTCTAAACATTACGATGCTTCACATCTTTAAAATAAAAAACCAGTTACCTTCAAGTCATTTATTTCGACTCTGCCTGCAATTGGCCAATTCAAAGGAGGACGATTTCCTTCTACTATTTCTTCGGCCTCACTTTGTATATGCATATATTGGTTTAGCCTCTCTACTGATATTATATGATTTGCAATAGTGCACTGACATTGAATTGAAGCTACTAAGGAAAAATTCAGTGCAAGACCATAAGATAGAGCCATACCAACAAATCCTGGAATGAAGGACATTGAAATTTAGTAATTTGCATAACGAAAGTTGATTATATTGTTTCGAAAGTAGAAGAAAATAATTATAATACTCAAACAATGACATTTTAGAGGATGAAATAACCGAATTCTCACCAGAAGTGAATGTTCCTGCTGGAAGTATAACCATGAAAAGCGCTGCAGAGGCAAGAAGGCCCGCACTTATTGTTTCTAACCGTTGGATCAACCACTCGTTTGAGGCAAAACTATTAAAAAACGCACTAGCATTAATGTCAATTTGATCAAGATTCTTCTCGAAAAAACGATGTTCCTCATGAAAAGCCCTTATCGTCACAGCTCCTGCAACAGTTTCAGCTACATGGTTAACTAAGCAGGATTTCGTTGTGCCACTCATCCGCATCACTTCCTTTGCTGAGGCAAAGTAGTATTTCTGCTTAAAACACAAAAGGTATCCTTTATCGATATTTTCTTTCTGTTGAAGTTACAAGTTTTAGATAAAATAAGGAGAAGAAGAACATTTTCGTTACCTGCAAGCGAATTGTAACATAAACCATTGGTATAGCCACAATCAATACTTGCCAAGTGACAACAGCTAAAACGGTAAGACTCGAATAAAAATTTATATTCGATCCCACGACATAAGTGAGGCTAAATGGAACGTCAAGATCCATAATGCTCAAATCAGATGAAACCTAAACAAAGAAATAAATAATTTTTTATTGCATTTCAGAGCAAGGAAATTATTGTTTACTATGCTTACCCTACTTAGTATCCTTCCTAATGGTGTAGAGTCGTAGAAAGACATGGGTGCGCGAAAGAGGGAGTTCATCAACTGTAAGAAAAAGTGTTTTGAAGATTGAAGTCCCAAAGCAACTACAAATAGGCTTCTGATCAATGCGAAAAAGGTCGAAGAAACTCCGATTAGGAAGTAAACTAAAATCAACTGCAAAGTGCTGACACGAGGATTGTCTACATTAGAAGCCATCCATGAGTTTTGCAATATCTGACAAACCATAAACATAAGGTGACCAAGTGAAGCAACAAAGAAGAATATATAGCCTTTCATCTGATTCATATATTGTAAGTAAGGCTTCAACCCTATGTTTCCTTTCTCTCTTTCTTCTTGCTTAATTAATTGATTTCCATTTGTTTCTTTAATTGGTTTTTCCATGAAAGTCTGTGTAACCTTTGTAGAAGTTGAATATTTCTTCGTAGTAGTAACATTCACAAGCTGGTTTGAACCCGCGGTCTCCTTGTGAGCATTGACAAGGTCCTTGAATTTTCGGCTTGTTGTCAATAGGTAGTGAAATGAACCGGCTTCTAGGATTAGACCATCTGACATCAACTGTAAATAGAAGAGACGATAAATGGAGATTATAAAATACTACAAGATTAACGAAGACGTAATCGTTGCTCTAAGATGAGTGAAATTACCAAAACAGAATCAAATGCTGGGAGAAAATCAACTTGATGAGTCACAAGTAAGACAGTTTTCCCTATGAGTCCTTCCATGATGTATTCCTGTCAAGCTTCAAAGCAATCGTTTAGTAACAAAAAATGACATTAGACATGTAATTTGTAAATGAAAAACATGAAGAAAAAATATCATTACATTAAATAATTTTTTTGCGGTATGTGCATCAACCGCACTAAACGGATCATCCAATAGATATATATCAGCGTTCTCATAAAGAGCTCGGGCTAGTTGAATTCGCTGCTTCTGACCTCCACTTAAAGTAACTCCTCTCTCGCCTATTTCAGTGAGGTCGCCAAAGGGAAGCAACTCAAGGTCCTTCACCAATGAAGACCTTTGAAGTGTTTCTTGATATCTTTGATCATCAAACTCGGATCCAAACAAAATATTTTCTCGTATTGTACCTGTTTGGATCCATGCTGTTTGAGAAACATATGCAAACTTCCCATAAACACCAATCTGTAATTCAGAAAAACAGAAACGGAAATCAAGGACATGTAAAATTCTCTACTAGTATATTGTATGTGTAGAAAGAAATAAAAGCTTACAGTTCCCTTTGTATTAGGAACTTCTCCTAGAATTGTTGCTAAAAGAGTCGATTTTCCGGAACCAACTTCTCCACAAATAGCCACTTTTTGTCCGTGTTTAACGTCCAAATTTATGTTTCTTAGTGTCGGCTTTGATACATTACCTGTCCATGAAAAGTCGGCTGATTTTATTAGAACCGAGCCTTTGAGGTTGTCATTAAAGCACCTGCTATTGAAATTTGCACTCTGTAGTTCTTGTGCCTCAAGGAAATTACGAACCCGAGCAAATGCAACTTTTGCTTGAATGATCACCGCAAGTACATCCGGAATACCAGTAATTGGCTCTTGAACAAGGCGTAAAGTTGCCACAAAAGTGAAAACATTACTTGCATGCAAAGGAACTTCAAGGAAGTAACATGCTAGAAAAGAAGCAGCAGACACCAACACCGGCGAGGTCCAAAAGAGAAAGAGAAGGTACGCCTTACTTAATTGCACTGCAGATATCAATTTGAGTTCCGAATTTCTTAACTTTTCTATAGATTTTTTAAAATGGATTTCCCATGCGTATAGCTTTAGCACTTTCATATTCACGAGAGCCTCAGAACTAGCCTTCAATCTCTCATCTTGTGCCACCATAAGTTTGCTTTGAAACCTGTGTTGTAACTTTGCTATCGGAGTGTTGCAAAGCACGGTGAGAACTATAACCACCAATGAAGCTATTGTTGCTAGTCCAATTGCTCGGAATAGAATTACTAACGCAATACATAATTGGAGGATTGTTGTCCAAGTCTGGTGAAACCAGAAAGGAAATTCTCCAATTCTATAAGCATCCACAGTCATATAATTCATTATCTCACCGCTAGAGTGAATCAATCTAGAAGAACTAGATAGCCGTAATACTTTTTTATAAATGGCTGCAGTAAGTAGTGATCTAACTTTCATCCCAACAATTCTACCTCGGAAATACCATTGTCTTTGTGATATGGATTCTACGATCTTCATGAGAAAGAGTGATATGACCAACATATAACCTTCATATTTGAAACTTTCATTACCCTCAGAAACCAATATAAAGGCATTCAGAAGTAGAGGGCCACAAGACACAGCAAGTACCTTAATCAAAGCAAAGAATCCTGTTATAAAGATCTCTCTCCGGTGACATAAAACGATTGTCCATAATACCGATGAACATGATGATGGTTCATTTTCTCTCTGTCTATTTACCTGTTCTACAAATGATAAATAATAACTTTCTGCTCGTTCAGACTCTCGTAAGGTTGGAATATCCTCGTCCTGAAGTGTTTTCTCTTGACCCTTTTTTATCAACGGATTCAACCACCAAAACGATATCTTACTAAGGAATCCAGCTTCAGCAAATAAGGTTACATTGTTATTATGAACAACATCGTTAAACCGACCATTTAACGGAGCATAAAGGCTCTCAGTAGTGTGTCTGACACTATCTTCACATTTAGATGCTTTGTAAGTGCATAACATCAGCAAGATTGCTCCTGGAAAAGATATAATATCTAAACTTGCCGCGAGAGACAGTTCTCTGCTTTGAATTACATACGACATCGATAAAACACATAATATACTCGAAACAAAGAACATGAGAATAGAAAACAGCCACAACCAGACTCTTGAGAGTTGTTTTATCTGAAGACTTATAGTTAAACTTACAAACAGCCATGTGAGTCCTTGAAATAGTTCTAGTAACAACCTGTTAAGAGGAAAGACATTGTGGTTTTTCCTTAACTTCTTCTCTAAAACCCAAATTCCTAAGCACAAATGCAACAACCCAATAGTGCCATTGGTTATGGCAGAAACTAGCTGCAAGTTTGAATATCTTGCTGTACTCCGAAAGGGTCTCGAAGAATTCTTTAGGAACATGATGATTGATAACATCATCAACATCAATAAATCAAAGAAAATGAGCAACAAGTGGTTTGTGCATGAAGTAGGATCTTTCAAAAACTTTAAATCATAACTGAAAAGATTTCGTCCATTCTCAGAACAAATCATGCTCCAATAATCCTCCATCTTCTTTTTGTGTTGCAAAAAACACTTTGCACCTTCAAAGTAAATATCAGAAAACTTTTTAATCTATGCACCAAGATCAGTTTTTGTGTGCAAATGAAAACAAAGAAAAGAGCATCATTCTTCTAACCTCCTCATTACACAAAACATGTGACCAAAGTTTTAAATAAGGGTTGGAGACGTGTTAAGGCTATAGCAATTTCAATCGTTCCTGATGTTGCAACGCTTATTGCAGTTGTTGTAGTGTATTTGTCACAAAAACAGTGAATAATGATATCAATATCCACACCTTCTGATATGACATTGTTAAATTTTACAGTATAATTTTTTAAAAAACTTGCATGTGACATTGTTCTAACATCCTTAATGTATTTTACTTTTATGTTTGTCTGTTTCTTGTAAATATTTTAGTAGATTACACTCACTATCCTATAAAAGAAATAGGCAAAATCATGTGGAATTTCAAAGAGAGGACAATTGCAGATGGTTAGTTGATCTGCTTTAATATTCTGATTAAATTTTTGTCATTTTCAACTTTTTCTTTTGGGATAAAGGGATCTCACTATTTTAAAATTGTATACTTATATTTTACCTTAAAGCCACTTTAGACCCCTGCAAAAGATAATAAAGTATTGATAAGAGTTAAAATACAAGTAAATTGTAAAGCTAAAGCCTCACAAAATGACAATGAACAAAAAAGGTTTTATAAAAGAAATAAGGAAATGTTCTTTCCCTATGTGACTTCTACAAAATCGAAAATAATTTTCAGACACATTTTAAAACATATAAGTCCTTATATTTTAGATAAACATTCTATTTTTAGAATATTCAAGTGATTTATAGTGATTTTTTTTATAAAAAATTTATTTTATCCAAATTTAAACATTGATTCTATGTCACAATTTTTTTGTCATTGATTATTATTTTCTTAATTTTCTTATATATCTTTATTAAGATATTTAAAATTTGTCAAACTAAATATTATTATATATTTAGTCAAAATATATTTAGTCAAATTTATCGCACTATATGTTAGATATATACTATGACTAATTTTTGTCCTGACATTAACCTGCTAATTTGTGTTACATGAGTAATAATTTAAAATGAGAGAAGGATAGAATAATCTACAAATTTGAGTGAAATTTATAATTGCGGGATAATCTTGATCGTCTCAATTGATCATGTGATAATGGCTACAGAAAATTTGGAGGATGTTAATGCAAATAATTAAAGGTATTCGTGTTGTTTTCTTACCAATTTTAATGTTAAAAGTCATTTGAATAGCTAGAGAAAGAAAAATTATTTGAATTTCACGGCGTGATCGTGATGTCACGAGAGAATGTTATGACACACTATCGACACTCATTAACAATTCACACGATAAATAAGCAATAAAAAAACAATAAGTTGTTTACCGGTTCGATGTCTAACTACACCTACATCAGGGGCTACCAAGGGGAGGAAATTCACTATTAGTAGAATTAATTCGAATAAACCAACAGTTTATCTCCTTCACTTAAAACCTACCCAATGCAACTTCAACCTAAGTCCTACTTAGATATGAGTTCCTACTCCCTCAATCACGGTGATATCAACCTATTGAATAATTGAATTGTGAAGACACACTTCAATAAACTATCTTGATCTCGCAAAGCTTTCAATCAAGAGACAAACACTCGTGCTTTAAAGCTTTGGTGATAAACTACCCTTACAAACAAATCCTAGTCCAATGCACTTATCAATTGATAGTTGCTTGGCTCAAGAAGAAACTAAATTACAAATACCATTGTTATAAATCCTAACGATTACAAATAACAATTCTATCTCTTCAATACATTCCAAGGGCACGTTGTAAGAGTTGAATTCCTTTTATAGAAGCGATCCTGAAACTTGAGTTTGGGCTTCCATAAAGATAGTTAGGGTTCACTTAATTTAATCCTAAAAACATGGTCTTTTCAACAACCAATTTAGGTTTAATTAAGATTTGACCTAGCGACCACGTGAGCATGCTTTCTAATAACGAGAAAAACATAAAATAGCACTCAACAAACTTCACGAAAAATCTCGGGAAAAAGTTCTGCGAGCAGAATGTCACACTAAATGTCATAACATCATTATGACATTAGTCTTTCTAGAATTTCAACCTGACTTTAGCTTCGATTACGAGTTGTCTTTTAACATCCTTAGCGGTGGGATTTATCTTCAATCTCGAATGTCATGACATTTATCATGACATTGCTAAAGCCTAGTTTTACCAAAATTAATGCCAACTTAAAACACTAACAAACTCCCTTTGGCACATTTTGGCTAAAACTACTTAACCTATCGAGTACATATAAGACAAACTAGTTCTAAGCTTAAATAAACTAGAACCTAGAGATAAGATAAATTCTACCCATACAATCCCATAATTCCCACAATTGCCCACATACAAAATTTTAAACAGGCCATACAATTCCCCAAAGTCCCAGCCACTGTCACACACAGTTGCTCATAGTTTCCCACACACAGATTCTTCTCCCCCTTTTTAGCCATAAAGGGCCAAAGGAAACAATACAATTTCCCAAACTTTCAATCATAAAGAACCAGCACATAAAGTTATACCTCAGTTAAGGATTACAAGTCTGTCAACACAAATGATTACAATCATTCAAAACAAAATACAGAACAGAAAACAATTGACAGAACAAACAAGGGGCATGGGAGCAACTCAAGTGCTTTCTTCTCCAGAAGAAGCATTATGGAATGAAACATCTTCAGAATCATCTTCATCAGCAGCTGCCATCTAGACATCCTTATCACCATGACCTCATCGACTATCCTTCATCCTCGACCTCGTGTCTTGCTCGGTTGGTGATCACTCTTCAAGACTTTGTTTCCTTACTTCAAGTTCCCTACAGGTCTCTTTCAACACAGCAATGATATCTCCCTTCTGAGAATTTGTCTTGATTTTTGATGTCTCAGCAGATGTCATGACAAAGTCAGGAACATGCTTCCTTGAAATAGCTTGTAGTGGAAGCCAAGCGAAGCTCTTTTACTCATTGTATCTCCATCAACTAGGATGTCGGGGTATTGATCGGTTATTATACCACACGGTAGGGAGGAAAGGCTATTGGTCCCTTGATAGCATAAACATAGCATGCTTGAGTGTCGCTCAAAATATAGGATCCATAGTCAAATGTAGCACGAGTGCCTCTGCATATATGAATCTTCCATCCATTAGAGATGGTGGATTTGTGATTGGTTGGGACCCGTTAGCGGCACCAATCTTATGCGGGATGGCAAATTTGACACTCGACTTCTTGAGAGCTTTCCCTTTAGAGGCCATTGCCTTACTTGTTTGGCAGTGATGGTTTGACAGATCTTGTTGTCAGTTTCCTCCAGCTCTGGCTGAGCATTATCAGATCTACCCAGGAAGCTGTTGATCACATTTGGAGAAAACCTGACCTTCTTTCCTCTCACATATCTGATCGATAGTTAGCGAGTTCCTATCCCCACACCATTTGTGATTGACTATAAACTCTTTCACCAAACCTTCATAGTTTGAGAAATTCTGTTTTCATCGGTGACTTCTTTAATCAAGTCAACAATTTTCTTGCAATCAAGAGCACTTTTATTTAACTCTCTTTCCAGAGCCACCCTCTTGAAGCAAACATACTTCCATCTTCCAGCATTTTCAGGATGATGGAAAGAAATGTTATCAATGGCCACTTCAGGCACCTTGAGCAGTTTCTCAAAAGTTTGCTTCTTTCTGGGATGAATGTCTGTGACATTCTCTTCAACATTAAAATCAGAGTCTGACTCTGAGGATTCAGGTTCTTTCATCTTTTTCACAATTGGTGTTCGCTTTGGTCTAGAGCCACCACCAACAGTTTTTACTCTACTTCTCCTTGTAGAAGGTCCAGCCTTGTGATACTTCTACATCTTGCACATCTTGATATTTTCTCATTAGCGGGCTCGTGTGGTGCCTTTTTCCCTTCCTTTTCATCATTCTTTTTGCAATGCTTGGATTGACATTGGCAATAAGATCATTGTATGAGAATATTTCATCTAAATCAATGACTGGAGGTTCAGTTAAATGATTAGATTCTTGAACTGGTGACTCTTCCAAAATGCTGTCAGAAATGTAGTCATCAGCGACTTCACCAGAGGCATACTTTGCTGGTGATTCTTCAAGAATACTATCAGAAATATAGTCAGTAGGGGCTTTATCAGAGCCACATTTTGCTAGAGACTCCTCAATAATACTGTCAGAGATCACCTCTTCCTTATCGGTGGGGTTTGAGTTTTTAACTGAAGCATCAACATCATTCTTGACAGGGAAAGCATCATGATCACTAGATGTCTCAACATTCTTAGTGACATCTGGATCGACTGCTAAACTAGGGCTAGCAGACTTATAATTTAGAGGGTTTGAGACTCCAGGTACATACCGATTCTCATTTAGGATCTTTGGTTACTAATCTAGCTATGGCTATAGCAGACCTTGACCCTCTCATTTCTTTGTTTGGAGGCCGAAGATGATGATGAAGTCTTATCAGAAGGAGATGCTTGTGACTTTCTTGCATTCCTTGTGCGTAATTTCTTGACTCTTTCTGGGTCAGTGGCAATATGCCTTGAGTTACCCCTGCTTGATATGCACGACTTGACATTGCCTAGCTTGACCATGGAGGGAGATGAAGAGCCTGATTCTTGAGAGGATGAGGATGATGAAGATATTTTTCGCTGATGGTCTTTGAGAGGGTGAAAGCTAAAATGACAGAGAGTTTCTAAGTTTCTTTTGGGAGAAGAAAGAGTGATACTACTTTCAAAAGAAGAAACTATTATATGAGGATGTCTCTTCCTATTCTTGGACCTTTTAAAATAGGGATGAAAGTACCCAAATAACCCTCTTAAAATTAATTGAAATAAAGAGTTCCCTTCATCCCTTGTTGTAGGCACAGTTAATTACTACAACTCCTCATATTGACAAATACCCAATTTGTCCCTTACAGTCTTAAATTGACCAGCCTCAAGAGTTCTAACAACAATGTCACAGTATAAAGTCATGACATCCTGCATGACATTGTACTCAGTCAGCATCTGCTTCATCCAGATCATCTGAGAGTAATTGCTACCAGCTGCTATGCAATCAACTTCAACACTGTCTAAAGCCACACAGTTTTGCTTCTTGCTGATCCAAGAAGTAGGATTGTTTCTTAAGAAGAACCATCTATCCAAGGGGCTTTTACACAAGTTTTGATCAACACTTTCTCCACTTGTTTTCTTGGACAACTTCAAATGTGGAGGGGTAGGAATCCTAGTGTGGATATCATTCTTCATTCCAAGCTTCTTGACCCAATTCCTTGCATACTTGCTCTGTGATAGAAGTGTTGAGTTTTCCATCTGCGAGACTTGCAGTCTAAGTAAATGAATCAGCTCTCCAAAGAGGCTCATCCCAGATTCAGCTTGCATTTGGTTGTCAATATATCTCACAATTGTGTCAGGTATTCTTCCAGAGGCTATATTATTAGCATAAATTGGAAGCACCATGACCTTTCCTCCTTTGACAAAGAGTTTCATCAAGACTCCTCTCCTGTATCTTTTGACATAAGATACTTGGTTATCCTTTCATGCCAGATCCTAGTACTTTGCTTCAGTACTTTATGTGTGGTCAGATGTCTAGACATTGAGTGTGACATTCTGGTTTCCTGTCCAGCCTTATACTTACCACATTCTCCTTTGTCCAATAGAGATCTTGGTATCCTTGACTCTCTTAATGGGCCTGATCCTTTTCATTCCTCGAGGTGTGGATGACGATTCTTGTGACACAACTTTACTTCCTCTTCATCTTTATGTAGAACTCATAGAGACAGTGATGTTCTCATTCCCATGTAGCGGTTGTCCTTTGATCGACTCCTCTCATAATCACTACTTGTTCATCATTGATTACGAGACATTCCTTAGTGAAGTTATTTGTGAATCCCATATCACATAGTGACTTATGCTAATGAGATTTGCATTCGGACCTTTTACTAGCCTCCATTTAGGTTTGGAACTCGGGCGGTTTGAGTTTCCAACACCTTTGATTTCTCCTTTAGCTCCATCTCCAAAAGTAACAAAGTGGTAGAATGATGCTCAACATCATTGAGAAGATTCTGTCTCCGATCATGTGCTTGGAACACCTTATCAAAGTACCAATCTTTCTTGGTAGACACACTAAGAAGTGTTAGCTACCGAACAATCTTCTTCTTCCATTGAGTATGTTACCTGTTAGTTTTAGGCTTCACATAAGACCCTTGATTAGGATATCCATGTAGCTGTAGCAAAAGATTTTATGTGACCAAACCTTCCACAATAATGACATCTCCATCTTTGAAACTTTTGTTCATGTTTCTATGATTTTGATGTTGCACCAATGTTGTGACATCTCTTTTGACATTGGTTTATTAGGTCTATTCTTCCTTTTGTTATTGACAAACTTCTTAGTCTCCACATATCTGAGGCGGACCTATTCCTGTTTTGTGGTATGACACCTTCTTTGCCATAGGTGGCGGGTTTGTTCCTTTCTGGTTATTACGGATCTCTTTGCGACCACCCTAGACCATGCTTATTTCGCATTTTGTCCAGTGAAGAATTTCTTCCAACTTATCGATTACGGATGTCAACATTTTGTGATTTAGACCGATCAAGTTTGGATTCAGCATTACAATATCACTATTGAGGTGATTTATAGTGGTGTGTTTTCCTTTTCTCGACCTCGACTTCACATTCTCAGCTTCCAACTTCTCAATCAGCCTTTTCTGTTCCTCATTCTGCTGACAAACTTCACCATTTTTTATGCACAACTTCCTCTAGGTTTCAGCAAGCTCTTCAAATGTCACTTCCTCATCACTAGAATCCATATCAGAATTATACACTCCAGAGAGAGCAGTGACAAGTTTGGCACCTTCTTCCTCAGATTCACTTCCTAAATCACCATCAGACCAAGTGACAGCCATTCCTTTCTTTTGTTTCTTTAGAAAGGTAGGACATTCAACTCTAATATGTCCAAATCCTTCACATTCATGACATTGGATTTTACTGCCTTGACTTCCTTTTTCTTCTGACTTGGATCTTCTGCTGGAGTCATAAGATCTGCTGATGTCAAATGCAATGTCCTTGACATTTGACCTTGACTTTGGATCAATCCTCCTGATGAGTTTGTTGAACTGTCTTCCAAGCATGGCTATAGCTTCAGATATCTTATCTTCATCTTCCACCTTGCATTCCTCTTCAGTATTGGATACAAGTGTTTTGCTCTTGTTTTTCTTGTCAACAGTTTCACTGATTCCCATCTCAAAAGTCATAAGGGATCCAATAAGTTCTTCAACCTTCAAGGTGCTGATGTCTTGAGCCTCCTCTATTGCAGTGACTTTCATTGCAAATCTCTTAGGCAAGGATCGAGAATCTTTCTCACCTTCTCTTGACATCTTTTCACCAAGTGCTCACAGGGTGTTGGCAATCTCAAGATATTCATGTGAAACTCATGAATAGTCTCATCTTCTTTCATCTTCAAATTCTCAAATTTGGTAGTGAGCATCTGAAGTCTTGACATCTTTACCTTGGATGTCCCTCATGTGTAGTTTTGAGGTGTCCCAAACATCCTTGGCGATTCACATTGATGAACAAGTCGAAGATATTTACATCAATACATTGAATAATGCATTCAATACTTTAGAGTTCTCGATGCGCTCCTCTTCCTCTTTGCTCCATTCTTCCTCGGGTTTCAAGAGGGTAGTCCCATCTTTCTCAAGCATGGTGGGATGTTTCCATCCTTTGTCGCTCTCCAAGCTTTAATATCCATGATCTTAAAAAGACAATCATACGAGGTTTCCGTACTCATAATTAGACCCATCCAAAATAGGTGGTCTACCTCGAATCCTCCTTCCTATCCATTCGCGGAAACTATTATCCCTAGATCTCACCCGGAAATAACAGGGGTGCACGCTCGATGCCAATTGAAATTCGGCAGCGGATCGTGATGTCATAGAGAATGTTATGACACACTATCGACACTCTTAACAATTCACACGATGAAGTAAGCAATGATAAAAAACACAATAAGTTGTTTACAGTTCGGTGTCTAACTACACCTACATCAGGGGCTACCAAGGAGGAAATTCACTATTAGTAGAATTAATTCGGGAATAAACCAACCGGTTTATCTCCTTCACTTAAAACCTACCCAATGCAACTTCAACCTAAGTCCTACTTAGATCGAGTTCCTACTCACTCCCCTCAATCACGGTGATATCAACCTATTGAATAATTGAATTGTGAAGACACACTTCAATAAACTATCTTGATCTCGCTTCAAAGCTTTCAATCAAGAGACAAACACTCGTGCTTTAAAGCTTTGAGTGATAAACTACCCTTACAAACAAATCCTAGTCCAATGCACTTATCAATTGATAGTTCCTTGGCTCACAAGAGAAACTAGAATTACAAATACCAACTGTTATAAATCCTAACAGTACACAAATAACAAGCTGCTATCTCTTCAATACATTCCAAGGGCGCAACACAGTTGTAAGGGTTGAATTCCTTTTATAGAAGCAGTCCTGAAACTTCAGTTTTGGGCTTCCATAAAGATAGCTAGGGTTCACTTAATTTAATCCTAAAAACATGGTCTTTTCAACAACCAATTTAGGTTTAATTAAGATTTGACCTAGCAGCCACGTGAGCATGCTTTCTAATAACAGAAAAACATAAAATAGCAGCTCAACAAACTTCCTGAAAAATCTCAGGAAAAAGCAGTTCGAGCAGAATGTCTGCTGAATGTCATAACATACGTTATGACATTGGTCTGTTCTGCAAATTTCCACCTGACTTTAGCTTCGATTCGGTGTCTTTTAACATCCTTAGCGGTAGGATTTATCTTCAATCTCGAATGTCATGACATTTATCATGACATTGCTAAAACCTAGTTTTACCAAAATTAATGCCAACTTAAAACACTAACAAACTCCCCTTTGGCACATTTTGGCTAAAACTACTTAACTATCGAGTACATATGCGTGAGAAGACAAACTAGTTCTAAGCTTAAATAAACTAGAACCTAGAGATAAGATAAATTCTACCCATACAGAAATCCCATAATTCCCACAATTGCCCACATACAAAATTTTAAACAGGCCATACAATTCCCCAAAGTCCCAGCCATTGTCACACACAGTTGCTCATAGTTTTCCACACACAGATTCTTCTCCCCCTTTTTAGCCATAAAGGGCCAAAGGAAACAATACAATTTCCCAAACTTTCAATCATAAAGAACCAGCACATAAAGTTATACCTCAGTTAAGGATTACAAGTCTGTCAACACAAATGATTACAATCATTCAAAACAAAATACAGAACAGAAAACAATTGACAGAACAAACAAGGGGCATGGGAGCAACTCAAGTGCTTTCTTCTCCAGAAGAAGCACTATGGAATGAAACATCTTCAGAATCATCTTCATCGGTTGCCATCGGACATCCTTATCACCATGACCTCATCATCCCTTCATCCTCGACCTCGTGTGTTGCTCGGTTGGTGATCGGCTCTTCAAGACTTTGTTTCCTTGCTTCAAGTTCCCTGGTCTCTTTCAACCTGACAATGACATCTCCCTTAGAATTTGTCTTGATTTTTGATGTCTCGAGATGTCATGACAAAGTCGAACATGCTTCCTTGAAATAGCTTGTAGTGGAAGCCAAGGCGACTCTTTTACTCACTGTATCTCCATCAACTAGGATGTCAGGGTATTGATCAGTTATTATACCACACAGTAGGGAGGGAAAGGCTATTGGTCCCTTGATAGCATAGCTGTCAGCATGCTTGAGTGTCGCTCAAAATATAGGATCCATAGTCAAATGTAGCACAGTGCCTCTGCATATATGAATCTTCCATCCATTAGAGATGGTGGATTTGTGATTGGTTGGGACCCGTTAGCGCACCAATCTTATGCAGGATGGCAAATTTGACACTCAGCTTACTTGCTGAGAGCTTTCCCTTTAGAGGCCATTGCCTTACTTGTTTGGCAGTGATGGTTTGACAAATCTTGTTGTCAGTTTCCTCCAGCTCTGGTTGAGCATTATCAGATCTACCCAGGAAGCTGTTGATCACATTTGGAGAAAACCTGACCTTCCTTCCTCTCACATATATAGTCTGATAGTTAGCATAGTTCCTATCCCCACAGCCATTTGACTGATCGACTATAAACTCTTTCACCAAACCTTCATGATTTGAGAAATTCTGTTGTTTTCATCGGACCGACTTCTTTAATCAAGTCAACAATTTTCTTGCAATCAAGAGCACTTTTATTTAACTCTCTTTCCAGAGCCACCCTCTTGAAGCAAACATACTTCCATCTTCCAGCATTTTCAGGATGATGGAAAGAAATGTTATCAATGGCCGCCGGGCACCTTGGCGGTTTCTCAAAGTTTGCTTCTTTAGGGATGAATGTCGTGACATTCTCTTCAACATTAAAATCGTCGACTCACGAGGATTCGAGTTCTTTCCTCTTTTCACAATTGGTGTTCGCTTTGGTCTAGAGCCACCACCAATTTTACTCTACTTCTCCTTGTAGGGTCCGCCTTGTGATACTTCTCATCTTGCACATCTTGATATTTTTCTCCTTAGCGGGGCTCGTGTGACTGTTTTCCTTCCTTTTCATCATTCTTTTTCAATGCTTGGATTGACATTGGCAATAAGATCATTGTCGAGAATATTTCATCTAAATCAATGGTGGAGGTTCGGTTAAATGATTAGATTCTTGAGCTGTGACTCTTCCAAAATCTTTGTCGAAATGTAGTCATCGGGGACTTCACGGAGGCATACTTTCTTGGTGATTCTTCAAGAATACTATCGAAATATAGTCGATGGGGCTTTATCAGAGCCACATTTTGCTAGAGACTCCTCAATAATACTGTCAGAGATCACCTCTTCCTTATCAGCAGGGGTTTCGGGATTTTTAACTGAAGCATCAACATCATTCTTGACGAAAGCATCATGATCACGGATGTCTCAACATTCTTAGTGACATACGGATCATTGCTAAACTAGGGCTAGCGGACTTATAATTTAGAGGTTTGAGACTCCGGTACATACCGATTCTCATTTAGGATCTTTGGTTACTAATCTAGCTATGGTTATATGAGCACCTTGACCCCTCTGTTTCTTTGTTTACGGAGGCGAAGATGATGGTACAGAAGTCTTACCAGAAGGAGATGCTTGTGACTTTCTTGCATTCCTTGTGCGTAATTTCTTGACTCTTTACGGGTCGATGCAATGAGAGTTACCCCGGTGCTTGAGTATGCACGACTTGACATTGCCAACTTGACCATGGAGGAGATGAAGAGCCTGATTCTTGAGAGGATGAGGATGATGAAGATATTTTTCGCTGATGGTCTTTGAGAGGGTGAAAGCTAAAATGACAGAGAGTTTCTAAGTTTCTTTTGGGAGAAGAAAGAGTGATACTACTTTCAAAGAAGAAACTATTATATGAGGATGTCTCTTCCTATTCTTGGACCTTTTAAAATAGGGATGAAAGTACCCAAATAACCCTCTTAAAATTAATTGAAATAAAGAGTTCCTTCATCCCTTGTTGTAGGCACGATTAATTACTACAACTCCTCATATTGACAAATACCCAATTTGTCCCTTACGATCTTAAATTGACCGACCTCAAGAGTTCTAACAACAATGTCACGGTATAATGTCATGACATCACGTATGACATTGTACTCGATCGACATCTGCTTCATCGGATCATCGAGAGTAATTGCTACCGGCTATGCAATCAACTTCAACTTGTCTAAAGCCACACAGTTTTGCTTCTTGCTGATCCAAGAAGTAGGATTGTTTCTTAAGAAGAACCATCTATCCAAGGGGCTTTTACACAAGTTTTGATCAACACTTTCTCCACTTGTTTTCTTGGACAACTTCAAATGTGGAGGGGTAGGAATCCTAGTGTGGATATCATTCTTCATTCCAAGCTTCTTGACCCAATTCCTTGCATACTTGCTCTGTGATAGAAGTGTTGAGTTTTCCATCTGCGAGACTTGCAGTCTAAGTAAATGAATCAGCTCTCCAAAGAGGTTCATCCCAGATTCAACTTGCATTTGGTTGTCAACATATCTCACAATTGTGTCAGGTATTCTTCCAGAGGCTATATTATTAGCATAAATTGGAAGCACCATGACCTTTCCTCCTTTGACAAAGAGGATTTCATCCAAGACTCCTCTCCTGTATCTTTTGACAGTAAGATACTTGGTTATCCTTTCATGCCAGATCCTAGTACTTTGCTTCAGTACTTTATGTGTGGTCAGATGTCTAGACATTGAGTGTGACATTACGGTTTCTGTCCGACCTATACTTACCACGATTCTCCCTTTGTCCAATAGAGATCTTGGTATCCTTGACTCTCTTAATGGGCCGATCCTTTTCATTCCTCGAGGTGTGGATGACGATTCTTGCGACACAACTTTACTTCCTCTTCATCTTTGTGTAGAACTCATAGAGACGGTGATGTTCTCGATTCCCATGTAGCAGTTGTCCTTTGATCGACTCCTCTCATAATCACTACTTGTTCATCATTGATTACGAGACATTCACCTTAGTGAAGTTGATTTGAATCCCATATCACATAGTGACTTATGCTAATGAGATTTGCATTCGGACCTTTTACTAGCGACACTCCATTTAGGTTTGGAACTCGGGCGGTTTGAGTTTCCAACACCTTTGATTTCTCCTTTAGCTCCATCTCCAAAAGTAACAAAGCTGGTAGAATGATGCTCAACATCTTTGAGAAGATTCTGTCTCCAGTCATGTGCTTGGAACACCTTATCAAAGTACCAATCTTTCTTGGTAGACACACTAAGAGTGTTAGCTACGAACATGATCTTCTTCTTCCTTGTTGAGAGTATGTTACCAGTTAGTTTTAGGCTTCACATAAGACCCTTGATTAGGATATCCATGTAGCCTGTAGCAAAAAGATTTTATGTGACCAAACCTTCCACAATAATGACATCTCCATCTTTGAAACTTTTTGTTCATGTTTCTATGATTTTGATGTTGCACCCAATGTTGTGACATCTGTTTTGACATTGGTTTATTAGGTTTGTTCTTCCTTTTGTTATTGACAAACTTCTTAGTCTCCACATATCCTGAGGCAGACCTATTCCCTGTTTTGTGGTATGACACCTTCTTTGCCATAGACTGGCCAGGTTTGTTCCTTTCCTGGTTATTACTAGATCTCTTTGCAGCCACATACCCTAGACCATGCTTATTTCCTGCATTTTGTCCAAGCTGAAGAATTTCTTCCAACTTATCGATTACGGATGTCAACATTTTGTGATTTAGACATCGATCAAGTTTGGAGTTCGACATTACAATATCACTATTGAGGTGATTTATAGTGGTGTGTTTTCCTTTTCTCGACCTCGACTTCACATTCTCGACTTCAACTTCTCAATCGACCTTTTACTTTCCTCATTCTGCGACAAACTTCACCATTTTTATGCACAACTTCACTGGGTTTCGCAAGCTCTTCAAATGTCACTTCCTCATCACTAGAATCCATATCGAATTATACACTCCAGAGAGAGCAGTGACAAGTTTGGCACCTTCTTCCTCATATTCACTTCCTAAATCACCATCAGACCAAGTGACAGCCATTCCTTTCTTTTGTTTCTTTAGAAAGGTAGGACATTCAACTCTAATATGTCCAAATCCTTCACATTCATGACATTGGATTTTACTGCCTTGACTTCCTTTTCTTGACTTGGATCTTCTTGGAGTCATAAGATTTGCTGATGTCAGATGCAATGTCCTTGACATTTGACCTTGACTTTGGATCAATCCTCCTGATGAGTTTGTTGAACTGTCTTCCAAGCATGGCTATAGCTTCAAATATCTTATCTTCATCTTCCACCTTGCATTCCTCTTCAGTATTGGATACAAGTGTTATGCTCTTGTTTTCTTGTCAGATTTCAGATTCCCATCTCAAAAGTCATAAGGGATCCAATAAGTTCTTCAACCTTCAAGGTCGATGTCTTGAGCCTCCTCTATTGGTGAATTTCATTGCAAATCTCTTAGGCAAGGATCGAGAATCTTTCTCACCGACTTCTCTTGACATCTTTTCACCAAGTGCTCACGAGGTGTTGGCAATCTCCAAGATATTCATGTGAAACTCATGAATAGTCTCATCTTCTTTCATCTTCAAATTCTCAAATTTGGTAGTGAGCATCTGAAGTCTTGACATCTTTACCTTGGATGTCCCTCATGTGTAGTTTTGAGTGTCCCAAACATCCTTGGCAGTTCACATTGATGAACAACTCGAAGATATTTACGCCAATACCATTGAATAATGCATTCAATGCTTTAGAGTTCCCGATGCCGCTCCTCTTCCTCTTTGCTCCATTCTTCCTCGGGTTTCAAGGCGGTAGTCCATCTTTCTCAAGCTTGGTGGGATGTTTCCATCCTTTGTCGTGACTCTCAAGCTTTAATATCCTTGATCTTAAAAAGGCAATCATACGAGGTTTCGGTACTCATAATTAGACCCATCCAAAATAGGTGGTCTACCTCGAAATCCTCCTTCCTATCCATTCGCGGAAACTATTATCCTAGATCTCACCCGAAATAACGGGGTGCACTCGATGCCAATTGAAATTCACAGCGGATCGTGATGTCAGAGAATGTTATGACACACTATCGACACTGTTAACAATTCACGATGGTAAACGACAATAAAAAACACAATAAGTTGTTTACCGGTTCGGTGTCTAACTACACCTACACGGGGCTACCAAGCCGGGAGAAATTCACTATTAGTAGAATTAATTCGGGAATAAACCAACGGTTTATCTCCTTCACTTAAAACCTACCCAATGCAACTTCAACCTAAGTCCTACTTAGATATGAGTTCCTACTCACTCCCCTCAATCACGGTGATATCAACCTATTGAATAATTGAATTGTGAAGACACACTTCAATAAACTATCTTGATCTCGCTTCAAAGCTTTCAATCAAGAGACAACGCTCGTGCTTTAAAGCTTTGGTGATAAACTACCCTTACAAACAAATCCTAGTCAATGCACTTATCAATTGATAGTTGTTTGGCTCACAGAGAAACTAAATTACAAATACCAATGTTATAAATCCTAACGGTACACAAATAACAATTGCTATCTCTTCAATACATTCCAAGGACACGGTTGTAAGGTTGAATTCCTTTTATAGAAGCGATCCTGAAACTTGGTTTTGGGCTTCCATAAAGATAGCTAGGGTTCACTTAATTTAATCCTAAAAACATGGTCTTTTCAACAACCAATTTAGGTTTAATTAAGATTTGACCTAGCAGCCACGTGAGCATGCTTTCTAATAACAGAAAAACATAAAATAGCATCTCAACAAACTTCCTGAAAAATCTCGGGAAAAAGCAGTTATCGAGCAGAATGTCTGCTTGAATGTCATAACATACATTATGACATTAGTCATTCTGCGAAATTTCAACTGACTTTAGCTTCGATTACGGTCTTTTAACATCCTTAGCAGGTAGGATTTATCTTCAATCTCTGAATGTCATGACATTTATCATGACATTGCTAAAACCTAGTTTTACCAAAATTAATGCCAACTTAAAACACTAACAAATTTAAACAAAGTCATTTGAATAGCTAGAGAAAGAAAAATTATTTAAATTTAATCAATGCGATTTAGATTGTTTTGTTTGATTCAATTTTTACAAGATTTTATTGAATCTTTCACATATATAAAGACAATATAATTACAGTTAGTCATTCATATATATTAGCATAAATTAAATTTATAATCTCATATATGAATTCCATCCTACAATTTTATATATTTAAAGGACAATATATATGAAATTGTATTCTTAAATAAAGTTTAAATTATATATTGTGTATTCATAAAGCCTAAACCAGTCTTATCATATTTGAACATAAAATCGGCTAGCTGACCCTAAACAGTACAACCTCTTTCTTCAATTACAACTCTGGCGTCTTTCAGTGAGGCCATCTTCGGTGGAACTCTAGTAACCTTAGGAGTCACAGGAGAGTCGACAAGCATGACTCGTGGAACTACTTCAAAAGCTTGATAAGGAGTTTCAATAAATTCACCTTCTATTTCAATGTATCGGAATGACTGCAGATGGCTTACCATATATTCTTCTCTGCATACTATAACAATCTTCCCATTCACTGGGTACTTAAACTTCTGATGCAGGGTAGAGGTAACAACGTCTGCCCCATTTATCCAAGGGCGTCCGAGCAGGAAAGAATAAGCTGGACGAATATCCATCACAAAGAGAGTATAATTAAAAGTCTAGGAACCCACTTTAATCGACAGGTTGAGCTCTCCAAGTATTATTCTCTTCAAACCATCAAACGCTCTTAAGATTATGTCACTGGGTTTCATGACCACTTTTCCAGCATCAAGTCTGTCGAGAGCGCTCTTTGGTAGGACATTCAGAGCAGAATCAGTATCCACCAATACGTGAGACAACGTAGTGCCCTTACACCCTATAGAAATGTGCAAGGCTTTGTTGTGTTTCCTTCCGGCGGGAGTTAGATCAGCACTAGAAAAGTCCAAACCATTGTCTATGGTCAGGCTAGCAATACAAATTTCGAATTGGTCAGTAGAAGTGTCTTGCGGTATGTGCCCTCGGAGCACAATAACAGAGCTAACATGGAAATCTTGGACAGGTTTTGTCCCAGCTGCTCGACTATATTGTAGTCGCTCTTTATAATGATCTTTAGAATTTCCTCGATCTCTTTCTTGGAGGTACCTTCATCAACTTCCTTTGGTACTTCTGTCTGAGCATGTTGAGTCACTTTCTCTTTCCCGTAAGCCTCGGGAGTTTGTTCAATGGCAGGAATGTGAATTGGTGCAATAGTATCTTTTGGAGGAGAGATATCTAGAGAAAACACTCTTTAGGTTCTAGTTACTTTGCTTGATCCGGTGATATTATCGACATCAGGATTAGCAACTTCAACTGTACTGTCTTCAATGGTTAATGGCTCTTGCTTGACGCCATAATAATAAACTTCAGCTCCATAATTCCAAGGTATAGCTTTGTTAGAGGAATATGGAATTGGTCTGGGCGAGGTAATAATCAGAGGTGCCACTCTAAGTGCAAGATCGGCAGAGACGATCCTTGTTGTGTTCACATCAACGTATTCTTTGGGATAGTCATCATCTCCCCATATAGTTGCCTTGATGTCTTCGATTGCAATCTTATGGCTCTCAGGGGCGGTATTTTTCACCATGAAATCAAACTTTCCACTTGGCTGCCCCAAGGTATCCCAGACTTCTGGTATGGCTTCGCTTATGTTTTCGATTTTCAAGCTTTTGGAAACATCTCCGCACAAACTTTCTACGGACAGAGTTTTCAGGAATAACACTTCTCGGTTTTCTATCAGGCGTTGAACACCTCTCTTCAACCAGTCACATCCATTGGGCTCGGACGTGCAATAACGACAGTTGTCAAAACATCCTGGAACCAAACCCGATTGTAGCAGACTCTTTTTAACAATCATCAAAGGAGTGGTTAACTCATTTATAGAAAAGACATACGTGTCATTATCTATGGCGTTGGTACTCTTGCCATGATCGGGCATAGGTGCATTGATCACATTCGTGGTTTCGACAAGAGGGTCGAATTTAATTTCCTAAGCTTTAATCATGTCTTGGATCTTGTTCTTCAGGGCCCAACAATTATTGGTGTCGTGCCCAGGGCTATTGGAGTGATATGCACACCTTGCATTGGGATTGTACTTCGGAGAGGATGCGTTGACATGCTGAGGCGGATCTCTCAAAGTAATCAGCTCTGCTTTCAACATGTGTTGTAATTCTTGAGACAATGAAATGTTGATCTTCGTAAACTGTCTTCTAGACGCGTTCTACCTACGCGGGTTGTCTTGTTGAGGTTGCATTGGTGTAGGATTGGAGATCAGGACTACCCCCATAGATTGATTGCGATCAGTTTTGTCACAGTTCTTCTAACCATACACAACATTGGCTTCTTTCTTCCCACCAAAATATCTCTTTGCAACATTTAAGGATGTCTCGACTTGAATATTTTCACTCCTGATTCCAGCTTCAATACGTTCGCCTGTCAGTATCAGCTCGATGAATCCGGCTGAGGAATTTCCAATAAAATGATTGAAGAATAGACCTGTCAGTGTTCCCATGAACATGTCAACCAATTCCCTATTAGAGAAGGTTGGTTGGACTCTACCTGCTAGATCTCTCCATTTCTAGGCGTACTCTTTGAACTTCTCATCACAGTCCATAGACATATTCTGCAGTTGCATGTGGGTTTGTGCCAATTCAGCATTGTACTGGTACTACTTGTAGAAAGCATCTGCCAACTCATTCCATGTATGAATATGATTATTCTCTAGCTGATAATACCACTCTAACTGTGCTCGGATAGACTCTCTTGAAAGAAATGCATCCATAATTTCCTGTCAGTAGTATGGGGTTGAATCTTCGGAACATAGAACTTCAGAAGAAGCTTCGGACAAGAAATGCCATCGTACTTAGCAAAAGTAGGAACTTTGAAATTGTGGGGAATGACCACTCTAGGAACCAGGCTTAAATCATTAAAATTCAATCCTGACATTTTCAGATTTTCCACAACATTCAGACGGTCTTCGATTTGCACAACCTCATCAACCTCCAAAGCATCCACAACCATGTGCACCACCGTCGCCTGGTCCCTATAATCTGGTGTGAAAAACGTACTAGCAATCAAAAGATGAAAGAGGGAATCCACATCATCCAAAGTCACCGTCATATTGATAAGTATCGATATTTTTAGTGCAAATTTCTGATACTTATCATTCTATTTTTGTGTAATAAATCCCAACTTTTGTGTGAATAATAGTATAATCTCATTCTTTTATAAATACTATTCTTTTGATAGTTTTATCCCTTTTTGTAGAATTTATCACATGGTTGAAGCATGGAGCATTCGAGATCGAATAAAGCTTCAAAGATGCGATTTGAGCAATAAAAAAGAATTCACATAGCAAAAAATAAGATTTTCAAATATTTCAAATAGTCATAAAATCATGGTATTTAGTCATTTTTAGATAGGAAATTGAATAAGCTTTCCAAATCTTCGAATCGGGCGCAAATCAGAGTTACGGTTCTCAAATTATGGCGAAAACACAAAGCTGATTTTTTTCTCATAACAGTAGAGGCCGCTGAGCGAGATTTTTGGCGCTTAGCGCGGTCCCCTGGACAAAAACACGTACAAATGGTCCCAAAACACAATTTTTAGGTTATGTTTTGGGGTGTTTGTTCCCAACTCATCAAACTTTCATTCGTGGTAGTTTAGACCTTAGAAAACAATATTGGATCGTGCATCTTGATGATTCGGAGTCGGATTCCTCATCAATCAGCGCTGATAATCCATGAGATGTTTGTTTTTTCTCCATTTCTTCTCTATGCATTTATCTATTTGTTGGGTTATGTTTGTATATTTACTTTGAACATATGTATATTTGTTGATCATGGTGTTGTATAAAGCTTATTTTACAAATCAAACTTGATGTCTTCTTTGATCTTTTTGCTTTATGTTTGGATTTGGGTTGTTATAGACATATACCTCACAAATCTTGATTAGGGATAAATATCGATTAGTTTCTATATTCTAGAGATGGATTTGGAGCTAATATTCACTTTGGGTTCTAAAGCTTAGTGCCTTCGTATTGTTTTAGCGCGCAAGACATTGCCGATAGAGTAATATGGTTAGTCTTGCGACTTGGCGTTAGACATAACCTTCATTGTGGGTACATCTCGTGCTGTTCGTGATGATTTTGACGAGTAGAGTAGGTTGAGTGCAATTGGTCAATAAGTTTAAATTTGTGACGAGTACCGTACATTCGTACCAGATAAGTTTGTCTATCCTTTTTATACATTTATTTTCTGCTGATACCTTTTCTTTACAACATATTCAATCCGTAAACTCATTAACGAACAAATTGTTAAATGATGAATCAATAATCAATCTCTATGAACACGATATAACCTATATCACCCGGTAAAAATAATACTTTACTTTTTTCTTGCTGTTATACCGCTGCAACATATATCCCGAAATAGAAGATGGAAGAATGATGTCTCCCGGTGCCACCTCTCAACAAAAGATGATAACAGGGAGGCGTCCAATATCGTCAAGTAGCATCTAGCAAAGTCCTGCAGATAGAAATCCTTAACTATCTTCCTCACCCGCTCAGGCATCGGACTCTCGGGGAAATTCTTCAACTTCGACCCATGAAAAACGACCTTCAACACTGGATGCTCCTGAAACAAAACAACACAATTACAACAAATTAGTATTCATCAAATTGTGTAATACAAATAAAAATTAAGCATTTAAACGAAACCAATATTACATACCTTACCTGCCATATTCTATAAGCGACATGATCAACATATCCCGTCAACACGGACCTGTCAGAAGGTCCTCCGGGGTAACCACCATTTGTACACACTGATGGCTCCGTAGATGCAACAATCGTGGTGTTTGTATCAGCACATGACACCATGTCAACTCTGTAACACCCCTTCTAAAATACCCCAAATATATTAATTATATCAATGATTAAAGTCATAATTCATCAGAGTTAACACGGAACAAGGGATGCCACAATTATTAAATAAAATAAAATCTCCAATTAAACAGTAGCCATGCTACACTGAGGATCATTATTCGATTAATTCAATCAATTTAAGACCATGTCTTACACAGCGGAAATTACCAAAAACTAAAACTGAATAAACCATAATTCATCTCAATGAGATTCAAAGAAACAATGAAATAATAACTAATTCCTCAACTAAACGTTCCCCAGTGTTACAATCTAATCAGAGCATGACACTGACACGCGGACTTAAAAGACAAGCTCTAGAGCCATCCTCACCAACTCCTGAGCTGCTAACTTTAATCTGAAATTGTTAAAGTAAGGGTGAGACTTCTCATAATTAAAACACATTATAAGCTTCTCAATCAACAATATATCACAAGCATATTATTTCACCCATTTTAGCATAAATTCAGATTCAACATGCAGTCACAATCATACCAGTCAATATGCATAATCAATAATCAACAAAAGAATTGTAACACTGGAAGGCATCCTAACATGTTAAAATTCCATGCAAGCACAAATGCAGACACAATGCATGTGGTACCAACACGTGACCAAGTCACCCAACACTGATCCATCATCAACCGGATACAGTAACCATCGATTCGTCCATAAACACCCGGACACGAATCCAACCTAACCACCCATCCTTACCCGGGTATCGGCTAACGGCAATCCAAGTCAAATTCCACACAATGGGAATTAACTTCACCAAAACAATGCATATGCACGCACATCACTAGCATGCAACATTCAACACAGGTTATGACCACATCAGACATCATAAACCCTCATCAACCATAACATGATATAATCACCTATCATGAAATAATTCACCACAAAGCATAAATATGCCAAACACTTACCCTTCAATTGGTAAGACTATCACCAGTATATATCACAACAACAACAACTAAGATCAACAGCTATCAGGCATATACAACACCAACAAAACACATGATATCAATACAATCATGAATACACCAATTATCATAAACCGAATCAAAACCAAAAACATGATATCTCAACGATCATGCACACCATCATTAACAACATAAACATGTTTTCCTCCTCACAATAGAATACATCCATTCATCACGGTCTCACGCTACATACACACCACGCGATCGATAATCACCTAATTCGGAATTCGACTCATTTTCAAAATAATTTCAAGTTTTAGAAAATCTTTTCATTTTATAAAATAGAGCATTAAATTTAAGAAATAACGTCCAAAATGGCGCTCAAAACGGACTTACGGTTTGAAAGTTATGAATTTTCAAAGTTTGATATTTTTCAAAAGTTGCTGCGAACCGGTTCCGCCTATGTACAACCGGTTCCCGAGTTCAAAATTCACGTTTCGGAAAAATGTGGGAACCGGTTCCGACATATCGGAACCGGTTCACGAGTGTATTTTCAAGTTTTACAAATTTTTCAAAGTGGAACCGGTTCTACCCAGGGAACCGGTTCCTCGTGTTCTGAGCCAAATTCGCACTTTTGACATTCATTCATTCTCCACCAAACTCAAACATACCCATACAATTGCTATATGAGAAACACCAAAATACATCTATTTTGCACCATTATAACATCAAACCACAATATTCCATCATTCCTATTCATCAACTGACACTCTAATTGTTTTCAATCTATAATCCGACACAATAGGGATAATTCTACGGAACCCTAATATTCTAAACCGGGATTCCCTAACATATTATGATCATACCATTGAATATCTAAACCGATAATATGCATTAACTAATCAAAATCACCCCTTACCTTGTGGGTTCTTCGAATTCTGACACGGATTGGCTTTTCTCCTTCCTTTTCCTCTTCTCAACTTCACGTATGTGTGTTTTCTCCAAAATAACTCTTTTTCCTCTTTTCCTTCTTTTATTCCTTTTATTATTCTAACATAATAAAAATGAATTAAATAATGTGAGTAGAGTCCTTTACTCCTCACACCCTCCCTTTACTCAACACACCTCTAATAATTCCATGATTATCCCAATAATTCCAATATATTAATAAATTATATTCTCAATTAAATTAATAATTAAAAATCATAATTATTTAATTATCGAATCATTTGGGGTGTCACAACTCTCCCCAACTAAAAGAGTTTTCGTCCTCGAAAACATACCTCAGACGAATAGTTCGGGATACGAGTCCTTCATCGACTCTCCGCTCCCAGTGACATTCCCATATGCTGGTCCTCCCCAAGCCACTCTTACCAACGCGATCTCTTTGCCTCGCAACTGTTTCAACTTCCGATCCTCTATCCTTGCAGGTACTGCATCCACAGTCAAATTCTCTCGTACCTGTATATCATCTACTTGAATCTCATGTGACGGATCAGCAATGTACTTCCTTAGCTGAGATACATGGAAAACGTCATGCAAATTTGCAAGTGACGGCGGCAAAGCAATCTGATACGCAAGTCTCCCAATTCTCTTGGTAATCTGAAACGGACCAATAAAACATGGAGTCAACTTCCTTGACTTCAAAGCTCGACCAATACCAGTCATCGGAGTAACTCGCATAGAAACATGTTCTCCTTCACTAAACTCAAGATCTTTCCTCCTCTTATCGTGATAACTCTTACGACTACGAAGTCCTCATCTTCTCTGAATCATCTTAATCTTTTAAAGTTTGTTGAACAATTTCGGTCCGATCACGCACTCTCGATTCATACCAACACAATGGCGTCCGACACCTCCTACCATACAATGCCTCAAACGGAGCCATACCAATACTCGAATGAAAGCTATTGTTGTAGGTAAACTCAATCAACGGTAGATAACTATCCCAAGCTCCACCCTTTTCCAACACACAAGCTCTTAACAAATCCTCTAACGGTGAATCGTTCTCTCCGTCGACCATCATGCGAGGGATGATAAAGCGGAACTTAAGCGCAACTTAGTACCCAAAGCTTCTTGCAATCCGTCCGAACTTAGATGTAAACCTCGGATCTCGATCCGACACAATACTAGAAGGAATACCATGTAGACTCACAATCTTTTCAACATCTGATTACGACCTCTCCATCGGATAATCCATCCTTATCGGAATAAAGTGAGCAGATTTTGTCAACCGATCCACAATAACCCAGATAGAATCACAATTCTTCGCTGTCCTTGGCAAACCAGACACAAAATCCATAGAGATTCCATCCCACTTCCATTCTGGAACAAACAACGGTTCCATCAATCCTGACGGTTTCTGATGCCCGATTTTCGACTTCTGACAAACCAAACAAGCATACACAAACTCAACAATTTCCTTTTTCATTCCAGGCCCCAAAACAACTTCTTCAAATTGTCATACCCCAAAATTTGCCCTCCATCTACTCAAGAGATTTCATACATCCATGCTCAAGGATTCCTCAAGAGTTGATCAGACAAACTCTCTCCTAGACAATCAACCCAAACTAGGGTTTGGTATCTCTCAAGTCAAGATGGATTTCCAACACCTCCAATGGTCTCCATGCCTCCTCATATGCTTCAAAGATTCTCCATGTCAAGTTTCAAGCCTCACAAGTCAAGTTTCCTCGAGATTGCTCGAATGGTTGAAAATCGGTGTATTGGACAAAAGTCAAGCTGTGGTCAACAACAGTCAAAACTTTTGATTTTGGTCAACATCCTCATTTTGAAGTAACATTCATCATTTGATCAAGGGTTGATCATGATTCATCAAGAAAACTCAAGATTTGCCCAAAAGTCAAACTTTCTAAATTAGGGTTTAGATGAAAAGTCAATTTGACTAATCATAACTTTCTCATACTTTCTCGAAATTTTTCCACCACCTCTTGTTTTGAAGGAAATTCAATTCTCTACAACTTCATGTCTCACAAGAATGTCCAAAAAATGCTTCATTTGAGAGGTATAGCTCAAAACATTACAGGTCATTTTCAAAGTCAACAAAAAGTCAACGTTTTGTTTTGAAGATATATTGAGCATGGTAACTCCAATTGAGATGAGACCAAAGACATTGTTTAGAGGACTCTTAGAGCTTTCCAAAAAGTCCAAGAACACTCAAAAATGTGGAAAATTGAGCAAGTTACACCATTCACAAGTTGGACAATTTTGGAAGAATGCACAAAGAGAGATACTTCAAAAAATCAAATCTTTTGCAAATGGGCCTACTTTTTCTTCATCCTAACTTGTTCCTCATGCAATTAGGAATATCCAAGCCCAATGCCACGAATTTTTGATTTATTTTTCTATTTAATTTGTAATTTATTTATTTAAATGCAAATTAAATCTTAAAATAAATTATAAAATCAAAATTAATTGGAAGATTGATTTTATTGCTTTCTTGTGATCCAATCAACCCATAAATGCCGCAATTTGAAATTGGATCAAATTTGGCAAGATTGGATTGAAATTGGACAAAATTTGAAAATTTGATTTCATGAGAATATCAAATTTGATTTCTAATGAATGTTGATCAATTCCTTCCAAATTCAATCCCAAATCCATCCAGTATAAATACATGATGCATACCTATCAAGAAAGAACGAAAAAATTGGCTCAGAAACCCTAATCCAAACTCAAAGAAATCGTGTTCTTGAAGCAACTAGCAATCCTAATTCCAGCCATCCACAGCCAATTTTGAGCATTCCATCTTGTTCCTTGTGCCATTCAGAATTGATCCAGACCCTCACATTGCTTAAAATCATCAAGAATCAAAGAATCCGAAATCGGTTTGTTCAAGAAAATTTCAAAATCGTATTTCAATTATCATGCATTTTAAACATGTTTTATTGTTGTTTTTGTGATTAGTGAGAAGTTTGCAAGCGATCTGGGCAGGTTAATTGTATTCCATAGCCTGGAACTCGATATGTCATAGCTAGGGTTCCTGAACACGATTTAGGGTTTCCCTTAAACGGAAAAATTGAACCTCAAGACTGTTACCATTGCATTGGATGACGTCGGAATCGAACCATGGTCTTAGAATTCATTTATATTACTTGTGTATGATTTTTGATTTTGCGGGGTTATAGCGTCGAGCCAAGTATTTGGTTTTCAAAAATTTGAATCGGGAATATGAAGTGCGAGTTTGATGCAACCGGGAGATGGCGTGCTTGTAATCCATTCGCTCAATTTTCAAACACGTGGGCGTTGGTTCGGATGGTCAAGGCATGGCATTGTGAAAGCAGGGGTTCGATTCAAGAGGACCATTTGCTTTTCCATTTTACAAGTTTGCATTTTCCATGTTTTCTATATTTTCATATTTATTTAATATTTCCATATTATTTTAATTGTTTTCATGATTTTTATTCTGCATTTAAAAATTACCAAAAACATTTTTTCTTTTTACATTATTTTCATAAAAATCTTTATTTAATTTAATAAATTAAAAAAATATAATTTTTGCATGCATATTCATTTTATTTTTATTTTAGCATTTAAATCATTATAAATTGCATTTTAATTATTAAATCTTTTCCAAAAAATCCCAAAAAATTATTTTAACTTATTTATCTTATTTCCAGCATATATTAATTTTCTTATATTAAAATTTGCATTTTTCTAACATTTTTTCTCTTGTTCGATTCATATTGCATTTTCGATTTTCTTATTCTTTCACGATTCGGACGTTTTTCTTTTATCGTCTTATTTTTCCAATAATGTAATTGCTCATGGGTTGTAATAGTTTAATCTAGGCTTTTATTTTCCATAAGTTTAAATTATGTATCGCCCCAAAGCCATGTAATAGCGTAGGTTTATCTTTCTCTTTACATTCCGCATTTTAATTTCCGCACCCTACAAATTAGTAACTAGGCGTGCATGGCAAGATAATAATTGGACATAGCTCACACTAAATTTCAAGATAACATATTCGAATTCAACACACTTCTCTCACACGCACCCTTAGGGTAATTCTCTCTCGATGCCTTTCGATTTCAAAATGGTCATGTCCTCGAGCGTAGAGGTATTCTAGCACCGTTGCCTTCCAAACAAATCATCATAGCCCTTGATACAAAGATCATAGACCCACGATGTCGCCTCCGAATACATGATCTTGACCCTCGATTGTCGCCTACGAAAATGATGATAGTCCCGAATGTGCTAGGATACTTCCACAGTTGCCTTCTATGACCATCCGATGTCCCTTCGAATGTCCCGCTTACATCCAACGAATGGAGCTACCTACTAACTAATGGTATGGCTAGCGCTATTCTAAAGGAACGTAAAATAACACGAAAACGACCAAATTCTGAGTAGGTAATAAGACTTTTAGTTGCTTGCTCTATCAAAATACTTTTCACACCTCACACTTTTTTTAAAAAAAGTTCAAATTCTTTTCAAAACAAACATTTCCGAACACTTTGTATACACTCCTACATGAGTCATTACAAATTCAAAGCGAAATGCCTTTTCAAAACATTTTTGTCAAACACACAGAAAGCAATTTTTAAAAAAGTGATCTAGAGCAACTAAGAGCCCGTAGATAACTACGGATGGAAAGGGGTGCTAATACCTTCCCTTTTCATAACCATTCTCCCGAACTCAGAATCTAACGAAGGTCTTTTTCTGTTACTTTTACCTTCCCTTAATTGGATAAAAATAAAAGTCGGTGGCGACTCTTGCTATCCGCACATTTGGATACAAAAATCCTACAAAGTCAGTTCACCGTATCACAGAACTGGCGACTTTGCTGGGGACACACCCTAAAGAGAGAATTGCCTTAAGGATTTCTAGATAACCTTTAATGCTTTCTGTTTGAATTGTATGCTTTATCTTTAAGGGTTGCTTGGGTATTATATTGTTGGGGGATCCTACACCCGGATCCGGGTTTCCTTTTAGGTAAGTGGCATTAGATCATCGCGACCGCTAGACGTACAACTAAACGGTCAACATGATGGCTACGTTAGCGTGACACTTTGGTTGTCCCAATACTCTTCATTCCCAAGTTGAAGATAGTATTTGGCTTCTGCGTGGTGTCATCAAGCGCTAACTAAACTTTTAGAACCTTAATTGACCCATCTTGGCCATTAGAAGGTAGTGAGATGGCGGCTTTGGTGTAGACCGAGGTTGGTTGATACTCGATGCTACGCTCATTGAGATTAGACTTTTGGGACATTTTCGATCGACCACTTGGCGTCGTATTGAAATAAGCGCCTACGAGAAGATCGTGATGTGAGATTCCTAGAACCGGTTACTATTATAGGGACGGGATGAACCAACTCAAACTTTTGGTAGGGTAATCACCTATACCTCATGCAAGCCTTAAACCTAGGCTCATTTGTGAATTGTTTGTGTGTGCTAAACATGACATCATGACATCATCCGCATTGCATATCATTTCTAACTATTTCAAGGACCTAGGGATTTATCTTTGCTCTGTTTGTAGGGATTATGGCTTCTAGAAAGACTATCCGAATCAACTTCATGGGTATCCTTCTCACTCAAAGAATTGGTTTGAAATTCCGACCATGCTCGGTTCATCAAAAGACATGGTTATCTACTTGATTTGGTTATCTCCGGTTTTGAAGAAGATATGATGCATGTCTATTCCAGTTCTTTGATCCGAAACACCATTGCTTCACATTTCCCGATTATCAGTTGGTTCCTACCTTGGAAGAGTTCTCTAAGCTACTTGGGATACCTATTCTTGACCAAATGCCATTCACCGGTTTGGAAAAGGTTCCTAAGTTTGAAGACATCGCATCCGCCTTACATCTTAAGCGCTCAGATATTGAAGCCAATTGGGAAACTAGAAGTGGAGTTAGGGGTTTACTTTCCAAGTTCTTAATTAAGAAAGCCCGAGAATTCCTCAAAGTTATGAGTTTCCATGCATTTGAAAATATTGTGGCCTTGCTAATTTATGGTTTGGTTCTATTTCCTAACTCGGATCAATTCATAGATGTCAATGCCATCAAGTTGTTTCTTACCCGCAATCCTGTGCCTACTTTACTTGGAGATATTCTACATTCTCTCCACACTCGTACTACTAAGAGACAAGGAACTCTCATGTGTTGTGTCCCGTTACTTTCAAGGTGGTTTATTTCGCACCTTCCTCCATCAGTTTTGAAGAACGAACAAAGGTTGAGATGGTCTCAAAGATTGATGTCACTCTCTCATTCCGATATCCGTTGGAATCTTTTCTCTCAAAAGTACTTCATCTTCATCGAGCGTTGTGGAGAATTCCCTAATGTACCGCTACTTGGTATAAGGGGAGGTATTACTTACAACCCTTCTTTAGCTCTACGTCAGTTTGGTTTTGCAGAAGAGATGGTCCACATGATATGCTTCTCCAAGATGTTGTGTTCGACTACAATCACGATCTCGAATTACCGAAGGTTTATACATGCTTGGGGCATGGTAAAGAAGGCGATACCAAGACTTTGGGGCACCGAACTCCATTCCTTGGGAACCTTACCTCAAATGGGTGCGAGCTCGAGCTCAAAACCTCATGATGCCATTCACGCTTTACGGTAATTATGGAACTGTTGCTATAGGTGGCGTACCTATGTTGTTCTCCATCGACATGCGATTTTGAAGACTTGAAGAGATCCGGATTCAACTAAAAGAAGAGGATACCTTTGAAGCTCGATGCTATGCAAGCGAGAAGAAAGTGTTAGAGTTGACAAAGCTACTTCACGAGGCGAAACATCAACGCCTACATCGGCACCAAGAGGAAGCGCCATGGGAGACTTAGAGCTTTAGGATGTTTATGTTTTCTTTTATTGCTTTGAACTATCTCTTGTACTTAAAAGAAAAAAAGAATAATGAGAAGTACTAATAAATGTTTGTTCATTGCTTGTTTAACAAATTTAAATCTCTAAGGTCCTTGAAAACATTGCATTGCATTCGCATAAACATTGCATATCATATCATAACATTGCATCACGGTACATTGGAGATTGGTTTTCTCATTTGCTCGCTATTTATTTTAGCGAAATGGCTCTTGAGCAGGTCAAAGATCTCCGGCTCGAATGCTCGGTTTGATGTTCACCACTTGGTCCAAGGCCAAGAAGATCTGAAGAAGCTCATCAACAAGAAGAAGAAGGTTGTTGGTCTCCTCAACATGGGTGAGCGTTTCAAAGGGGTCCTAAAGTGGTCGTATTGAGCTCTCTGAAGGAAGTGTCCATACCGAGGGAGTACCAAGGGTGATGAAGGTGAGCGTGAACCAAAGAAAGGAGGAGAGGACCATTCTAATTATAGCCAACACTCTGATGAAGATGACAAGTACAAGCAACTCGAAGACCGTCGAATCTTTGTGGAAAACACGAAGATGTCGGATGAACTTTGATGATCTAAGTCTTGTTCTGGCGTTGTGATTCCTCCCAGTTCAAAGTTCCAACTTTTGCCAAGTATGATGGCATGTCTTGCCCAAAGCTGCATTTGAAGTCCTATGTCCGAAGATCAATCCCTTGATGAAAGTTGTGGATGCACTATTTTCAAGAAAGTTTGTCGGAACCGGTTGGAATGGTACTATCGGCTAGAAACGACCGTATCCGTACAGGTGATTTGGTGATGCTTTCTGAGACGATATGAGTACAATCTGAATTGACACCCACTCGCATGCAACTACAAAGCATGTCTATGGGTCGTGACGAAGTTCAAGGGTATGCTCGAAGTGGAGATCTAGCGAGAGTTCAACCACCCTTGTCCAATAGGGAGTTGGTTGATATGTTTATGGGAACACCGATAGGCCCATTCTTCAATCATCGATTGGAAATTCTTCATCCGGATTCACCGAGTGATATTGTAGAGCATTGAAGTGGTATCAAGTGGGAAGATTCAGATAGAGTCATCTTCAATCTTTGCGAAGAAATCTTTTGGTAGTAAGAAAGAAGCCAATCGTGTATGGTCGGAAAAGCCGAGCCAAGACCGCGCTCAATCGTAGGCGGTTGTGATCTCGATCCTACATCGGCCAACCTCGGTGAGACAACAGCGTAACGAGCAGCGCCACGAAGGGTTCGAAGATCAACATGCCTTTGCGAGCCTTGCAACACATGTTGAAAGCGGTGATTACCTTGAGGGATCCTCCTCGAATGTCAACACTTCCTCTCCAGTATAATCCTAATGCTAAGTGTGCTTACCATTCCAATAGCCGGGCGACAACGATTGTTGGGCTCGAAGAACAAGATTCAAGATATGATTGAAACTAAGCGATTGAGTTTGATCCTCCTTGAGACTCGAATGTGATCAATGCGCCTATGCCTAACCATGACAAGGGTTCCAATCTGTTGGTGGCGATACTTATGTTTTCAACATAGATGACTTGACCATTCCTCGATGGTATTAAGAAGAATTTGTTGCAAGCGGTGTCAATCCGGGATGCCCGAGAATTGTCGTTGGTGCTCGTCGCACGATGGTTGTGCTTGGTTGAAAAGGCGTGTTCGGTGTATGATGGACAACCATGAGATACTATTTACGAAACCACATGCGGTGTGTGAAGAAATGTCTAAGTTGAAGATTGACAATGCGAGCAATGTGCCATCGTGTGGGATACCTTGGGGCAAGCGGAAAATATGATTACATGGTGAAGTACATCACGATAGTTACAAGATTCCTATTGAAGATGTTAAGGAGACCGGATGGGGTGACGATTTCCCGAAGACTATCTTGGCGTTAACACTATAAGAATTTCCTCTGCGATCCACATGCCTAGAGTGGCACCTCTCATTATCACTTCTCCAAGACCAGTTCCATATTCCTCGACAAAGCTATCCCTTGGAACTATGGGTGATGTTTACTATCATGGCATCAAGCAAGACCCTCGACTATTGAAGATCTTTCTGAAGTTTCTATTCGACATCGACAACATCACGGATCGATGGGTGACCGAGCAGGAAGGGTATTCTCTCGGAGATCTCTCCTCCAAAAGACACTGCGACTCCATTTCGCATTCCGTCTAACCAATATCCCCAACTAGAGGAAAGAACCGTGACTCATCACCTTTCGGCCGAAGTACCAAAGGAAGTTCTTGAAGACACCTCCAAACAAGAAATGGAGGAAATTAGAAGATCATCAAGAAGAGTGACTACAATGTTGTGGAGCAGTTAGATGACTCGTCCAAGATTTCCATGCTCGCTTTGCTCTTGTGCTCGAGGCTCATGCTAATGCCTTGGTGAAGTTTCGAAGAATGCTCATGTGCCGTGAACACTACCAGATCGATTCGAAGTTTGTATTGCTAGCTGGCTGCCAACAACGGCCTAGGCTTCTCGATCTTGATTTGACTCTAGGAAAGAAACACAACAAAGCCTTGCACATCTACATTGAATGCAAGGCGTTACATTGTCTCATGTTTTGGTTGACAGGTTACGCTCGAATATCCTACGAAGCGCTTTTGATCGACTTGATGTCGAGGTTGGTTCGAGACCGGTGACATAATCGTAAGAGCTTTTGATGGTTCTAAGCGAGCGGTACTAGGAGAGCTCATTACACTGTTAAAGTCGGTTCCCGGACTTTTGACTCCACTTTCTTTGTCATGGACATCCGTCACACTCTTGCCTACTTGGGCCCTTGGATACATGGGCACTTACTTACATCGAGCTGAAATACCGGTGAAAGGGAAGGTTGTTACAGATGTGGTGAAGAAGAATATATAGTCATCATCTATCATTTCGCTATCTCGAGATGGAGGTGAATTCTTGAGACTCCTGTCAAGCTTTTGAAACAATTCCCAGTCATGCCTTGACTCTCCGGTCCTCTGAAGATGCTAAAGTTCCGCCTAGGATGGCCTCATTGAAAGATGCTCAAGCTCTTGTTGAACAAGGAGGTAGTGCTATTTGGGGTCACTCACGATCTTCCCTTCAAATCCGACAAGGCGGTTTAGGCTTCACCATCAATCGGGAAGATGATACGCCGCGACGTGCGGCCAACTTCCTTTCCGCATCGATCGGTGGAATTCATGCTATAGAAGGCGCGACAACGGCGACATCGGAGTGGATCTTCACTCGGATCATGGGCTCGGAATTGGAAGGTGGCGTCATACCAATCTCCTTTAGTCGGGAGTAATTGCTCTTGTTTTGTTTTGCTTTTCGTATTTCTTTATGTTTTGAACAATAAACTTTGAAAGCCTAGTGCCTTGCGGCATCATGGCTCGTTCGAGGTTATTATCATTGTTTGTATTTTCATTCAATAAATTCGTTGGACTTTTGCATTCAATTGTTTGTTTTCTTTCTTTTACTTTATCACCCTTCAAAAGCTATGTGTTTCTTACACACACCGTGATACACTGCGAGAATCACTTGAATCTCGTTAATAACACTATGCTAGTGCTAAATATGACTTGATAATCCGATCTACCAAGCCGAAGGCAGTGAGGAAGATTGTGAAGTGCCGGAGAACTTGCCGGGCTACAAGAAGAAGCGAGTTATCTGACCACCACGAAACAAGTTGAGGTTGTGAATTTGGTCTTGTGAAGCGAAAGAGATCAAGATAGGGCGGGTCTTGAGAATAGTGTTAAAGAAAGGTTGGTTCGGATGCTACGAGACTATATTGAGGTTTTGCTTGGTCATACGAAGACATGGGTTGGACATTGATATCGTGGTACAGATTCGACAAAGAAGGTTTTCTCGGTGAAACGAAGGTTATCGCATGCGTCCCGAGATGTCGAGAGAAAATCAAAGCGTTATGAAGCGGTTCAACGCTGGTTTCTTAGGTCACCTCTTATCCACGTGGGTTGCAAATGTGGTACCGTACCTAAGAAGGATGGCAAGACGAATGTGTGTGGATTACAGATCGAACAAAGCGAGTCCGAAAGCGATTTTCCACTTCCTCATATTGATGTTACGGTTGACAACACCGGCATAAGGTTTTCTCCTTCATGGATGGTTTCTCCGGTTACAATCGGATCAAAATGGCTCCAAGACATGGAAGACTACTTTTGTTACGGTGGGGCACTTTTGCTACAAGGTTATGCCGTTCGGATGAAACGCAGCGCCACTTATCGCTATGGTGACATTATTTCATGACATGATTCATCACGAGATAGAGGTCTATGTTGGCGACATGATAGCTCGGTCATGAAGAAGAACATCTTGATCATTTGCAGAAACTATTTGACAGATTGAAGAAGTACAGGTTGAGGCTTAATCCTAACAAGTGCACCTTTGGAGTCAGATCCGGAAAACTCCTAGGGTTTATTGTCAGTGGTAAAGGTATTGAGGTTGACCCGCCAAGGTTAAAGCCATCAAGAGATGCCGGCTCCCGCAGAGAAGTCGAGAGGTTTCTTGGGCGATTGAACTACATTGCGATTCATTGCACATTTAAGCGCTACTTGTGAACCAATCTTCAAGTTACTTAAGAAAGATCAAGTAGTGGAATGGAACGACGATTGCTAGATCGCTTTCGACAAAATCAAGGAGTACCTACAGAATCCTCTTATCCCGATGCCGCCAAGGAAGACCTCTTATCATGTACTTGGCGGTGTTAGAGAACTCAATGGGGTGTGTTGGGGCAACATGGCGAGTCAGTCGAAAGAGCATGCAATATACTACCTTAGCAAAAGTTTACCCGTGAAACAAGATACTCACCGAGAAAACTTGCAACTTTAACTGCTTTCGCGGCTAAGGCAATATATGTTGACTCACACTACTTTGTTGATTTCCAAGATGGATCCGATAAAATACATCTTTGAGAAACCACTCTCTCGGAAGAATAGCAAGATGGCAAATGATCTTGACCGAGTATGACATCTAGTACACTTCTCGAAAGCGATCAAAGGAAGTGTAGCCGATCATTTGGCTCATCAAGCCGTAGATGACTATCGATCTATGCGGTTCAATTTCGGATGAAGATGTTTTACTAGTTCTGATTGAAGAACCGAGGCCAGACGAAGGACACGAACAAGGATCCCGATGGACTATGGTTTTGATGGAGCCTCAAGCACTTGGCAATGGCATTGGCGCCATCATTACATCCCTACCGGACATACTCCTTTCACCGCCGGACTTTGTTTCGATTGCACCAACAACATGCCCGTGAAGCGTGCATCATGGGTCTTAAAGTGCTATTGACTTAAGAATCAAGTTCTTGCAAGTATATGGAGACTCGACTTTAGTGATCGGTCGGATTAAAGGCGAGTGGGATCGAAGCATCCGAATCTCATTCCGTGTCGAGCATGTTGAGTTTGATCCCTACTTTGAAGAAATTACTTTCAATCATATTCCACGAGAAGAGAATTGGCGGGCGCATTGGCTACTATGTCGTCTATGTTCAAGGTCGGATGGGACAACGGGGCTCCCCAATCATCATTGAGAAGTTTGACGAACGGTATTGTCATGAGCTTGATCTGAAAGAAACCTTGGTACTATGGCGTGAAGAGGTATCTTGAGACTCGGGAATACCTGCGGGGCATCATTAATGATAAAAGTTCATGAGAAGATTTGCTTCCAAATTCTTCCTCAACAACATCTTATACAAGCCAACCATGACTTGTGCTTACTCATTGTGTGAACCGACATACGTATCATGGAAGAGTTACACGAATTTGGTACCCACTCCGGTGGACACACCATGGCTAAGAAGATTTTGAGAACAGGTTACTATTGGTCCACCATGGAAGCGATTGTCACCGCTATGCTCGATCTTGTCACAAGTGCGGTTATGCCGACAAAGTGCACGTACCTCGATACCTCGAATGTTTTAACTTCTCCTTGGCCTTTTGCAATGTGGGGCATTGACATGATTGGAGAAATTAAGCCCACGGCTTCAATGGACATCGTTTCATCCTTGTGGCAATAGATTATTTCACCAAGTGGGTAGAAGCGACCTCGTATGCATCATTACCAAGAATGTTGTGGCTCGATTCATCAAGCATAATCTTATCTCGGTATGGCACCCGAAAGGATTATCACGGATAACGGCTCCAATCTCAACAACAAGATGATCACCGAACTCTGCAGATTCAAGATCAAGCATCACAATTCTTCTCCTTATCGGCCTAAGATGAATGGCGCGATGGAAGCCGCCAATAAGAACATTAAGAAGATTATCTGAGAAGATGACGGTGACTTACAAAGATTGGCATGAAATGTTACCATTTTCTCTTCATGGTTATCGCACTGACGAACATCAAGGCAACCCCTTCTCTCTTGTATACGGTATGGAAGCCGTCTTACCCATCGAGGTTCGATACCCTCGACGAGAGTCCTCGAGGCGAGTTAGCGATTGGGTCATTGACCGGATTTTGATTGATGAGAAGCGACTCGCATCTATCGCCATGCCCAGTTATCGAAGCGAATGATCGAGCATTTAACAGAAGGTCAAGCACCGAGTCTACCAAGTCGGTGATCTAGTAGTCAAGCGCATCATTCTTCCACAAGGTGATCCGGGCAAATGGACTCCCACCTATGAGGGACCATTTGTAGTCAAAACGATGTTTTCGTGACTATGATACTTAGCACCATGGATGGTGAAGACTTCCACACCACACGACATAGTCAAAAATACTACGCATAAAGAGACCCGCTAGGTCGATTGGCCTAAGCGAAATAAGGGCATCTGGCGAACCAAAGGTTCGGGCAAAAATAAAGGATATATACAAAACATGTACACGTCGAAAACACGAAAAGGCGGCTTGGGTATCGGTGGTGAAAACCGAAAGGTCTAGGCAAAAGTTAGGGATTCAAGCGACTATGTCTCTTCGGATCACACTTCCGGACTACTATCATTCAAGATTCAAATGGCAAAGATCGATCTACTCACTTTCTGACGAGGAGATGAGATAGTTGAAATATATGAGTACTAGCATAGTTGGAACTTAACGAGATTGTTTCCACATAACTTTTACCTTTCTTGTGTACAAACTACTTGGCCATCGCCATTTCAAATAAGCATAAATTCTTTCTCTTTACAATTCTTGTTGTTGTCGTTTACAATAAGTCCAACGTTTGCTTTGAATGATTATCGCTCGACAATAAAAATCTCTTTGCAAACATACGAAAAGTGAACATGCAAAAGTACTTACTAGGTTCGGGGATGGGATGACGAAAGTCACCAAATAGTTCCCCGAGCATAAAGGTATCACTCACACACACTTCCCCAACGGAGTATATGTTAATCCTGGCGGTGATTCCACTCAACGAAACAACGTTACATCGTCTCAGCGGTAACACTTCATCCCCGGATATTTCAATCCCCTTCTCCGGCGGTATCCAGACTCGAAACTTGGTCAGATAGTGCATCGGAGGAAACATACACCTTTATTCCCCGGCCGGAGATTACAATGGACTCCGGACTCTTCTAGCCGGTCTCTCAACAACTATCAAATGCTCACCGAGATCACTCGGAATCCCATGGGCGTCTCTAAATTTCCTCGGCGGGATCTACATACAAGGTCCCCAACGGATCGCCTCCCGATTCTCCTCGGGGTCTATGAGATCTCCAACCACGAGCTTCTCAAATCTCTACCTTCCTCAACAATGTCTAGGCCCAAGACTTGGTCGATAGTGCATCGGAGGAATCCAGGACATCTTTCTTCTCCTATGGCGGGGTTCTCACCTACGAATTCCCCAGCGAGGTCGAAATCTTCAAGCAGCATCCGCATCTTCTTCAAGATGGATATGTTTTGAAATACCACAACATCATCATTCATACATTACTCATGAAGTCATAATTCATGCATATATCATTCATATACCATCATGCATCATACTTTGCATAAAACTAACCAATATTATCAAAGTTTCTCTTGTTTTCTCCAAAGCAATTGAAAGTAAACCGCAAAGTCTAGGATTAAGCCCGAATCGGGAAAACTATCGAAAGAGCCCTTGGTTGTCCTCCGACGCGGTCGAGATTAAGCCCGAACAAGCGGAAAACTATCAGAAGGACCACTCGGTTATCCTCCGATAACAGGCGATGGATCAACACCGATGCACAAGGGAAGCTATCCACATTTTGCCAACTACACCTCCCTCGGAGTAATCGGCACGAATTTATTCGATTCTTGATTTTCAACAGCAACTACAGTCTAGCGTCGATTCGATTGCCTGGATGGCATCTTAAGCCCATCTCGACTACTTGTCAACATTTCTTCACTTTCGAATCTGCATATATGGTTAAAAATCAATACAAACCAATAACCTCATTCAAAGTGAACACGAAGTCTAACGTCGACTCTCTCGGATGGCATCTTAAGCCCATCTCCTCTCCGTTCGGGAACATCTGAGTCTAACATCGACTCACTCCCATCGATCTTTCGGATGGCATCTTAAGCCCATCTCGTCGCTCTCTGTTAACAACCTCGAGTCTAGCGTCGACTCATTCCCAGTGAGTCTCAACTTCTCCAATGGCATCTGTAAGCCCGTTCTGCATCGTCACCAACGGTGAGTGCAATTTTTCGGTGTACTCGGTGTTCATCATCTTCTACCTCCGGGCCCGAAAACAAGCATGTCAATCTAACCCTCCAGTACAAGAAGATTGAGCAGGCAGCTGTCATACCCCAAAATTTGCCCTCCATCTACTCAAGAGATTTCATACATCCATGCTCAAGGATTCCTCGAGAGTTGATCGGACAAACTCTCTCTAGACAATCAACCCAAACTAGGGTTTGGTATCTCTCAAGTCAAGATGGATTTCCAACACCTCAATGGTCTCCATGCCTCCTCATATGCTTCAAAGATTCTCCATGTCAAGTTTCAAGCCTCATGAGTCAAGTTTCCTCGGCGATTGCTCAAATGGTTGAAAATCGGTGTATTGGACAAAAGTCAAGCTGTGGTCAACAAGCGGTCAAAACTTCGATTTTGGTCAACATCCTCATTTTGAAGTAACATTCATCATTTGATCAAGGGTTGATCATGATTCATCAAGAAAACTCAAGATTTGCCCAAAAGTCAAACTTTCTAAATTAGGGTTTCTAGATGAAAAGTCAACTGAACTTTGACTAATCATAACTTTCTCATACTTTCTCAGAAATTTTTCCACCACCTCTTGTTTTGAAGGAAATTCAATTCTCTACAACTTCATGTCTCACAAGAATGTCCAAAAAATGCTTCATTTGAGAGGTATAGCTCAAAACATTACAGGTCATTTTCAAAGTCAACAAAAAGTCAACTTTTTGTTTTGAAGATATATTGAGCATGGTAACTCCAATTGAGATGAGACCAAAGACATTGTTTAGAGGACTCTTAGAGATTTCCAAAAAGTCCAAGAACACTCAAAAATGTGGAAAATTGAGCAATTTACACCATTCACAAGTTGGGCAATTTTGGAAGAATGCACAAAGAGAGATACTTCAAAAAATCAAATCTTTTGCAAATGGGCCTACTTTTTCTTCATCCTAACTTGTTCCTCATGCAATTAGGAATATCCAAGCCCAATGCCACGAATTTTTGATTTATTTTTCTATTTAATTTGTAATTTATTTATTTAAATGCAAATTAAATCTTAAAATAAATTATAAAATCAAAATTAATTGGAAGATTGATTTTATTGCTTTCTTGTGATCCAATCAACCCATAAATGCCGCAATTTCGAAATTGGATCAAATTTGGCAAGATTGGATTGAAATTGGACAAAATTTGAAAATTTGATTTCATGAGAATATCAAATTTGATTTCTAATGAATGTTGATCAATTCCTTCCAAATTCATCCCAATCCATCCGTATAAATACATGATGCATACCTATCAAGAAAGAACGAAAAAATTGGCTCGAAACCTAATCCAAACTCAAAGAAATCGTGTTCTTGAAGCAACTAGCAATCCTAATTCCGACCATCCACCAATTTTGAGCATTCCATCTTGTTCCTTGTGCCATTCGAATTGATCCGGACCCTCACATTGCTTAAAATCATCAAGAATCAAAGAATCAAAATCGGTTTGTTCAAGAAAATTTCAAAATCGTATTTCAATTATCATGCATTTTAACATGTTTTATTGTTGTTTTGTGATTAGTGAGAAGTTTGCAAGCGATCGGCGAGTTAATTGTATTTCCATAGCACGGAACTCGATATGCCATAGCTAGGGTTCACGAACACGATTTAGGGTTTCCATAGCGGAAAAATTGAACCTCAGACATTACCATTGCATTGAATGGCGTCTTGAATCGAACCATGGTCTTAGAATTCATTTATATTACTTGTGTATGATTTTTGATTTTGCGGGGTTATAGCGTCGAGCCAAGGCCGGAATTTTCAAAAATTTGAATCGGGAAGATGAAGTCAGCGCGAGTTTGATCTGACCGGAGATGGCGTGCTTGTAATCCACTCGCTCAATTTTCAAACACGTGGGCGTTGGTTCGGATGGTCAAGGCATGGCATTGTGAAAGCGGTCCGGGGTTCGATTCGATGGGACCATTTGCTTTTCCAGCTTTTACAAGTTTGCATTTTTCCATGTTTTCTATATTTTCATATTTATTTAATATTTCCATATTATTTTAATTGTTTTCATGATTTTTATTCTGCATTTAAAAATTACCAAAAACATTTTTTCTTTTTACATTATTTTCATAAAAATCTTTATTTAATTTAATAAATTAAAAAAATATAATTTTTGCATGCATATTCATTTTATTTTTATTTTAGCATTTAAATCATTATAAATTGCATTTTAATTATTAAATCTTTTCCAAAAAATCCCAAAAAATTATTTTAACTTATTTATCTTATTTCCAGCATATATTAATTTTCTTATATTAAAATTTGCATTTTCTAACATTTTTCTCTTGTTCGATTCATATTGCATTTTCGATTTTCTTATTCTTTCACGGTTGCTTAGATTCGGACGTTTTTCTTTTATCGTCTTATTTTTCCAATAATGTAATTTCTCATGGGTTGTAATAGTTTAATCTAGGCTTTTATTTTCCATGAGTTTAAATTATGTATACGCCGCCATGTAATAGCGTAGGTTTATCTTTCCGCATCTTTACATTCCGCATTTTAATTTACGCACCCTACATTGTTAGTAACTAGGCGTGCATGGCAAGATAATAATTGGACATAGCTCACACTAAATTTCAAGATAACATATTCGAATTCAACACACTTCTCTCACCTTAGGGTAATTCTCTCTCGATGCCTTTCGATTTCAAAATGGTCATGTCCTCGAGCGTAGAGGTATTCTAGCACCGTTGCCTTCAAACAAATCATCATAGCCCTTGATACAAAGATCATAGACCCACGATGTCGCCTCCGAATACATGATCTTGACCCTCGATTGTCGCCTCGAAAATGATGATAGTCCTTCGAATGTGCTAGGATACTTCCTGAGTTGCCTTATGACCATCCGATGTCCCTTGGATGTCCGACATCCAGAATGGAGCTACTACTAACTAATGGTATGGCTAGCGCTATTCTAAAGGCGATAAAATAACAACGACCAAATTCGAGTAGGTAATAAGACTTTTAGTTGCTTGCTCTATCAAAATACTTTTCACCTCTTTTTTTAAAAAGTTCAAATTCTTTTCAAAACAAACATTTCAGAACACTTTGTATACACTCCTACATGAGTCATTACAAAGTCAAAGCGAAATGCTTTTTCAAAACATTTTGTCAAACACACGAAAACAATTTTAAAAAGTGATCTAGAGCAACTAAGAGCGTAGATAACTACGGATGGAAAGAATACCTTCCCTTTTCATAACCATTCTCCGAACTCGAGAATCTAACGAAGGTCTTTTACATTACTTTACCTTCCATAATTGGATAAAATAAAAGTCGGTGGCGACTCTTGCTATCCGCACATTTGGATACAAAATCCTACAAAGTCAGTTCACCGTATCACACAAATCATGGTACATTTTAGTAGCACCTGAATGAATACTCAACCCGCTACGATGTCCTTCTTCCAAAATACTCTTCCTAATCTCGGCAACATCCGGAACACACACCCTATCACCAAATCTCATAACTCCACTCTCATCAATTACGAACTCACCCCGACCTTGGTTGATCAATGTCAACTTGTCAACCCGACATCGGACTTCCATTTCTAATCTCTTCCGAATACCACTAGTCGGTTTCAACATACCCAATTTCACACTATTCGGTAGTTTCACAAACCAAACTTAAATCTCGAGCTTTCGACCAAATCTAACTCACGGACCATTAACATCGACATATGCAAGGACTTCCTACTCAAAGCATGCGCAACAACATTTGCCTTACCAGGATGGTAATTCAAATCGAAATCATAATCCTTCAAAAATTCTAACCATCTCCTCTGCCTCATGTTCAACTCTTTCTTATCAAAGAGATACTTTAGACTCTTATGATCACTGAACACTTCAAACCGAGAACCGTATAAATAATGCCTCCATAACTTCAAAACAAATACGACAGCTGCCAACTCCAAATCATGAGTCGGATAATTCCTTTCATGTACTTTCAATTGTCGTGAAGCATAAGCCACAACCTGCTTATCTTGCATCAACACACCACCCAATCCCATCAGTGATGCATCACAATACACAACAAAAGACTTAGTCGGATTCGGATAAATTAAGATCGGAGCACTTGTCAACCTCCTCTTCAGCTCTTGAAATCCATTCTCGCATTCAACATCCCAAACGAACACCTGACCCTTCCTGGTCAACTTAGTCAATGGCAACGCTAGTTTGGAAAATCCTTCGATAAACTTCCTGTAATAACCTTTGTAGGATCAACAGTAATTCCATTCTTGGAAATTACATGGCCCAGAAAACTCACTTCACTTAACCAGAATTCACACTTGGCCAGCTTCGCATAAAGCTTCTTATCTTTCAATAATCCCAATACAACTCTGAGACGCTCTGCATGCTCTTCATCACTCTTCGAGTAGATTAAAATATCATCAATGAACACCACCACAAACGTGTCAAGATACGGATGAAATAGCCTGTCCATATACTCCCTAAAAACACCAGGTGCATTAGTAACTCCAAACGGCATAACAGAATATTCATAATGCCCATACCTCGTTCTAAATGCAGTTTTCTGAATATCCTCCGACTTCACACGAATCTGATGATATCCAGATCTTAGATCAATCTTACTAAATACAAAGCCCGACTAGTTGATCCATCAAATCATCAATCCTCGGCAAAGGATCGATTGTAACTTTATTCGTATAATCAACACATAGTCTCATCGTACCTTCCTTCCTCTTAATCAACAATATCGGCGCGCGCTAGGCGAATAAACTTCTTCTCAAGTAACTCTTCCAACTATTTCTTCACTCGGACAACTCGGATGCCGATGCGATAAGGCGCCATCGACACCGGCTAGTTCGAGAATCAAATCTATAGTAAACTCCACTCCCTTTCGGTGGTAGCTCACTAGCATCTTAGGAAATACGGAAATCCATGCACCGGCAATCCAACTTACTCGGGCGATCTCAAACAATTCTTCACTGGTAATTCATCACTCTTTGATTTCGTTCACTTGGTCGAAGAATACAACGTAAACACCACTATCATAATATCTACGCAACTCTAACCATTCATCTCAATTCATTATCCTTATTAGAGCCTTCGTCAACTCACATGGTTCACAAGCTTCTACCAAACTTCATTCATATTCATCACCTTATGTCCCACTTAGATAGCAAGACAATTATATACCATCCACTACGATTTCGTCTACTATCAACAAGAGATTAAGGGTGATCAAGTCCTCAATTTGTCAATAGACATCCGATAATCATACTGGAGTATAAACCATCATTACCAACACTTCCAATTATGGCTCATGGTCCAAGCGATTCCAACACTCTAGCCACACTTGCATCCTCTCAGTAGTACCTCGTGCCAATGACTTACAATTGGAACATATCAGGAAGCATCTCTCCTCCCACTTAGTTTCACACTACTCCGCAATAATCAATCGGAAAAGTAATAAGTGCAAGCGATGTTGTACACATCGCGTAAAGGATAATGACATTAAGACCTTTGGTCACAACGACCGACTATGCTCTGATACCACTATTGTAACACCCCTTCTAAAATACCCCAAATATATTAATTATATCAATGATTAAAGTCATAATTCATCAGAGTTAACACGGAACAAGGGATGCCACAATTATTAAATAAAATAAAACCTCCAATTAAACAGTAGCCATGCTACACTGAGGATCATTATTCGATTAATTCAATCAATTTAAGACCATGTCTTACGGTGAAATTACCAAAACCAAAGCTGAATAAACCATAATTCATCTCAATGAGATTCAAAGAAACAATGAAATAATAACTAATTCCTCAACTAAACGTTCCCCAGTGTTACAATCTAATCAGAGCATGACACTGACACGCGGACTTAAAAGACAAGCTCTAGAGCCATCCTCACCAACTCTGAGCTGCTAACTTTAATCAAAATTGTTAAAGTAAGGGTGAGACTTCTCATAATTAAAACACATTATAAGCTTCTCAATCAACAATGTATCACAAGCATATTATTTCACCCATTTTAGCATAAATTGATTCACATGCGATCAATCATACCGATCAATATGCATAATCAATAATCAACAAAAGAATTGTAACGGAAGGCATCCTAACATGTTACAATTCCATGCAATCAACACAATGCATGTGGTACCAACACGTGACCAAGTCACCCACACCGATCCATCATCAACCGGATCGGTAACCATCGATTCGTTCATAAACACCCGGTCACGAATCCAACCTAACCACCCATCCTCACCCGGGTATCGGTTAACGGCAATCCAAGTCAAATTCCACACAATGGGAATTAACTTCACCAAAATAATGCATATGCACGCACATCACTAGCATGCAACATTCAACACAGGTTATGACCACATCAGACATCATAAACCCTCATCAACCATAACATGATATAATCACCTATCATGAAATAATTCACCACAAAGCATAAATATGCCAAACACTTACCCTTCAATTGGTAAGACTATCACCAGTATATATCACAACAACAACAACTAAGATCAACAGCTATCAGGCATATACAACACCAACAAAACACATGATATCAATACAATCATGAATACACCAATTATCATAAACCGAATCAAAACCAAAAACATGATATCTCAACGATCATGCACACCATCATTAACAACATAAACATGTTTTTCCTCCTCACAATACGAATACATCCATTCATCACAGTCTCACTGCTACATACACACCCGTCGTCGATCGATAATCACCTAATTGAAATTCGACTCATTTTCAAAATAATTTCAAGTTTTAGAAAATCTTTTCATTTTATAAAATAGAGCATTAAATTTAAGAAATAACGTCCAAATGGCGCTCAAAGCGGACTTACGGTTTGAAAGTTATGAATTTTCAAAGTTTGATATTTTTCAAAAGTTGCGAACCGGTTCCCGCCTATGTACAACCCGGTTCACGAGTTCAAAAATTCACGTTTACGGAAAATGTATGGGAACCGGTTCCGACATATCGGAACCGGTTCACGAGTGTATTTTCAAGTTTTACAAATTTTTCAAAGTGGAACCGGTTCCTACCCAGGGAACCGGTTCCTACGTGTTGCAGAGCCAAATTCTGCACTTTTGACAGCATTCATTCATTCTCCACCAAACTCAAACATACCCATACGAATTGCTATATGAGAAACACCAAAATACATCTATTTTGCACCATTATAACATCAAACCACAATATTCCATCATTCCTATTCATCAACTGACACTCTAATTGTTTTCAATCTATAATCCGACACAATAGAAGCTCCACTGCATGACGCTGATCCTCGACTTTTATAGAAGCTCTAGCATTTCATCGCCGAGGTGCACAGAACCCCGTCATCGTCTGCTCAGCCATCCGTTTCCGGTGAGAGTCGGTCGGAAGACAACGTTCTACACGCAACTCTGAGGCCTGTGCCTCATCAGCAGCTCGAGCCACATCATCGACTCTATTTGTAGTCATGTCAACAATAGACACATCTCTGCCTCTGGTCCTCATTGCAAGCAAAATTAAAAATTATAAGATACATTGCAATTTTTTTTAAAAATAAAAAATACCAAAAATTTTGGAATTTCCGTTATGAATATTGTACCAGAAATTTCAAAATTTCTAGTATTGTTATCAAATGATAATACCAGAAGTTACAAAAATTCCAGTACGAAAATATCAGGTATTTCCTTAAATATATCGTAAAACTTACTTAATTTCGCCAAATTTTCGGTATCACCTCAAAATTTCCGGTGTCGTCTGAGAATTTAAAAAATTTGATGTGTACCGTAAATTCTAAAATATGTAATAATGAAAATTGATTGAGAAATAAGGTCTTTTCATAAATTTGAAGGGGGTGGAAAGAAAAATTCTCTATTTCTTAACACTATAAATTGAAAAAAGAAATCCTGAAATAAAAATGGTGAGCCCAAATCCTAATTCCATAACGTTAAAGCCCAATAAAAAAATTACGTCCATATCCAGTTCTTCTCTAACCTAAATATAAATATGTTTTATCGGACCATAATGATTTGAGCAGATCTAGCAACAGTGTTTGTGTTTCGACAAGCGATTTTCATCCCCTGCCTCCGAACAAGATAGGTTTTACCAGATCTACAGAAACTCAAAATCAGACTTCAAGCAATGGAGGTATGTGCCGAATAATATATTTATTTAGTTTTTGTTTTGATTTGGAATGAATTAAACTGAATAGAATCGTTTTATGAATGAAGAACGTCGACTCCGAGGTATCAGAATTTGCAAGGAAAGTAGAAGTTGCGTTTCAAGATGACAGGGAAAAGTACGATCAATTTTCAACTTGGAGTCATATCACAATTCCCAGTTGGGATAAACTTCCTTGGGATTTACTTGATGTTATTTCCCGAAAACTAGATTTTGATGACCTCTTTCAATTTTCCCGGGTCTGCACAGATTGGAGACTTTTTCATCAATCAATAGATAAATCAAAATTATTGTCATCCCAAGAACCACTACTGGTTGAGTTTTCCATTCTCCTTTACAATGTTCCTTTACTAGCCTACCCAATCAAAAAGTTTACCCCCTGAAGAATATCATGATGAACATCTTGAGTTACTCTGATGACACATTCCCTATCTATGTTACCTGTTCCAGTGGTTATTTCATTATTGTTGCTGATAATTCTTCATTACTGCTCATCAATCCCTTTACACGAATAAAGAAGAAGGTAATCTGTCCATCCACCTTTGAATTTAGTTTCTCCTATCGACATTCATTACGGGCATTACTTGCTTTTGAAAAATGCTCCGACGAATTTGTTTTGCTATTTTTATTTAAAGAGTCTAACCGTTTACATGTCTATCAATCTCGAAATAATGCTTGGGTTACATATACCGACGAGGCTACCGACGACTGTGTTGAAGACTTTGTGGCTTTGAACAATATAATATATGTTGTTACTAGTGAACCCAAGATAGGGTACTCCATTTGAATTCTGCAAGTATTGAATATCTACGGTGAATTCTCCGACTTAGATGATTTATCATTCTTTAACTTAGATGATTTATCATTCTTTAACTTGGTTAAATGTGATGAAGAACTTTTACTGGTTCGATTAAATCCACATATCAGTTTTCCTAGACCTCGTGGCCCTACCCCAGACAGACCTCGTCGCCCTACCGAGACAAGAAAGTTTACAGGATAGACTTCTCAACCATGACTTATGTTGAACTCAAAACATTGGGGATATTGCATTATTTTATGTTTGTTTAAATAGCTGTGAGGCATTGAGCAACCGGGAAAATGGGGGTATGAGAGCAACTCTGTGTATGAAGTCGATTTCTATTCCAATTATACTGTTTATAATTGGTGGGATAAAAAATCAAAGAAAGATATTGTTCCTCCAAATCCTAAAATAAAAGGCAGCAAAGTTGATTGGTGTTTTAGACATCTAAAATATGAAGTAGATTGTTCTCTTTGAGTAAACTTTGTTCACCATCTTGATTGGTGTTTTAGACATTTAGACATCATCTTTGAGTAAACTTTGTTCACCATCTTGATTGGTGTTTTAGATATCTTAGATGATTGGTGTTTTAGACATCTTGAATAAACTTTGTTCACTGTGTTACTCCTCCCTATTTATTTTTTTTGTCAATGTAAAAGAAATATTATGAATTGTATTTTGGATAATTTTTCATATATTCCTTGTTTGCCCAATTATAATCTGGTATGAGTTCACATAAAACTTGGAGAAATACATTTCACCTTTTTATTTATCCAATTTTATTAACTTTACTGTTTATATTTTTATTTTGTATTCATGATTATAAAATTAATTTTTATTTGATATGATAAACAATTAAATCTATTGTTATTTTTTATTCCATTATTAAAATTGTTAAATGTGGTGAATATTATGATATAGAGTGAAATTTTGTTTTTATTTTCATAATTACGCTATTAAAATAACTAATACTTTGTAATATGATATGCTTTGTTAAATTAATCGACTAATACTTTGTAATATGATATGCTTTGTTAAAATAATCGTTGATTTATACAGTTTAACTCCTGTAATAAAATAATTAATTTCTTTTAATTTTTTTTTTTGAAAAAACTTTTTAATTTTGTTGCTTCTATGAACAAAATCCGGATATACATTGTATCTTTGAAAGAAAGTTTGGTATCTATCTTAATGATTTCTTATTTGTTTTTACCTAAAAGTTGGATAACCAATAGAATTCAATATCGATAATGCATTCTCTCTATATTTTATTCTCTAGTAAAGAATACTAGAATAAAATATAGAGAATAATAAAAAGACTATTCTTATTCAAAATGTATTTTATTCTCTAGTAAAGAATACTAGAATAAAATATAGAGAATAATAAAAAGACTATTCTTATTCAAAATGTCTGTGATCTTCAACTAATTCTGTGCCTCAATATAATTATTAGGTCAAACCACATTTATGCAATTTCAGAATCTTGAATGTCCAGTTCTTCGTAGTCGAAATAGGTGAGTAAAATCCTTTCCTTAGAACCGTACTTCAGAGTTTTCTGACTCATACGAATCAGACTAGGTGAGTAAAATCCTTTCCTTAGAACCGTATTTGAGAGTTTCCTGACTCATACTCTTTTGATAGGTGAAGGAAATATGACTGCTTTACCAGTAGTTGAGATCCAATTTAGAGATGTTTCACTTTATATATATATATATATATATATATATATATATATATATATAAAATTATGTCGAATACTTTTTTGGTATATTACTTAGCGTGTGTTTGGTTGAACTTTTTCTTGTCGCCACCGTACTTTTGGAGAGCAGGTACCATGATAAATCAGAAACCACAAAAGGTAGTTTCTAGTTACCGTGATTTTCTCACCGCGTTTTTTCTCTTTTTGCCCAAATACCAAACATATGCTTAGTGAATATTTGGTAATGGCCCGTGCATAAAGAAGTTAATGTATTTTATGCAGAAAGAAACCGTGGTAGAAGAAATCATATTGTAAAGAAATAACTACTTGGAAGAAGTTTGGATACTGTGATTAATTTATCTGCAAATTTTAAGTTTTACAAGTGTAAGCCATACTAATGGATTTTGATTAATGAGTTTTATAAGATAACAGTTATTGCATATTCGTAAAAAAAAATTCCATGGGTATTAAGAATCTTCTTTATTACTACATTATTTTTGTATGTCTCTTATAGTTGCATGTTAATACTAATAATAACTAATAACAAAATTGGGTGGCGTTTAGCATGGGTAAACAACATTTTGCCCACTATAGTCAAGTAAGCCTTTTGACATGTAATAGCAGGTTATGATCTGCTATCAAATTTATTTTTTTTATCGAATATTTTTAGAGCTATGGCACTAGGAATTTGTGAACTATTGTGGGTGAAACAAGTTCTAGAAGACTTGAAGATACAGTGTGAAGGCCCTATGAAATTATTTTGTGACAATAAATCGGCTATTAGTATTGCTCATAATTCATTCATGGGACTAAACACATTGAGATTGACCGACATTTTATCAAAGAGAAGTTGGATAGCGGATTGATAAGCGCATCTTACGTTCCTTCGGGCATCGGTGGGATGTATTAACAAAGGCTTACCAACGAAAGATTCAGGCAACTTACTTGCAAGCTGGGAATGATAGATATCCATTCACCAGCTTGAGGGCGAGTGTTGTAAATATTAAAGTGTAATTAGTAAATGGTAATATTAGGAATTATAAAAAGCCCATTAGGTTTTCTATTCTCTCTTATTTAAGTGTGTAGTTACAACATTGTAAGTAAGACTTTTGAATATATCAGAGAAATATTTTACAACAAATGTGAAAACATTATTTGCATGTAAAGGAACTTTCAAGAAGTAACATGCCATAAAGGTAGCTGCAGAGACCAAAATAGGTGATAACCAAAAGAGAATATTGCTATATGCCTTTTGTAATAGAACTGAAGATAACCATTTTAGTTCAACATTTCTTAAGTTTTCAATAGCTTTTTTAAAATGGATTTCCCATGCCTATAACTTCAACACTTTTATATTCACTAGAGCCTCGGAATTTGACTTCAACCTTTCATCTTGTGCGACAAGAAGTTTGGTTAGGAACTTATGTTGTAGCTTTGCTAGTGGTGTGTTTAAAAGCACGGTCAAACTTATTGTCACCAATGTTGTAATTGTTGCGAGTCCAATTGCACGGAAAAAATTACTAAAGTAATACATATCCGAACGATTGTCCATGTCGGTGAAACCAAAGCGGAAATTCTCCAATTCTATAAGCATCCACATTCACATAATTCATTATCTCACTAGAGTGAATCAATCTAGCATATTGGATAATCTCATTTGTTTCTTATAAATGATTGCTGTAATTAATGACCTAACTTTCATACCAATAAGTCTAGAATGAAAATACCATTGCCTTTGGGATAAGGATTCTAAAAACTTTGTAAACAAAAGTGTGATAGCCAATAAGTGACCTTCATATTTGAAACTTTTATTACCTTCAACCACCAATACAAAGGCATTCAAAAGTAGAGGACAAGAAGATAAAGTAATTACTTTGACAAATGCAAAGAATCCGATATCAAAATCTCTCTCCATGACACGAGCGTTTGTCCATAACAACGATGATCGAAATGACATGTCCTTTTGATTTTTTCTATTCAACATATCTGAAAATAACGAATAACACACTTCTACTCTATCTGTCTCTCGCAATTTTGGAATGTCCTCGTCCTCAAGTGTTTTCTCTTGACCCTTTTTCATCAACGAATTCAACCACCAAAACGACATTCTACTAAGAAGTCCAGCATCGGCAAATCGCGTTACTATGCCTATATGGCTATCATGATCAACATCATGGACCTCACTATTTAAAGATGCATATAGACTTCCATTAACCTCCTTATCATTGTTTTCATAGTTACATGCTTTGTATGTGAGAAAAAGCAGCAAAAATGATCCCAAAACAGATAGAACATCTAAAACAACCTTAAGGGACAATTCTTTGCTGCTAAATGCATAAGATAAGGACAAAGCACATAAAACACTAGAAACAAAGAATATAAGTAAAGAAAATAACCAAATCCATGTTCTTGGAAGTTGCTTCATTACAAGACTAGTAGTCAAACCAACTACCATCCATATGAATCCTTGAACAAGTTCAAGCATCCATAAACTAAGAAAAAAAACAGTGAGATTTTTCCTTAAATTCTCCTCTAAAATCCAAATTCCTAAGCACAAATGCAACAAACCAATAGCGCCATTGGTTATTGCACAAACTAGCTGCAACTTTGAATGCCTTTCCACTCTATTCTGACCTTGAATTGGCCTCAACAAACACTTTTGAAGCATCACAAATGACAGCATTATTAGCAACAACAGATCAAGGAAAATGATAAACAAATGGTTGATGCATGAGAAAGGATCATTCCGAACCTCGAAATCAAAACAATAATGTTTTCCTCCGCGTGAAGAAAAACAAGCAGAATCATCACAGATCATGTTCCAAAAATCTGCAACAAATATCATTGCATCACAGTTAAAATTTTGTCCTAAAACATAAAACATACTAAATCATAAATGCAACCATTAGAAGATATATTCAAGAAAAATAGAACGTAGCAATAGTATTTAACATGTATGTAACGTACATGTTATTGTTGTAAACTTAATTGGTTGATTCTCCGTGGAATTTTGTGAGTTAAATGTTGGTATAAGTAGATAGAAATAAAGTGACAACTTAGGTTGGTGTGATTTAAGGACTAAATTGAATGCAATGTGTGAGATATATTGCAAGAGATTAAGTATATCATAAATGGATGATGGATCACTTGTCTCTTGCAAACAACTTAATATAGTACTACTCATTAGAGCATGATTGGAGAGAGATTTTGGAGAAGAAAAATCGAAATGATTTGTATTATAAATTATTATAAATTGGAACAGTGCATGCAGCATCCACTCCGGACCCGGCCCTCAATTTTTTTATTATAAATTATATACAAGAAGCAAATGTATATATTATTTGTAGATCATTTTGTCGATGGCGGGTTAGAAAGCGTTAAGCATTGTGTTTTAATGGCAAATTATCAACCCATAGTTACCTTTTCAATTATCCTTTAAAAAAATAAATTTTAAATTTATCATCAAACTTTTATCATAAAATAAATTTAATATTATATGTGGTACTGTTTCATATTTATAGAAATATACATTGTTAAATTTTATTATAATAACATATTATAATTTTAATATTATTTTTAATTAAGTTATTATAATAATTAGATAGTAAGTTAATAAATTAAATTATTTAGAGTGTATCAATATGAAACAGTACCACACGTGAAACATGTTGTAGATATGTGGATAATGATGAGATACCATGAAAGAGTGAAATGTGTCAATGTGTTGTAATTCATGTGAAGTTTGTAACTATAATGAAATTTGTCATATGTACACATTAGTACTATGTATATTCAAAAGAAGCACTAACTTCTAACAAAAACATGGACAAGGGAAATAAGTAAAACTCTTATGAAGCATACATAAACTATGGTTAGATACACATTAGCCCTATGTATTCAAAAGAAGCACCAACTTCTAACAAGAATTCAAACAAAAGGGCAACAAGTAAAACTCTTAAGAAGCATACATAAACTATGGTTATATACACATTAGTACTATGTACTCAAAAGACTATTGCATAGTTTAGTAACTAGCATGATTTCATGAAACAGTATCGTTTATCTTGAATGGTTCTTGCTTTCTTTTAAAAATACCCCATAAATAATACTTTGATTGAAATCCTACAAAATGAATAACTCAAAAATTAAGATACAATTATTAACAAACAATAAAGTTTATATGAAGAAGTAGCATATATGTAATGGAATGTAACTCACTCTTGTATTGTCTTGGGAGCAATGTGGAAGGAAATATTATAAGCTCAGTCTTTTCAACCCAAACTCTTATGGCAAGATCATTGGAAATCATTTCATCAACTAGTTGGTCATAATATCTCTCAACCCTATATAGAAAGAATTAACATTTGATGCAATACTAGCTTAAATATGAGTATGGATTCAAATCCTCGGCAGCATACTTAGCTGCAAAATCGGCTGCATCTAAGTATGATGCCGAGAATTTGATTCAAGTGGAGAGACCATTAAGCTACCTCATTTGGAAATAACATATTGTTTTAATAATACGTTAGAACATTAAAACAGAAAATGTGTTGGCTAAGTTTATGCAAAAATGCCACCTTTCATTTTGAGGAAAGAAATAAAGGCCAATGCTGAGGTTATTTGTTCCAAATTTCTTGAAACTCTTTGGCCACACAGCTGATCTTTGAAGTAAGTCTCCATAAAGCACATCAGGGAGATGTCTTGTCTCCTCAGGAACTTTAGGGCATGCTAAAGTGGACAAATGGCCCATTAGTCTAGTCATTTTATCAAATCTTTTGTTAAAAACCTGCAAACTTCCCCTAATATCCGCAAAATTCAACGTCAGACAATGCTTCCGTTGTAGCACATACAGAAAAGTCGTTAATTCTAAAAGACGGTGACAGAAGTTACAAAACATGTTTCTTACCTCCAGATTGGATCAACAATAGGTTGTGGATCACCAAAAGTATACGTTTCTCGCTTGAATCAACTTCACATCTTTCCGAATCTGCAGTTTTGTTATCTGGATAATCTGCGCCTAATATCTCTTCTTCACAATCCTCACAAAACCAAATAACTTGGTCTGTAAAAACCACAGGACCCTTTAAACAATACCTGAAAATAGTATTTAAGAATGTGAAACTACAACTTCATGAAATGGTTGTGTATCTTTTCAATATTCTTCATAATCGCGTCTCCAAATTAAAAGTGGCTGAGTCTTGCATATGCAGCAGAATAAAAGGATTAAAATTTGCTACAAAGACATGAAATATGAGTAGATGAAAAGTATGTAAAAGTGCCTATGCATTGCATAATCTCCACATTTGCTGCAATATACTATTGCCTCTTCAAAGCCTTCATCGCCACACGTAAGACAAATAGATACCTGCAACAAGCAAGCAGAGTTTAAATGCAATGATTTACAAAATTGTATATAACAACCAAAAGACCAGGGCATTATTATTTGATACTTCCATTGGAAATCAGATGACGAGAAATACCTGAGGCAAATGAATTTTCCCCAACTCACCAACAAGAACATCCATCTCCACTTCTGCTTGAGAACCTCCGTCTTGGTTTCAGTTTCAACAGTGACCTCGGCGCATCAATCTCAATATCTGTTTCCTCAGTAGGATGTTGGCTCTCAATATATGCTACAGCTTCCGATACTTGTGGTTCTGTTTCAGTATGTAGACCACATTCAGTCATGGGTTCAAAACTTGACCACTCTGCATCTGGCCATGCTGATGCAAGTGGTTCTATAACTATTTCTATAGCTGCAGAATCAAAATTCACGATTTCAATTTGGTCGTTCTGAACCTCATCATGAACATTGCTCTCAGACATCTCTGTCTGTATAATGGCTACTGGTGTAGGTACCTCAAAAGCAATAGGAGATTGTGGTGTTGCTAATACTATTGCACCAGAATAAGAATATGTATCTCCAATCACGGTATTAATATCAGAACCTTCAGGGCCATGAAACTCCATTGAGATTGAGTGTGGCTGATCATTTGTTTCCATGCCACAATTCTGAACCCCAATATGTTCATCACATTCTTCTACTTCTGTCTGTGAATTGATCTGACCGAGGGTTCAAAACTTGATTCTACTTCTGGTGAAGGTGTGAATTCTTGATAAGACATAGGGACTTCTGGTGTTACTGTTGCAGTCTCGACACTAATATTAGAGCCTGCTGAGGCCTTCAACTCAACTGGAGTTGATTGTGGCTTATCATTTTTTACAGACCTTCTTACCCCATGACTCGTCTTCATGTACTTACCTCCTGGTGCTTCTTCAGTCTCGCGCTTGGAACCATGACCCTTTGCATCAGTGTTAACCCTGACTTCTCTTTTACACTTGATGGCTGGAACTTTCTTTTTCTGGAAACTAGTAGTTTCATTTTCACAATCTCTAAGTTTCCTTTTAGAACCTCGAAATCACGATCCTTTGCACCAGTGCGATCCCTGAGTTTCCTTTTAGAACCTTCAGCAGGAACTTCCTTGTACTTGGGAGCTTTATGACTCGTATTTCTTACGATGCACCCAACTTTCTTAGATTTTGAAACTTTCTTATGTTGAACTACTGGATTCTTTTGAGACTTTTGAATATGTACACTCTCTTCTCCATTTGAAGTTTTACTTTTCGTTGATTGCTCACGTGGTTCTATTAACATTCTTCGATGTTTCTCTCCATTATTATGCGCTTCCAAATTCTTGAGAGGAAACACAACACCACAAATTTCACAGTGGGCACAATTTGGAGTGGCTACAGCAGGAATTGTTGGTTCCGGCTTTTGATGTGGTACAGGCCCCTTATCAACATATCGTTCATAAATTTGAGGGCTTAACAGTATAAATTGAAAAAGAAATCCTGAAATAAAATGGTGAGCCCAAATCCTAATTCCATAACGTTAAAGCCCAATAAAAAAATTACGTCCATATCCAGTTCTTCTCTAACCTAAATATAAATATGTTTTATCGGACCATAATGATTTGAGCAGATCTAGCAACAGTGTTTGTGTTTCGACAAGCGATTTTCATCCCCTGCCTCCGAACAAGATAGGTTTTACCAGATCTACAGAAACTCAAAATCAGACTTCAAGCAATGGAGGTATGTGCCGAATAATATATTTATTTAGTTTTGTTTTGATTTGGAATGAATTAAACTGAATAGAATCGTTTTATGAATGAAGAACGTCGACTCCGAGGTATCAGAATTTGCAAGGAAAGTAGAAGTTGCGTTTCAAGATGACAGGGAAAAGTACGATCAATTTTCAACTTGGAGTCATATCACAATTCCCAGTTGGGATAAACTTCCTTGGGATTTACTTGATGTTATTTCCCGAAAACTAGATTTTGATGACCTCTTTCAATTTTCCCGGGTCTGCACAGATTGGAGACTTTTTCATCAATCAATAGATAAATCAAAATTATTGTCATCCCAAGAACCACTACTGGTTGAGTTTTTCCATTCTCCTTTACAATGTTCCTTTACTAGCCTACCCAATCAAAAAGTTTACCCCCTGAAGAATATCATGATGAACATCTTGAGTTACTCTGATGACACATTCCCTATCTATGTTACCTGTTCCAGTGGTTATTTCATTATTGTTGCTGATAATTCTTCATTACTGCTCATCAATCCCTTTACACGAATAAAGAAGAAGGTAATCTGTCCATCCACCTTTGAATTTAGTTTCTCCTATCGACATTCATTACGGGCATTACTTGCTTTTGAAAAATGCTCCGACGAATTTGTTTTGCTATTTTTATTTAAAGAGTCTAACCGTTTACATGTCTATCAATCTCGAAATAATGCTTGGGTTACATATACCGACGAGGCTACCGACGACTGTGTTGAAGACTTTGTGGCTTTGAACAATATAATATATGTTGTTACTAGTGAACCCAAGATAGGGTACTCCATTTGAATTCTGCAAGTATTGAATATCTACCGGTGAATTCTCCCGACTTAGATGATTTATCATTCTTTAACTTAGATGATTTATCATTCTTTAACTTGGTTAAATGTGATGAAGAACTTTTACTGGTTCGATTAAATCCACATATCAGTTTTCCTAGACCTCGTGGCCCTACCCCAGACAGACCTCGTCGCCCTACCCGAGACAAGAAAGTTTACAGGATAGACTTCTCAACCATGACTTATGTTGAACTCAAAACATTGGGGGATATTGCATTATTTTATGTTTGTTTAAATAGCTGTGAGGCATTGAGCAACCCGGGAAAATGGGGGTATGAGAGCAACTCTGTGTATGAAGTCGATTTCTATTCCAATTATACTGTTTATAATTGGTGGGATAAAAAATCAAAGAAAGATATTGTTCCTCCAAATCCTAAAATAAAAGGCAGCAAAGTTGATTGGTGTTTTAGACATCTAAAATATGAAGTAGATTGTTCTCTTTGAGTAAACTTTGTTCACCATCTTGATTGGTGTTTTAGACATTTAGACATCATCTTTGAGTAAACTTTGTTCACCATCTTGATTGGTGTTTTAGATATCTTAGATGATTGGTGTTTTAGACATCTTGAATAAACTTTGTTCACTGTGTTACTCCTCCCTATTTATTTTTTTTGTCAATGTAAAAGAAATATTATGAATTGTATTTTGGATAATTTTTCATATATTCCTTGTTTGCCCAATTATAATCTGGTATGAGTTCACATAAAACTTGGAGAAATACATTTCACCTTTTTATTTATCCAATTTTATTAACTTTACTGTTTATATTTTTATTTTGTATTCATGATTATAAAATTAATTTTTATTTGATATGATAAACAATTAAATCTATTGTTATTTTTTATTCCATTATTAAAATTGTTAAATGTGGTGAATATTATGATATAGAGTGAAATTTTGTTTTATTTTCATAATTACGCTATTAAAATAACTAATACTTTGTAATATGATATGCTTTGTTAAATTAATCGACTAATACTTTGTAATATGATATGCTTTGTTAAAATAATCGTTGATTTATACAGTTTAACTCCTGTAATAAAATAATTAATTTCTTTTAATTTTTTTTTTTGAAAAAACTTTTTAATTTTGTTGCTTCTATGAACAAAATCCGGATATACATTGTATCTTTGAAAGAAAGTTTGGTATCTATCTTAATGATTTCTTATTTGTTTTACCTAAAAGTTGGATAACCAATAGAATTCAATATCGATATCATTCTCTCTATATTTTATTCTCTAGTAAAGAATACTAGAATAAAATATAGAGAATAATAAAAGACTATTCTTATTCAAAATGTATTTTATTCTCTAGTAAAGAATACTAGAATAAAATATAGAGAATAATAAAAGACTATTCTTATTCAAAATGTGTGATCTTCAACTTAATTGCCTCAATATAATTATTAGGTCAAACCACATTTATGCAATTTGAATCTTGAATGTCCAGGTTCTTCGTAGTCGAAATAGGTGAGTAAAATCCTTTCCTTAGAACCGTACTTGAGTTTTCGACTCATACGAATCGAGACTAGGTGAGTAAAATCCTTTCCTTAGAACCGTATTTGAGAGTTTCGACTCATACTCTTTTGATAGGTGAAGGAAATATGACTGCTTTACCAGTAGTTGAGATCCAATTTAGAGATGTTTCACTTTTATATATATATATATATATATATATATATATATATATATAAATTATATCGAATACTTTTTGGTATATTACTTAGCGTGTGTTTGGTTGAACTTTTTCTTGTCACCGTACTTTTGGAGAGCGGTACCATGATAAATCGAAACCACAAAGGTAGTTTCTAGTTACCGTGATTTTCTCACCGCGTTTTTTCTCTTTTTGCCCAAATACCAAACATATGCTTAGTGAATATTTGGTAATGGCCCGTGCATAAAGAAGTTAATGTATTTTATGCAGAAAGAAACCGTGGTAGAAGAAATCATATTGTAAAGAAATAACTACTTGGAAGAAGTTTGGATACTGTGATTAATTTATCTGCAAATTTTAAGTTTTACAAGTGTAAGCCATACTAATGGATTTTGATTAATGAGTTTTATAAGATAACAGTTATTGCATATTCGTAAAAAAAAATTCCATGGGTATTAAGAATCTTCTTTATTACTACATTATTTTGTATGTCTCTTATAGTTGCATGTTAATACTAATAATAACTAATAACAAAATTGGGTGGCGTTTAGCATGGGTAAACAACATTTTGCCCACTATAGTCAAGTAAGCCTTTTGACATGTAATAGCAGGTTATGATCTGCTATCAAATTTATTTTTTTTATCGAATATTTTTAGAGCTATGGCACTAGGAATTTGTGAACTATTGTGGGTGAAACAAGTTCTAGAAGACTTGAAGATACGATGTGAAGGCCCTATGAAATTATTTTGTGACAATAAATCGGCTATTAGTATTGCTCATAATTACATTCAGAAACACATTGAGATTGACCGACATTTTATCAAAGAGAAGTTGGATAGCGGATTGATAACTGCATCTTACGTTCCTTCTGGGCATCAGCTGACAGATGTATTAACAAAAGGCTTACCAACAGAAAGATTCAGGCAACTTACTTGCAAGCTGGGAATGATAGATATCCATTCACCACGAGAAATGTTGTAAATATTAAAGTGTAATTAGTAAATGGTAATATTAGGAATTATAAAAAGCCCATTAGGTTTTCTATTCTCTCTTATTTAAGTGTGTAGTTACAACATTGTAAGTAAGACTTTTGAATATATCAGAGAAATATTTTACAACAAATGTGAAAACATTATTTGCATGTAAAGGAACTTTCAAGAAGTAACATGCCATAAAGGTAGCTGCAGAGACCAAAATAGGTGATAACCAAAAGAGAATATTGCTATATGCCTTTTGTAATAGAACTGAAGATAACCATTTTAGTTCAACATTTCTTAAGTTTTCAATAGCTTTTTTAAAATGGATTTCCCATGCCTATAACTTCAACACTTTTATATTCACTAGAGCCTCGGAATTTGACTTCAACCTTTCATCTTGTGCGACAAGAAGTTTGGTTAGGAACTTATGTTGTAGCTTTGCTAGTGGTGTGTTTAAAAGCACGGTCAAACTTATTGTCACCAATGTTGTAATTGTTGCGAGTCCAATTGCACGGAAAAGAATTACTAAAGTAATACATATCTGAAGAACGATTGTCCATGTCTGGTGAAACCAAAACGGAAATTCTCCAATTCTATAAGCATCCACATTCACATAATTCATTATCTCACTAGAGTGAATCAATCTAGCAGTATTGGATAATCTCATTTGTTTCTTATAAATGATTGCTGTAATTAATGACCTAACTTTCATACCAATAAGTCTAGAATGAAAATACCATTGCCTTTGGGATAAGGATTCTAAAAACTTTGTAAACAAAAGTGTGATAGCCAATAAGTGACCTTCATATTTGAAACTTTTATTACCTTCAACCACCAATACAAAGGCATTCAAAAGTAGAGGACAAGAAGATAAAGTAATTACTTTGACAAATGCAAAGAATCCGATATCAAAATCTCTCTCAATGACACGCGTTTGTCCATAACAACGATGATCGAAATGACATGTCCTTTTGATTTTTCTATTCAACATATCCGAAAATAACGAATAACAACACTTTCTGGAATCTTGGAATGTCCTCGTCAAGTGTTTTCTCTTGACCCTTTTCATCAACGAATTCAACCACCAAAGCGACATTCTACTAAGTCCAGCATCGGCAAATCGCGTTACTATGCCTATATGGCTATCATGATCAACATCATGGACCTCACTATTTAAAGATGCATATAGACTTCCATTAACCTCCTTATCATTGTTTTCATAGTTACATGCTTTGTATGTGAGAAAAAGCAGCAAAAATGATCCCAAAACAGATAGAACATCTAAAACAACCTTAAGGGACAATTCTTTGCTGCTAAATGCATAAGATAAGGACAAAGCACATAAAACACTAGAAACAAAGAATATAAGTAAAGAAAATAACCAAATCCATGTTCTTGGAAGTTGCTTCATTACAAGACTAGTAGTCAAACCAACTACCATCCATATGAATCCTTGAACAAGTTCAAGCATCCATAAACTAAGAAAAAAAACAGTGAGATTTTTCCTTAAATTCTCCTCTAAAATCCAAATTCCTAAGCACAAATGCAACAAACCAATAGCGCCATTGGTTATTGCACAAACTAGCTGCAACTTTGAATGCCTTTCCACTCTATTCTGACCTTGAATTGGCCTCAACAAACACTTTTGAAGCATCACAAATGACAGCATTATTAGCAACAACAGATCAAGGAAAATGATAAACAAATGGTTGATGCATGAGAAAGGATCATTCCGAACCTCGAAATCAAAACAATAATGTTTTCCTCCGTGAAGAAAAACAAGCAGAATCATCACAGATCATGTTCCAAAATCTGCAACAAATATCATTGCATCACAGTTAAAATTTTGTCCTAAAACATAAAACATACTAAATCATAAATGCAACCATTAGAAGATATATTCAAGAAAAATAGAACGTAGCAATAGTATTTAACATGTATGTAACGTACATGTTATTGTTGTAAACTTAATTGGTTGATTCTCCGTGGAATTTTGTGAGTTAAATGTTGGTATAAGTAGATAGAAATAAAGTGACAACTTAGGTTGGTGTGATTTAAGGACTAAATTGAATGCAATGTGTCTGAGATATATTGCAAGAGATTAAGTATATCATAAATGGATGATGGATCACTTGTCTCTTGCAAACAACTTAATATAGTACTACTCATTAGAGCATGATTGGAGAGATTTTGGAGAAGAAAAATCGAAATGATTTGTATTATAAATTATTATAAATTGGAGCAAAATCCACTCCGGACCCGGCCCTCAATTTTTTTATTATAAATTATATACAAGAAGCAAATGTATATATTATTTGTAGATCATTTTGTCGATGGCGGGTTAGAAAGCGTAGCGGCTAAGCATTGTGTTTTAATGGCAAATTATCAACCCATAGTTACCTTTTCAATTATCCTTTAAAAAAATAAATTTTAAATTTATCATCAAACTTTTATCATAAAATAAATTTAATATTATATGTGGTACTGTTTCATATTTATAGAAATATACATTGTTAAATTTTATTATAATAACATATTATAATTTTAATATTATTATTTAATTAAGTTATTATAATAATTAGATAGTAAGTTAATAAATTAAATTATTTAGAGTGTATCAATATGAAACAGTACCACACGTGAAACATGTTGTAGATATGTGGATAATGATGAGATACCATGAAAGAGTGAAATGTGTCAATGTGTTGTAATTCATGTGAAGTTTGTAACTATAATGAAATTTGTCATATGTACACATTAGTACTATGTATATTCAAAAGAAGCACTAACTTCTAACAAAAACATGGACAAGGGAAATAAGTAAAACTCTTATGAAGCATACATAAACTATGGTTAGATACACATTAGCCCTATGTATTCAAAAGAAGCACCAACTTCTAACAAGAATTCAAACAAAAGGGCAACAAGTAAAACTCTTAAGAAGCATACATAAACTATGGTTATATACACATTAGTACTATGTACTCAAAAGACTATTGCATAGTTTAGTAACTAGCATGATTTCATGAAACAGTATCGTTTATCTTGAATGGTTCTTGCTTTCTTTTAAAATACCCCATAAATAATACTTTGATTGAAATCCTACAAAATGAATAACTCAAAAATTAAGATACAATTATTAACAAACAATAAAGTTTATATGAAGAAGTAGCATATATGTAATGGAATGTAACTCACTCTTGTATTGTCTTGGGAGCAATGTGGAAGGAAATATTATAAGCTCAGTCTTTTCAACCCAAACTCTTATGGCAAGATCATTGGAAATCATTTCATCAACTAGTTGGTCATAATATCTCTCAACCCTATATAGAAAGAATTAACATTTGATGCAATACTAGCTTAAATATGAGTATGGATTCAAATCCTCGGCAGCATACTTAGCTGCAAAATCGGCTGCATCTAAGTATGATGCCGAGAATTTGATTCAAGTGGAGAGACCATTAAGCTACCTCATTTGGAAATAACATATTGTTTTAGTAACGCATACGTTAGAACATTAAAACAGAAAATGTGTTGGCTAAGTTTATGCAAAAATGCCACCTTTCATTTTGAGGAAAGAAATAAAGGCCAATGCTGAGGTTATTTGTTCCAAATTTCTTGAAACTCTTTGGCCACACAGCTGATCTTTGAAGTAAGTCTCCATAAAGCACATCAGGGAGATGTCTTGTCTCCTCAGGAACTTTAGGGCATGCTAAAGTGGACAAATGGCCCATTAGTCTAGTCATTTTATCAAATCTTTTGTTAAAAACCTGCAAACTTCCCCTAATATCCGCAAAATTCAACGTCAGACAATGCTTCCGTTGTAGCACATACAGAAAAGTCGTTAATTCTAAAAGACGGTGACAGAAGTTACAAAACATGTTTCTTACCTCCAGATTGGATCAACAATAGGTTGTGGATCACCAAAAGTATACGTTTCTCGCTTGAATCAACTTCACATCTTTCCGAATCTGCAGTTTTGTTATCTGGATAATCTGCGCCTAATATCTCTTCTTCACAATCCTCACAAAACCAAATAACTTGGTCTGTAAAAACCACAGGACCCTTTAAACAATACCTGAAAATAGTATTTAAGAATGTGAAACTACAACTTCATGAAATGGTTGTGTATCTTTTCAATATTCTTCATAATCGTCTCCAAATTAAAAGTGGCTGAGTCTTGCATATGCAGCAGAATAAAAGGATTAAAATTTGCTACAAAGACATGAAATATGAGTAGATGAAAAGAGTATGTAAAAAGTGCCTATGCATTGCATAATCTCCACATTTGCTGCAATATACTATTGCCTCTTCAAAGCCTTCATCGCCACACGTAAGACAAATAGATACCTGCAACAAGCAAGCAGAGTTTAAATGCAATGATTTACAAAATTGTATATAACAACCAAAAGACCAGGGCATTATTATTTGATACTTCCATTGGAAATCAGATGACGAGAAATACCTGAGGCAAATGAATTTTCCCCAACTCACCAACAAGAACATCCATCTCCACTTCTGCTTGAGAACCTCCGTCTTGGTTTCAGTTTCAACAGTGACCTCGAAGCGGCATCAATCTCAATATCTGTTTCCTCAGTAGGATGTTGGCTCTCAATATATGCTACAGCTTCCGATACTTGTGGTTCTGTTTCAGTATGTAGACCACATTCAGTCATGGGTTCAAAACTTGACCACTCTGCATCTGGCCATGCTGATGCAAGTGGTTCTATAACTATTTCTATAGCTGCAGAATCAAAATTCACGATTTCAATTTGGTCGTTCTGAACCTCATCATGAACATTGCTCTCAGACATCTCTGTCTGTATAATGGCTACTGGTGTAGGTACCTCAAAAGCAATAGGAGATTGTGGTGTTGCTAATACTATTGCACCAGAATAAGAATATGTATCTCCAATCACGGTATTAATATCAGAACCTTCAGGGCCATGAAACTCCATTGAGATTGAGTGTGGCTGATCATTTGTTTCCATGCCACAATTCTGAACCCCAATATGTTCATCACATTCTTCTACTTCTGTCTGTGAATTGATCTGACCGAGGGTTCAAAACTTGATTCTACTTCTGGTGAAGGTGTGAATTCTTGATAAGACATAGGGACTTCTGGTGTTACTGTTGCAGTCTCGACACTAATATTAGAGCCTGCTGAGGCCTTCAACTCAACTGGAGTTGATTGTGGCTTATCATTTTTTACAGACCTTCTTACCCCATGACTCGTCTTCATGTACTTACCTCCTGGTGCTTCTTCAGTCTCGCGCTTGGAACCATGACCCTTTGCATCAGTGTTAACCCTGACTTCTCTTTTACACTTGATGGCTGGAACTTTCTTTTTCTGGAAACTAGTAGTTTCATTTTCACAATCTCTAAGTTTCCTTTTAGAACCTCGAAATCACGATCCTTTGCACCAGTGCGATCCCTGAGTTTCCTTTTAGAACCTTCAGCAGGAACTTCCTTGTACTTGGGAGCTTTATGACTCGTATTTCTTACGATGCACCCAACTTTCTTAGATTTTGAAACTTTCTTATGTTGAACTACTGGATTCTTTTGAGACTTTTGAATATGTACACTCTCTTCTCCATTTGAAGTTTTACTTTTCGTTGATTGCTCACGTGGTTCTATTAACATTCTTCGATGTTTCTCTCCATTATTATGCGCTTCCAAATTCTTGAGAGGAAACACAACACCACAAATTTCACAGTGGGCACAATTTGGAGTGGCTACAGCAGGAATTGTTGGTTCCGGCTTTTGATGTGGTACAGGCCCCTTATCAACATATCGTTCATAAATTTGAGGGCTTAACAGTATAAATTGAAAAAAGAAATCCTGAAATAAAAATGGTGAGCCCAAATCCTAATTCCATAACGTTAAAGCCCAATAAAAAAATTACGTCCATATCCAGTTCTTCTCTAACCTAAATATAAATATGTTTTATCGGACCATAATGATTTGAGCAGATCTAGCAACAGTGTTTGTGTTTCGACAAGCGATTTTCATCCCCTGCCTCCGAACAAGATAGGTTTTACCAGATCTACAGAAACTCAAAATCAGACTTCAAGCAATGGAGGTATGTGCCGAATAATATATTTATTTAGTTTTTTTTGATTTGGAATGAATTAAACTGAATAGAATCGTTTTATGAATGAAGAACGTCGACTCGAGGTATCAGAATTTGCAAGGAAAGTAGAAGTTGCGTTTCAAGATGACAGGAAAAGTACGATCAATTTTCAACTTGGAGTCATATCACAATTCCCAGTTGGGATAAACTTCCTTGGGATTTACTTGATGTTATTTCCGAAAACTAGATTTTGATGACCTCTTTCAATTTTCCCGGGTCTGCACAGATTGGAGACTTTTTCATCAATCAATAGATAAATCAAAATTATTGTCATCCCAAGAACCACTACTGGTTGAGTTTTTCCATTCTCCTTTACAATGTTCCTTTACTAGCCTACCCAATCAAAAAGTTTACCCCCTGAAGAATATCATGATGAACATCTTGAGTTACTCTGATGACACATTCCCTATCTATGTTACCTGTTCCAGTGGTTATTTCATTATTGTTGCTGATAATTCTTCATTACTGCTCATCAATCCCTTTACACGAATAAAGAAGAAGGTAATCTGTCCATCCACCTTTGAATTTAGTTTCTCCTATCGACATTCATTACGGGCATTACTTGCTTTTGAAAAATGCTCCGACGAATTTGTTTTGCTATTTTTATTTAAAGAGTCTAACCGTTTACATGTCTATCAATCTCGAAATAATGCTTGGGTTACATATACCGACGAGGCTACCGACGACTGTGTTGAAGACTTTGTGGCTTTGAACAATATAATATATGTTGTTACTAGTGAACCCAAGATAGGGGTACTCCATTTGAATTCTGCAAGTATTGAATATCTACCGGTGAATTCTCCGACTTAGATGATTTATCATTCTTTAACTTAGATGATTTATCATTCTTTAACTTGGTTAAATGTGATGAAGAACTTTTACTGGTTCGATTAAATCCACATATCAGTTTTCCTAGACCTCGTGGCCCTACCCCAGACAGACCTCGTCGCCCTACCCGAGACAAGAAAGTTTACAGGATAGACTTCTCAACCATGACTTATGTTGAACTCAAAACATTGGGGATATTGCATTATTTTATGTTTGTTTAAATAGCTGTGAGGCATTGAGCAACCCGGGAAAATGGGGTATGAGAGCAACTCTGTGTATGAAGTCGATTTCTATTCCAATTATACTGTTTATAATTGGTGGGATAAAAAATCAAAGAAAGATATTGTTCCTCCAAATCCTAAAATAAAAGGCAGCAAAGTTGATTGGTGTTTTAGACATCTAAAATATGAAGTAGATTGTTCTCTTTGAGTAAACTTTGTTCACCATCTTGATTGGTGTTTTAGACATTTAGACATCATCTTTGAGTAAACTTTGTTCACCATCTTGATTGGTGTTTTAGATATCTTAGATGATTGGTGTTTTAGACATCTTGAATAAACTTTGTTCACTGTGTTACTCCTCCCTATTTATTTTTTTTGTCAATGTAAAAGAAATATTATGAATTGTATTTTGGATAATTTTTCATATATTCCTTGTTTGCCCAATTATAATCTGGTATGAGTTCACATAAAACTTGGAGAAATACATTTCACCTTTTTATTTATCCAATTTTATTAACTTTACTGTTTATATTTTTATTTTGTATTCATGATTATAAAATTAATTTTTATTTGATATGATAAACAATTAAATCTATTGTTATTTTTTATTCCATTATTAAAATTGTTAAATGTGGTGAATATTATGATATAGAGTGAAATTTTGTTTTTATTTTCATAATTACGCTATTAAAATAACTAATACTTTGTAATATGATATGCTTTGTTAAATTAATCGACTAATACTTTGTAATATGATATGCTTTGTTAAAATAATCGTTGATTTATACAGTTTAACTCCTGTAATAAAATAATTAATTTCTTTTAATTTTTTTTTTTGAAAAAACTTTTTAATTTTGTTGCTTCTATGAACAAAATCCGGATATACATTGTATCTTTGAAAGAAAGTTTGGTATCTATCTTAATGATTTCTTATTTGTTTTTACCTAAAAGTTGGATAACCAATAGAATTCAATATCGATAATGCATTCTCTCTATATTTTATTCTCTAGTAAAGAATACTAGAATAAAATATAGAGAATAATAAAAAGACTATTCTTATTCAAAATGTATTTTATTCTCTAGTAAAGAATACTAGAATAAAATATAGAGAATAATAAAAGACTATTCTTATTCAAAATGTCTGATCTTCAACTAATTGCCTCAATATAATTATTAGGTCAAACCACATTTATGCAATTTCGAATCTTGAATGTCCAGTTCTTAGTAAAATAGGTGAGTAAAATCCTTTCCTTAGAACCGTACTTCAGAGTTTTCTGACTCATACGAATCAGACTAGGTGAGTAAAATCCTTTCCTTAGAACCGTATTTGAGAGTTTCCTGACTCATACTCTTTTGATAGGTGAAGGAAATATGACTGCTTTACCAGTAGTTGAGATCCAATTTAGAGATGTTTCAGTTTTTATATATATATATATATATATATATATATATATATATATATATATATATATATATATATAAAATTATGTCGAATACTTTTTTGGTATATTACTTAGCGTGTGTTTGGTTGAACTTTTCTTGTCGCCACCGTACTTTTGGAGAGCAGTACCATGATAAATCGAAACCACAAAGGTAGTTTCTAGTTACCGTGATTTTCTCACGCGTTTTTCTCTTTTGCCCAAATACCAAACATATGCTTAGTGAATATTTGGTAATGGCCCGTGCATAAAGAAGTTAATGTATTTTATGCAGAAAGAAACCGTGGTAGAAGAAATCATATTGTAAAGAAATAACTACTTGGAAGAAGTTTGGATACTGTGATTAATTTATCTGCAAATTTTAAGTTTTACAAGTGTAAGCCATACTAATGGATTTTGATTAATGAGTTTTATAAGATAACAGTTATTGCATATTCGTAAAAAAAAATTCCATGGGTATTAAGAATCTTCTTTATTACTACATTATTTTTGTATGTCTCTTATAGTTGCATGTTAATACTAATAATAACTAATAACAAAATTGGGTGGCGTTTAGCATGGGTAAACAACATTTTGCCCACTATAGTCAAGTAAGCCTTTTGACATGTAATAGCAGGTTATGATCTGCTATCAAATTTATTTTTTTTATCGAATATTTTTAGAGCTATGGCACTAGGAATTTGTGAACTATTGTGGGTGAAACAAGTTCTAGAAGACTTGAAGATACAGTGTGAAGGCCCTATGAAATTATTTTGTGACAATAAATCGGCTATTAGTATTGCTCATAATTACATTCAAATGGACTAAACACATTGAGATTGACCGACATTTTATCAAAGAGAAGTTGGATAGCGGATTGATAACTGCATCTTACGTTCCTTCTCGGCATCAGCTGACAGATGTATTAACAAAAGGCTTACCAAGATTCAGCAACTTACTTGCAAGTGGAATGATAGATATCCATTCACCAGCTTGAGCGGGAGTGTTGTAAATATTAAAGTGTAATTAGTAAATGGTAATATTAGGAATTATAAAAAGCCCATTAGGTTTTCTATTCTCTCTTATTTAAGTGTGTAGTTACAACATTGTAAGTAAGACTTTTGAATATATCAGAGAAATATTTTACAACAAATGTGAAAACATTATTTGCATGTAAAGGAACTTTCAAGAAGTAACATGCCATAAAGGTAGCTGCAGAGACCAAAATAGGTGATAACCAAAAGAGAATATTGCTATATGCCTTTTGTAATAGAACTGAAGATAACCATTTTAGTTCAACATTTCTTAAGTTTTCAATAGCTTTTTTAAAATGGATTTCCCATGCCTATAACTTCAACACTTTTATATTCACTAGAGCCTCGGAATTTGACTTCAACCTTTCATCTTGTGCGACAAGAAGTTTGGTTAGGAACTTATGTTGTAGCTTTGCTAGTGGTGTGTTTAAAAGCACGGTCAAACTTATTGTCACCAATGTTGTAATTGTTGCAGTCCAATTGCACGGAAAAGAATTACTAAAGTAATACATATCGAAGAACGATTGTCCATGTCGGTGAAACCAAAGCGGAAATTCTCCAATTCTATAAGCATCCACATTCACATAATTCATTATCTCACTAGAGTGAATCAATCTAGCAGTATTGGATAATCTCATTTGTTTCTTATAAATGATTGCTGTAATTAATGACCTAACTTTCATACCAATAAGTCTAGAATGAAAATACCATTGCCTTTGGGATAAGGATTCTAAAAACTTTGTAAACAAAAGTGTGATAGCCAATAAGTGACCTTCATATTTGAAACTTTTATTACCTTCAACCACCAATACAAAGGCATTCAAAAGTAGAGGACAAGAAGATAAAGTAATTACTTTGACAAATGCAAAGAATCCCGATATCAAAATCTCTCTCAATGACACGTTTGTCCATAACAACGATGATCGAAATGACATGTCCTTTTGATTTTTTCTATTCAACATATCTGAAAATAACGAATAACACACTTCTACTCTATCTGTCTCTCGCAATTTTGGAATGTCCTCGTCCTCAAGTGTTTTCTCTTGACCCTTTTTCATCAACGAATTCAACCACCAAAACGACATTCTACTAAGAAGTCCAGCATCGGCAAATCGCGTTACTATGCCTATATGGCTATCATGATCAACATCATGGACCTCACTATTTAAAGATGCATATAGACTTCCATTAACCTCCTTATCATTGTTTTCATAGTTACATGCTTTGTATGTGAGAAAAAGCAGCAAAAATGATCCCAAAACAGATAGAACATCTAAAACAACCTTAAGGGACAATTCTTTGCTGCTAAATGCATAAGATAAGGACAAAGCACATAAAACACTAGAAACAAAGAATATAAGTAAAGAAAATAACCAAATCCATGTTCTTGGAAGTTGCTTCATTACAAGACTAGTAGTCAAACCAACTACCATCCATATGAATCCTTGAACAAGTTCAAGCATCCATAAACTAAGAAAAAACAGTGAGATTTTTCCTAAATTCTCCTCTAAAATCCAAATTCCTAAGCACAAATGCAACAAACCAATAGCGCCATTGGTTATTGCACAAACTAGCTGCAACTTTGAATGCCTTTCCACTCTATTCTGACCTTGAATTGGCCTCAACAAACACTTTTGAAGCATCACAAATGACAGCATTATTAGCAACAACAGATCAAGGAAAATGATAAACAAATGGTTGATGCATGAGAAAGGATCATTCCGAACCTCGAAATCAAAACAATAATGTTTTCCTCCGCGTGAAGAAAAACAAGCAGAATCATCACAGATCATGTTCCAAAATCTGCAACAAATATCATTGCATCACAGTTAAAATTTTGTCCTAAAACATAAAACATACTAAATCATAAATGCAACCATTAGAAGATATATTCAAGAAAAATAGAACGTAGTAATAGTATTTAACATGTATGTAACGTACATGTTATTGTTGTAAACTTAATTGGTTGATTCTCCGTGGAATTTTGTGAGTTAAATGTTGGTATAAGTAGATAGAAATAAAGTGACAACTTAGGTTGGTGTGATTTAAGGACTAAATTGAATGCAATGTGTCTGAGATATATTGCAAGAGATTAAGTATATCATAAATGGATGATGGATCACTTGTCTCTTGCAAACAACTTAATATAGTACTACTCATTAGAGCATGATTGGAGAGAGATTTTGGAGAAGAAAAATCGAAATGATTTGTATTATAAATTATTATAAATTGGAGCAGTAATCCACTCCGGACCTCAATTTTTATTATAAATTATATACAAGAAGCAAATGTATATATTATTTGTAGATCATTTTGTCGATGGCGGGTTAGAAAGCGTAGCGGCTAAGCATTGTGTTTTAATGGCAAATTATCAACCCATAGTTACCTTTTCAATTATCCTTTAAAAAAATAAATTTTAAATTTATCATCAAACTTTTATCATAAAATAAATTTAATATTATATGTGGTACTGTTTCATATTTATAGAAATATACATTGTTAAATTTTATTATAATAACATATTATAATTTTAATATTATTTTTAATTAAGTTATTATAATAATTAGATAGTAAGTTAATAAATTAAATTATTTAGAGTGTATCAATATGAAACAGTACCACACGTGAAACATGTTGTAGATATGTGGATAATGATGAGATACCATGAAAGAGTGAAATGTGTCAATGTGTTGTAATTCATGTGAAGTTTGTAACTATAATGAAATTTGTCATATGTACACATTAGTACTATGTATATTCAAAAGAAGCACTAACTTCTAACAAAAACATGGACAAGGGAAATAAGTAAAACTCTTATGAAGCATACATAAACTATGGTTAGATACACATTAGCCCTATGTATTCAAAAGAAGCACCAACTTCTAACAAGAATTCAAACAAAAGGGCAACAAGTAAAACTCTTAAGAAGCATACATAAACTATGGTTATATACACATTAGTACTATGTACTCAAAAGACTATTGCATAGTTTAGTAACTAGCATGATTTCATGAAACAGTATCGTTTATCTTGAATGGTTCTTGCTTTCTTTTAAAAATACCCCATAAATAATACTTTGATTGAAATCCTACAAAATGAATAACTCAAAAATTAAGATACAATTATTAACAAACAATAAAGTTTATATGAAGAAGTAGCATATATGTAATGGAATGTAACTCACTCTTGTATTGTCTTGGGAGCAATGTGGAAGGAAATATTATAAGCTCAGTCTTTTCAACCCAAACTCTTATGGCAAGATCATTGGAAATCATTTCATCAACTAGTTGGTCATAATATCTCTCAACCCTATATAGAAAGAATTAACATTTGATGCAATACTAGCTTAAATATGAGTATGGATTCAAATCCTCGGCATACTTAGCTGCAAAATCGGCTGCATCTAAGTATGATGCGAGAATTTGATTCAAGTGGAGAGACCATTAAGCTACCTCATTTGGAAATAACATATTGTTTTAGTAACATACGTTAGAACATTAAAACAGAAAATGTGTTGGCTAAGTTTATGCAAAAATGCCACCTTTCATTTTGAGGAAAGAAATAAAGGCCAATGCTGAGGTTATTTGTTCCAAATTTCTTGAAACTCTTTGGCCACACAGCTGATCTTTGAAGTAAGTCTCCATAAAGCACATCAGGGAGATGTCTTGTCTCCTCAGGAACTTTAGGGCATGCTAAAGTGGACAAATGGCCCATTAGTCTAGTCATTTTATCAAATCTTTTGTTAAAAACCTGCAAACTTCCCCTAATATCCGCAAAATTCAACGTCAGACAATGCTTCCGTTGTAGCACATACAGAAAAGTCGTTAATTCTAAAAGACGGTGACAGAAGTTACAAAACATGTTTCTTACCTCCAGATTGGATCAACAATAGGTTGTGGATCACCAAAAGTAGCACGTTTCTCGCTTGAATCAACTTCACATCTTTCCGAATCTGCAGTTTTGTTATCTGGATAATCTGCGCCTAATATCTCTTCTTCACAATCCTCACAAAACCAAATAACTTGGTCTGTAAAAACCACAGGACCCTTTAAACAATACCTGAAAATAGTATTTAAGAATGTGAAACTACAACTTCATGAAATGGTTGTGTATCTTTTCAATATTCTTCATAATCGCGTCTCCAAATTAAAAGTGGCTGAGTCTTGCATATGCAGCAGAATAAAAGGATTAAAATTTGCTACAAAGACATGAAATATGAGTAGATGAAAAGAGTATGTAAAAAGTGCCTATGCATTGCATAATCTCCACATTTGCTGCAATATACTATTGCCTCTTCAAAGCCTTCATCGCCACACGTAAGACAAATAGATACCTGCAACAAGCAAGCAGAGTTTAAATGCAATGATTTACAAAATTGTATATAACAACCAAAAGACCAGGGCATTATTATTTGATACTTCCATTGGAAATCAGATGACGAGAAATACCTGAGGCAAATGAATTTTCCCCAACTCACCAACAAGAACATCCATCTCCACTTCTGCTTGAGAACCTCCGTCTTGGTTTCAGTTTCAACAGTGACCTCGGCGGCATCAATCTCAATATCTGTTTCCTCAGTAGGATGTTGGCTCTCAATATATGCTACAGCTTCCGATACTTGTGGTTCTGTTTCAGTATGTAGACCACATTCAGTCATGGGTTCAAAACTTGACCACTCTGCATCTGGCCATGCTGATGCAAGTGGTTCTATAACTATTTCTATAGCTGCAGAATCAAAATTCACGATTTCAATTTGGTCGTTCTGAACCTCATCATGAACATTGCTCTCAGACATCTCTGTCTGTATAATGGCTACTGGTGTAGGTACCTCAAAAGCAATAGGAGATTGTGGTGTTGCTAATACTATTGCACCAGAATAAGAATATGTATCTCCAATCACGGTATTAATATCAGAACCTTCAGGGCCATGAAACTCCATTGAGATTGAGTGTGGCTGATCATTTGTTTCCATGCCACAATTCTGAACCCCAATATGTTCATCACATTCTTCTACTTCTGTCTGTGAATTGATCTGACCCGAGGGTTCAAAACTTGATTCTACTTCTGGTGAAGGTGTGAATTCTTGATAAGACATAGGGACTTCTGGTGTTACTGTTGCAGTCTCGACACTAATATTAGAGCCTGCTGAGGCCTTCAACTCAACTGGAGTTGATTGTGGCTTATCATTTTTTACAGACCTTCTTACCCCATGACTCGTCTTCATGTACTTACCTCCTGGTGCTTCTTCAGTCTCGCGCTTGGAACCATGACCCTTTGCATCAGTGTTAACCCTGACTTCTCTTTTACACTTGATGGCTGGAACTTTCTTTTTCTGGAAACTAGTAGTTTCATTTTCACAATCTCTAAGTTTCCTTTTAGAACCTCGAAATCACGATCCTTTGCACCAGTGCGATCCCTGAGTTTCCTTTTAGAACCTTCAGCAGGAACTTCCTTGTACTTGGGAGCTTTATGACTCGTATTTCTTACGATGCACCCAACTTTCTTAGATTTTGAAACTTTCTTATGTTGAACTACTGGATTCTTTTGAGACTTTTGAATATGTACACTCTCTTCTCCATTTGAAGTTTTACTTTTCGTTGATTGCTCACGTGGTTCTATTAACATTCTTCGATGTTTCTCTCCATTATTATGCGCTTCCAAATTCTTGAGAGGAAACACAACACCACAAATTTCACAGTGGGCACAATTTGGAGTGGCTACAGCAGGAATTGTTGGTTCCGGCTTTTGATGTGGTACAGGCCCCTTATCAACATATCGTTCATAAATTTGAGGGGCTTAACAGTATAAATTGAAAAAAGAAATCCTGAAATAAAAATGGTGAGCCCAAATCCTAATTCCATAACGTTAAAGCCCAATAAAAAAATTACGTCCATATCCAGTTCTTCTCTAACCTAAATATAAATATGTTTTATCGGACCATAATGATTTGAGCAGATCTAGCAACAGTGTTTGTGTTTCGACAAGCGATTTTCATCCCCTGCCTCCGAACAAGATAGGTTTTACCAGATCTACAGAAACTCAAAATCAGACTTCAAGCAATGGAGGTATGTGCCGAATAATATATTTATTTAGTTTTTGTTTTGATTTGGAATGAATTAAACTGAATAGAATCGTTTTATGAATGAAGAACGTCGACTCCGAGGTATCAGAATTTGCAAGGAAAGTAGAAGTTGCGTTTCAAGATGACAGGGAAAAGTACGATCAATTTTCAACTTGGAGTCATATCACAATTCCCAGTTGGGATAAACTTCCTTGGGATTTACTTGATGTTATTTCCCGAAAACTAGATTTTGATGACCTCTTTCAATTTTCCCGGGTCTGCACAGATTGGAGACTTTTTCATCAATCAATAGATAAATCAAAATTATTGTCATCCCAAGAACCACTACTGGTTGAGTTTTTCCATTCTCCTTTACAATGTTCCTTTACTAGCCTACCCAATCAAAAAGTTTACCCCCTGAAGAATATCATGATGAACATCTTGAGTTACTCTGATGACACATTCCCTATCTATGTTACCTGTTCCAGTGGTTATTTCATTATTGTTGCTGATAATTCTTCATTACTGCTCATCAATCCCTTTACACGAATAAAGAAGAAGGTAATCTGTCCATCCACCTTTGAATTTAGTTTCTCCTATCGACATTCATTACGGGCATTACTTGCTTTTGAAAAATGCTCCGACGAATTTGTTTTGCTATTTTTATTTAAAGAGTCTAACCGTTTACATGTCTATCAATCTCGAAATAATGCTTGGGTTACATATACCGACGAGGCTACCGACGACTGTGTTGAAGACTTTGTGGCTTTGAACAATATAATATATGTTGTTACTAGTGAACCCAAGATAGGGTACTCCATTTGAATTCTGCAAGTATTGAATATCTACCGGTGAATTCTCCCGACTTAGATGATTTATCATTCTTTAACTTAGATGATTTATCATTCTTTAACTTGGTTAAATGTGATGAAGAACTTTTACTGGTTCGATTAAATCCACATATCAGTTTTCCTAGACCTCGTGGCCCTACCCCAGACAGACCTCGTCGCCCTACCCGAGACAAGAAAGTTTACAGGATAGACTTCTCAACCATGACTTATGTTGAACTCAAAACATTGGGGGATATTGCATTATTTTATGTTTGTTTAAATAGCTGTGAGGCATTGAGCAACCGGGAAAATGGGGTATGAGAGCAACTCTGTGTATGAAGTCGATTTCTATTCCAATTATACTGTTTATAATTGGTGGGATAAAAAATCAAAGAAAGATATTGTTCCTCCAAATCCTAAAATAAAAGGCAGCAAAGTTGATTGGTGTTTTAGACATCTAAAATATGAAGTAGATTGTTCTCTTTGAGTAAACTTTGTTCACCATCTTGATTGGTGTTTTAGACATTTAGACATCATCTTTGAGTAAACTTTGTTCACCATCTTGATTGGTGTTTTAGATATCTTGGATGATTGGTGTTTTAGACATCTTGAATAAACTTTGTTCACTGTGTTACTCCTCCCTATTTATTTTTTTTGTCAATGTAAAAGAAATATTATGAATTGTATTTTGGATAATTTTTCATATATTCCTTGTTTGCCCAATTATAATCTGGTATGAGTTCACATAAAACTTGGAGAAATACATTTCACCTTTTTATTTATCCAATTTTATTAACTTTACTGTTTATATTTTTATTTTGTATTCATGATTATAAAATTAATTTTTATTTGATATGATAAACAATTAAATCTATTGTTATTTTTTATTCCATTATTAAAATTGTTAAATGTGGTGAATATTATGATATAGAGTGAAATTTTGTTTTATTTTCATAATTACGCTATTAAAATAACTAATACTTTGTAATATGATATGCTTTGTTAAATTAATCGACTAATACTTTGTAATATGATATGCTTTGTTAAAATAATCGTTGATTTATACAGTTTAACTCCTGTAATAAAATAATTAATTTCTTTTAATTTTTTTTGAAAAAACTTTTTAATTTTGTTGCTTCTATGAACAAAATCCGGATATACATTGTATCTTTGAAAGAAAGTTTGGTATCTATCTTAATGATTTCTTATTTGTTTTTACCTAAAAGTTGGATAACCAATAGAATTCAATATCGATAATGCATTCTCTCTATATTTTATTCTCTAGTAAAGAATACTAGAATAAAATATAGAGAATAATAAAAAGACTATTCTTATTCAAAATGTATTTTATTCTCTAGTAAAGAATACTAGAATAAAATATAGAGAATAATAAAAAGACTATTCTTATTCAAAATGTCTGTGATCTTCAACTAATTCTGTGCCTCAATATAATTATTAGGTCAAACCACATTTATGCAATTTCAGAATCTTGAATGTCCAGTTCTTCGTAGTCGAAATAGGTGAGTAAAATCCTTTCCTTAGAACCGTACTTCAGAGTTTTCTGACTCATACGAATCAGACTAGGTGAGTAAAATCCTTTCCTTAGAACCGTATTTGAGAGTTTCCTGACTCATACTCTTTTGATAGGTGAAGGAAATATGACTGCTTTACCAGTAGTTGAGATCCAATTTAGAGATGTTTCAGCTTTTATATATATATATATATATATATATATATATATATATATATATATATATATATATAAAATTATGTCGAATACTTTTTTGGTATATTACTTAGCGTGTGTTTGGTTGAACTTTTTCTTGTCGCCACCGTACTTTTGGAGAGCAGGTACCATGATAAATCAGAAACCACAAAAGGTAGTTTCTAGTTACCGTGATTTTCTCACCGCGTTTTTTCTCTTTTTGCCCAAATACCAAACATATGCTTAGTGAATATTTGGTAATGGCCCGTGCATAAAGAAGTTAATGTATTTTATGCAGAAAGAAACCGTGGTAGAAGAAATCATATTGTAAAGAAATAACTACTTGGAAGAAGTTTGGATACTGTGATTAATTTATCTGCAAATTTTAAGTTTTACAAGTGTAAGCCATACTAATGGATTTTGATTAATGAGTTTTATAAGATAACAGTTATTGCATATTCGTAAAAAAAAATTCCATGGGTATTAAGAATCTTCTTTATTACTACATTATTTTTGTATGTCTCTTATAGTTGCATGTTAATACTAATAATAACTAATAACAAAATTGGGTGGCGTTTAGCATGGGTAAACAACATTTTGCCCACTATAGTCAAGTAAGCCTTTTGACATGTAATAGCAGGTTATGATCTGCTATCAAATTTATTTTTTTTATCGAATATTTTTAGAGCTATGGCACTAGGAATTTGTGAACTATTGTGGGTGAAACAAGTTCTAGAAGACTTGAAGATACAGTGTGAAGGCCCTATGAAATTATTTTGTGACAATAAATCGGCTATTAGTATTGCTCATAATTCTGTTCAGCATGACAGGACTAAACACATTGAGATTGACCGACATTTTATCAAAGAGAAGTTGGATAGCGGATTGATAACTGCATCTTACGTTCCTTCTGGGCATCAGCTGACAGATGTATTAACAAAAGGCTTACCAACAGAAAGATTCAGGCAACTTACTTGCAAGCTGGGAATGATAGATATCCATTCACCAGCTTGAGGGGGAGTGTTGTAAATATTAAAGTGTAATTAGTAAATGGTAATATTAGGAATTATAAAAAGCCCATTAGGTTTTCTATTCTCTCTTATTTAAGTGTGTAGTTACAACATTGTAAGTAAGACTTTTGAATATATCAGAGAAATATTTTACAACAAATGTGAAAACATTATTTGCATGTAAAGGAACTTTCAAGAAGTAACATGCCATAAAGGTAGCTGCAGAGACCAAAATAGGTGATAACCAAAAGAGAATATTGCTATATGCCTTTTGTAATAGAACTGAAGATAACCATTTTAGTTCAACATTTCTTAAGTTTTCAATAGCTTTTTTAAAATGGATTTCCCATGCCTATAACTTCAACACTTTTATATTCACTAGAGCCTCGGAATTTGACTTCAACCTTTCATCTTGTGCGACAAGAAGTTTGGTTAGGAACTTATGTTGTAGCTTTGCTAGTGGTGTGTTTAAAAGCACGGTCAAACTTATTGTCACCAATGTTGTAATTGTTGCGAGTCCAATTGCACGGAAAAGAATTACTAAAGTAATACATATCTGAAGAACGATTGTCCATGTCTGGTGAAACCAAAACGGAAATTCTCCAATTCTATAAGCATCCACATTCACATAATTCATTATCTCACTAGAGTGAATCAATCTAGCAGTATTGGATAATCTCATTTGTTTCTTATAAATGATTGCTGTAATTAATGACCTAACTTTCATACCAATAAGTCTAGAATGAAAATACCATTGCCTTTGGGATAAGGATTCTAAAAACTTTGTAAACAAAAGTGTGATAGCCAATAAGTGACCTTCATATTTGAAACTTTTATTACCTTCAACCACCAATACAAAGGCATTCAAAAGTAGAGGACAAGAAGATAAAGTAATTACTTTGACAAATGCAAAGAATCCCGATATCAAAATCTCTCTCCAATGACACAGAACGTTTGTCCATAACAACGATGATCGAAATGACATGTCCTTTTGATTTTTTCTATTCAACATATCTGAAAATAACGAATAACACACTTCTACTCTATCTGTCTCTCGCAATTTTGGAATGTCCTCGTCCTCAAGTGTTTTCTCTTGACCCTTTTTCATCAACGAATTCAACCACCAAAACGACATTCTACTAAGAAGTCCAGCATCGGCAAATCGCGTTACTATGCCTATATGGCTATCATGATCAACATCATGGACCTCACTATTTAAAGATGCATATAGACTTCCATTAACCTCCTTATCATTGTTTTCATAGTTACATGCTTTGTATGTGAGAAAAAGCAGCAAAAATGATCCCAAAACAGATAGAACATCTAAAACAACCTTAAGGGACAATTCTTTGCTGCTAAATGCATAAGATAAGGACAAAGCACATAAAACACTAGAAACAAAGAATATAAGTAAAGAAAATAACCAAATCCATGTTCTTGGAAGTTGCTTCATTACAAGACTAGTAGTCAAACCAACTACCATCCATATGAATCCTTGAACAAGTTCAAGCATCCATAAACTAAGAAAAAACAGTGAGATTTTTCCTTAAATTCTCCTCTAAAATCCAAATTCCTAAGCACAAATGCAACAAACCAATAGCGCCATTGGTTATTGCACAAACTAGCTGCAACTTTGAATGCCTTTCCACTCTATTCTGACCTTGAATTGGCCTCAACAAACACTTTTGAAGCATCACAAATGACAGCATTATTAGCAACAACAGATCAAGGAAAATGATAAACAAATGGTTGATGCATGAGAAAGGATCATTCCGAACCTCGAAATCAAAACAATAATGTTTTCCTCCGCGTGAAGAAAAACAAGCAGAATCATCACAGATCATGTTCCAAAAATCTGCAACAAATATCATTGCATCACAGTTAAAATTTTGTCCTAAAACATAAAACATACTAAATCATAAATGCAACCATTAGAAGATATATTCAAGAAAAATAGAACGTAGCAATAGTATTTAACATGTATGTAACGTACATGTTATTGTTGTAAACTTAATTGGTTGATTCTCCGTGGAATTTTGTGAGTTAAATGTTGGTATAAGTAGATAGAAATAAAGTGACAACTTAGGTTGGTGTGATTTAAGGACTAAATTGAATGCAATGTGTCTGAGATATATTGCAAGAGATTAAGTATATCATAAATGGATGATGGATCACTTGTCTCTTGCAAACAACTTAATATAGTACTACTCATTAGAGCATGATTGGAGAGAGATTTTGGAGAAGAAAAAATCGAAATGATTTGTATTATAAATTATTATAAATTGGAACAGTGCAAGCAGCATCCACTCCGGACCCGGCCCTCAATTTTTTTATTATAAATTATATACAAGAAGCAAATGTATATATTATTTGTAGATCATTTTGTCGATGGCGGGTTAGAAAGCGTAGCGGCTAAGCATTGTGTTTTAATGGCAAATTATCAACCCATAGTTACCTTTTCAATTATCCTTTAAAAAAATAAATTTTAAATTTATCATCAAACTTTTATCATAAAATAAATTTAATATTATATGTGGTACTGTTTCATATTTATAGAAATATACATTGTTAAATTTTATTATAATAACATATTATAATTTTAATATTATTTTTAATTAAGTTATTATAATAATTAGATAGTAAGTTAATAAATTAAATTATTTAGAGTGTATCAATATGAAACAGTACCACACGTGAAACATGTTGTAGATATGTGGATAATGATGAGATACCATGAAAGAGTGAAATGTGTCAATGTGTTGTAATTCATGTGAAGTTTGTAACTATAATGAAATTTGTCATATGTACACATTAGTACTATGTATATTCAAAAGAAGCACTAACTTCTAACAAAAACATGGACAAGGGAAATAAGTAAAACTCTTATGAAGCATACATAAACTATGGTTAGATACACATTAGCCCTATGTATTCAAAAGAAGCACCAACTTCTAACAAGAATTCAAACAAAGGGCAACAAGTAAAACTCTTAAGAAGCATACATAAACTATGGTTATATACACATTAGTACTATGTACTCAAAAGACTATTGCATAGTTTAGTAACTAGCATGATTTCATGAAACAGTATCGTTTATCTTGAATGGTTCTTGCTTTCTTTTAAAATACCCCATAAATAATACTTTGATTGAAATCCTACAAAATGAATAACTCAAAAATTAAGATACAATTATTAACAAACAATAAAGTTTATATGAAGAAGTAGCATATATGTAATGGAATGTAACTCACTCTTGTATTGTCTTGGGAGCAATGTGGAAGGAAATATTATAAGCTCAGTCTTTTCAACCCAAACTCTTATGGCAAGATCATTGGAAATCATTTCATCAACTAGTTGGTCATAATATCTCTCAACCCTATATAGAAAGAATTAACATTTGATGCAATACTAGCTTAAATATGAGTATGGATTCAAATCCTCGGCAGCATACTTAGCTGCAAAATCGGCTGCATCTAAGTATGATGCCGAGAATTTGATTCAAGTGGAGAGACCATTAAGCTACCTCATTTGGAAATAACATATTGTTTTAGTAACGCATACGTTAGAACATTAAAACAGAAAATGTGTTGGCTAAGTTTATGCAAAAATGCCACCTTTCATTTTGAGGAAAGAAATAAAGGCCAATGCTGAGGTTATTTGTTCCAAATTTCTTGAAACTCTTTGGCCACACAGCTGATCTTTGAAGTAAGTCTCCATAAAGCACATCAGGGAGATGTCTTGTCTCCTCAGGAACTTTAGGGCATGCTAAAGTGGACAAATGGCCCATTAGTCTAGTCATTTTATCAAATCTTTTGTTAAAAACCTGCAAACTTCCCCTAATATCCGCAAAATTCAACGTCAGACAATGCTTCCGTTGTAGCACATACAGAAAAGTCGTTAATTCTAAAAGACGGTGACAGAAGTTACAAAACATGTTTCTTACCTCCAGATTGGATCAACAATAGGTTGTGGATCACCAAAAGTAGCACGTTCTCGCTTGAATCAACTTCACATCTTTCCGAATCTGCAGTTTTGTTATCTGGATAATCTGCGCCTAATATCTCTTCTTCACAATCCTCACAAAACCAAATAACTTGGTCTGTAAAAACCACAGGACCCTTTAAACAATACCTGAAAATAGTATTTAAGAATGTGAAACTACAACTTCATGAAATGGTTGTGTATCTTTTCAATATTCTTCATAATCGCGTCTCCAAATTAAAAGTGGCTGAGTCTTGCATATGCAGCAGAATAAAAGGATTAAAATTTGCTACAAAGACATGAAATATGAGTAGATGAAAAGAGTATGTAAAAAGTGCCTATGCATTGCATAATCTCCACATTTGCTGCAATATACTATTGCCTCTTCAAAGCCTTCATCGCCACACGTAAGACAAATAGATACCTGCAACAAGCAAGCAGAGTTTAAATGCAATGATTTACAAAATTGTATATAACAACCAAAAGACCAGGGCATTATTATTTGATACTTCCATTGGAAATCAGATGACGAGAAATACCTGAGGCAAATGAATTTTCCCCAACTCACCAACAAGAACATCCATCTCCACTTCTGCTTGAGAACCTCCGTCTTCGGTTTCAGTTTCAACAGTGACCTCGGAAGCGGCATCAATCTCAATATCTGTTTCCTCAGTAGGATGTTGGCTCTCAATATATGCTACAGCTTCCGATACTTGTGGTTCTGTTTCAGTATGTAGACCACATTCAGTCATGGGTTCAAAACTTGACCACTCTGCATCTGGCCATGCTGATGCAAGTGGTTCTATAACTATTTCTATAGCTGCAGAATCAAAATTCACGATTTCAATTTGGTCGTTCTGAACCTCATCATGAACATTGCTCTCAGACATCTCTGTCTGTATAATGGCTACTGGTGTAGGTACCTCAAAAGCAATAGGAGATTGTGGTGTTGCTAATACTATTGCACCAGAATAAGAATATGTATCTCCAATCACGGTATTAATATCAGAACCTTCAGGGCCATGAAACTCCATTGAGATTGAGTGTGGCTGATCATTTGTTTCCATGCCACAATTCTGAACCCCAATATGTTCATCACATTCTTCTACTTCTGTCTGTGAATTGATCTGACCCGAGGGTTCAAAACTTGATTCTACTTCTGGTGAAGGTGTGAATTCTTGATAAGACATAGGGACTTCTGGTGTTACTGTTGCAGTCTCGACACTAATATTAGAGCCTGCTGAGGCCTTCAACTCAACTGGAGTTGATTGTGGCTTATCATTTTTTACAGACCTTCTTACCCCATGACTCGTCTTCATGTACTTACCTCCTGGTGCTTCTTCAGTCTCGCGCTTGGAACCATGACCCTTTGCATCAGTGTTAACCCTGACTTCTCTTTTACACTTGATGGCTGGAACTTTCTTTTTCTGGAAACTAGTAGTTTCATTTTTCACAATCTCTAAGTTTCCTTTTAGAACCTCGAAATCACGATCCTTTGCACCAGTGCGATCCCTGAGTTTCCTTTTAGAACCTTCAGCAGGAACTTCCTTGTACTTGGGAGCTTTATGACTCGTATTTCTTACGATGCACCCAACTTTCTTAGATTTTGAAACTTTCTTATGTTGAACTACTGGATTCTTTTGAGACTTTTGAATATGTACACTCTCTTCTCCATTTGAAGTTTTACTTTTCGTTGATTGCTCACGTGGTTCTATTAACATTCTTCGATGTTTCTCTCCATTATTATGCGCTTCCAAATTCTTGAGAGGAAACACAACACCACAAATTTCACAGTGGGCACAATTTGGAGTGGCTACAGCAGGAATTGTTGGTTCCGGCTTTTGATGTGGTACAGGCCCCTTATCAACATATCGTTCATAAATTTGAGGGGCTTAACAGTATAAATTGAAAAAAGAAATCCTGAAATAAAAATGGTGAGCCCAAATCCTAATTCCATAACGTTAAAGCCCAATAAAAAAATTACGTCCATATCCAGTTCTTCTCTAACCTAAATATAAATATGTTTTATCGGACCATAATGATTTGAGCAGATCTAGCAACAGTGTTTGTGTTTCGACAAGCGATTTTCATCCCCTGCCTCCGAACAAGATAGGTTTTACCAGATCTACAGAAACTCAAAATCAGACTTCAAGCAATGGAGGTATGTGCCGAATAATATATTTATTTAGTTTTGTTTTGATTTGGAATGAATTAAACTGAATAGAATCGTTTTATGAATGAAGAACGTCGACTCCGAGGTATCAGAATTTGCAAGGAAAGTAGAAGTTGCGTTTCAAGATGACAGGGAAAAGTACGATCAATTTTCAACTTGGAGTCATATCACAATTCCCAGTTGGGATAAACTTCCTTGGGATTTACTTGATGTTATTTCCCGAAAACTAGATTTTGATGACCTCTTTCAATTTTCCCGGGTCTGCACAGATTGGAGACTTTTTCATCAATCAATAGATAAATCAAAATTATTGTCATCCCAAGAACCACTACTGGTTGAGTTTTTCCATTCTCCTTTACAATGTTCCTTTACTAGCCTACCCAATCAAAAAGTTTACCCCCTGAAGAATATCATGATGAACATCTTGAGTTACTCTGATGACACATTCCCTATCTATGTTACCTGTTCCAGTGGTTATTTCATTATTGTTGCTGATAATTCTTCATTACTGCTCATCAATCCCTTTACACGAATAAAGAAGAAGGTAATCTGTCCATCCACCTTTGAATTTAGTTTCTCCTATCGACATTCATTACGGGCATTACTTGCTTTTGAAAAATGCTCCGACGAATTTGTTTTGCTATTTTTATTTAAAGAGTCTAACCGTTTACATGTCTATCAATCTCGAAATAATGCTTGGGTTACATATACCGACGAGGCTACCGACGACTGTGTTGAAGACTTTGTGGCTTTGAACAATATAATATATGTTGTTACTAGTGAACCCAAGATAGGGGTACTCCATTTGAATTCTGCAAGTATTGAATATCTACCGGTGAATTCTCCCGACTTAGATGATTTATCATTCTTTAACTTAGATGATTTATCATTCTTTAACTTGGTTAAATGTGATGAAGAACTTTTACTGGTTCGATTAAATCCACATATCAGTTTTCCTAGACCTCGTGGCCCTACCCCAGACAGACCTCGTCGCCCTACCCGAGACAAGAAAGTTTACAGGATAGACTTCTCAACCATGACTTATGTTGAACTCAAAACATTGGGGGATATTGCATTATTTTATGTTTGTTTAAATAGCTGTGAGGCATTGAGCAACCTGGGAAAATGGGGTATGAGAGCAACTCTGTGTATGAAGTCGATTTCTATTCCAATTATACTGTTTATAATTGGTGGGATAAAAAATCAAAGAAAGATATTGTTCCTCCAAATCCTAAAATAAAAGGCAGCAAAGTTGATTGGTGTTTTAGACATCTAAAATATGAAGTAGATTGTTCTCTTTGAGTAAACTTTGTTCACCATCTTGATTGGTGTTTTAGACATTTAGACATCATCTTTGAGTAAACTTTGTTCACCATCTTGATTGGTGTTTTAGATATCTTGGATGATTGGTGTTTTAGACATCTTGAATAAACTTTGTTCACTGTGTTACTCCTCCCTATTTATTTTTTTTGTCAATGTAAAAGAAATATTATGAATTGTATTTTGGATAATTTTTCATATATTCCTTGTTTGCCCAATTATAATCTGGTATGAGTTCACATAAAACTTGGAGAAATACATTTCACCTTTTTATTTATCCAATTTTATTAACTTTACTGTTTATATTTTTATTTTGTATTCATGATTATAAAATTAATTTTTATTTGATATGATAAACAATTAAATCTATTGTTATTTTTTATTCCATTATTAAAATTGTTAAATGTGGTGAATATTATGATATAGAGTGAAATTTTGTTTTTATTTTCATAATTACGCTATTAAAATAACTAATACTTTGTAATATGATATGCTTTGTTAAAATAATCGTTGATTTATACAGTTTAACTCCTGTGATAAAATAATTGTGTCGCTGATATGGAGAAAATAGACCTCAAAGATATGAGTTCTAAGTAAATAATGCAGTAACATTTTCTAGATCGAGAAGTAGCCTTTATGTTTTACAATTGGTATGGATGTACCCATGGATTTGCAGATAGGGAGTAAGATGGTAAGGAATGTCAATGGTGAAGTAATTCAACAAACATTTCTCTGTCATAGGGAAGGTGCTAGAGATGACAAACACAAGAATGATGCAGTTAGAAAGTGTGAACATAAACCAACTAAAAGGTGTGGTTGTTTGACAAGAATCCAAGTACATGTTGGCTACAACATTGCGCGTTCATATATTAATTTTTTTGATGATGTTCACAACCACAAATTCATTGAAGACAAGTATGGGCGGATGCTTTGTGTGCACATGAAAATGAGCGAATACGACAAATACCAAATGACGACCATGAGGAAATCAAGTATTCCAACCTCCAGAATTTATGGGTTTTTTGCAAACTAGGTAGGAGGATATGCAAAGCTTGGTTATTCTAGGAGAGACATGTACAACGAAGTGTTTAAGAAAAGTGGTTCAAAGCAGTCAGATGCGGATGAGGCAATTGATTTCCTGAAGAGAAAGGATGACATGATGTTCTGAAGACACACAGTCAAGGAAGATGGAACGCTTGGACATTTGTTTTGGTGTGACGGGATAGGGCGCATGAACTACTCTATTTTTGGAGATGTCTTGGCTTTTGATGCCACATACAGGAAAATAAGATACAATACCCCGCTAGTGATATTTTCCAGAGTCAATCATCATAATCAGAGCATAATATTCGCAAGTGCAACAGTTGGTGATGAAACCGAAGAAAGTTATGTTTGGCTTTTGGAGACTTTTGTGGAAGCGATGGGCGAAAAGTATCCTGTATCCGTTATAATAGACGGTGATTTGGCCATGAGGAATGCGACTAAGAAAGTATTTCGAAAATCTCACCATCGTTTATGTGCGTGGCATTTGTTAAGGAACGCGACCAGTAACATTAAAAATACCAAATTTGTATCCGGATTTAAGCAATGCATGCTGGAAGATTTTGATGTAGAGGAGTTCGAGTCAAAATGGGATGCAATGATCATTGAGTTTCAACTACAAGATAATAGTTGGATACCCGAGTTGCATGAAAAGTGGGGTATGTAGGCTACAACCCACATTAGAGGTAAATTTTTTGCTATATTTCGGACAACGTCTAGGTGAGAAGGGCTTCACTATGAATTTGGAAAAATATGTATCTGTTCTTTCAAATTTGGTTGATTTCTTGCAACAATTCTTCTGGTGGTTGAAGTGCAACGTCAGCCTCAGAGAAATTCGAAACATATATTAACATGAAATTTTTAGTAAGTAGTTATTGTCGAATGGCATTCTTAGAAAATATCATGCAAAAATAAGTATACCTTTCTAAGAACCGTCCTTCTGAATTCACAACTAGAATTTAAATTTTGTCCGTTATCCCACACGAGCATAGTTGATTTCTAATTATTCATCCAAGACTGTGGAAGCGATGGTTTGCATGAAACGTTTTCATTGGACGGTGTTGTTGAGTTGCACATACCAATTTCATAGTCGGAGCATATATCGTTATCCGACACTTGATAAACATCAATTTTCCCCTTTAATACATGTTGACGACGTTGCCCCAGTTATTGGTGATGTACCACGACGTCCACCTCAACCGCAGACGTCACACTACCTTTCTTAGAATGAGCAACCACGTCTATAGGGGTGTTACCATCGGTGTTCAACACAATGACCTCTAATATTTTTAGGGATCCCTGAAAAGTGTCACAAGTTGACTTTAGGTCGAGAAACTGCAGATTCGATCCCTAGTTTGCAATAAAAGAAATTATTAGTCTACATCATAAGAGTAGTATTTTAAGAATTGAGAAAGTTTTATTGTTAGGGCAAACCTCCTGTTTAACGATAACTTCTTTCACGTCAATTGTTAAATGATTTATTGCATCTAGGATGTCTTGCAGTGAAGTCTGGTTGGTCAAAATAATTGTATCATAAATTTGGTGAGTCAATCGATTTGCATAACTGGGTTCCATATTGGAATCAGCAGTCATGTTGTTATCTCTTTCGTGTGGCCCACTACAAAATGAGAGTTAATGGCGTATTAAATACTTGTGTCGTAGTAAACATGATGAAAGACATAACATATAGATTAATTGATGATACGAAGAAGTTGTAAACTTACACAGTTATTACACCTAGGTTTCGAGGAGGATCATTAGATTGAAACACATTAATCTGGATGGTTTCCATTGTTATAAAATCACTATTTGTGAACTGAGTATTTTGTAATTAATGGTGTATGATATAACATGATGGGAGTTTAAGATAGAATATATACCAATTATTTGGTTATGGGTACTTCCGATACGACCATGGAATTGGCGCGTTTTGGCGCCAAAGGCAACCAACGATAAATAAGTAAATAAAAAGTTTACAATTAAAAAAATGGTGAATTCTTATCTACCCAATCATAATGTAAATTGTCTTGAAAATAACACACAAATATACTATTTTATAAATAAATAAAAATATTAAATTTAAATGGCATCATGCGATTGGATGAAGGTACACTACCCAACTATTTGTGATAGGTAGAGAAGTTTTTCCCTTAAAAAAAAGAGGTATGTATACTACCACGTCTCCTTGAATTCGTTGTCAATGGCAACCAAATATAGTATTATTTAAAGTTTGGTTGGCAACCAAATGCAACTGTACTACTTAATTTAAGAGAGAGGCGTCGACCCTACATCACCCTAAGTCATTATGCAAACAAGACATTCTTAATGAGACTGACAAAATGTCCAATCAAGCTTTCTCTCGAGAAGCACAACATTAAATGTGTGGACAAGATTTGTCCCATCCATGTCCCATCAATCCCTTCGGTCTTCTTATTGTCCATTGCTTAAAAAGATTCAACTGGTGGGGGAAGGACTTGACAACTATGCATTTTTATGTTTGCTACATGTATTTCGATTTAATAATATTATATTTAAAACATATTTAAATGATTCATTTAACAATTCTATAATGCACCCAAGTTACAAAGGCAATGGCACAGAGAGTTGTTGAGAAACTTAATAATATTAGCAAGATACATTAATGAAATATTTTTCTATTTCTATATAATGAGCATAGTTTCAGTTTCAATTGGTGAACCTGAAGTATTCACAATGTCAGGTGTTTGGGAGAAAACATACGTTGTATTCAATGGCAGAAAACCTAGTGTTTATAATAATTGGGTTGACTGTTACACTGAAGCAAATAACTATAATGACTGTGTTGTTAGGCTATACGATGCAAAAGATGATGCTCATCACGCATGGGCAACATATGAATATAATATTAAGAGTACCATGAAAATAACAAGAAATATTACTGTATAATAGTGGCTACCAGAGTGACATGATCAACAACGTTATATTAGAAAAAGGTGACGATTTTCTACACTAGTGCGTTTTCTAGTTGCGACGACATTGTTTTAATTGTATTTGGTGTCGTTTGGTTATAAATCATCCATGTTTTGTAGGTGACTCAGACTCATTGGCTTACGTATATCCCAATTCTGAAGTTTTAGTCAAACAATGCATGTAATCGTGGCTTCGTCTTGCGTGCGAACGTTTGCATTTTGAAGAACCAGTATACACTCTTCACGATTACAAAGAGTTTGACAACATTCGACACTGTCGTTATAAAGCATTTTTGTATAGTAAAACAATTGGTAAACCACGAGTTTCTATTGGTAAGTATGTGCGGACGGAAGAGAGGGCTTGTAATGCATTTTTGTATAGTAAAACAATTGGTAAACCACGAGTTTCTATTGGTAAGTATGTGCGGACGGAAGAGAGGGCTTGTAATGATGTTGCCACGATACTACTACGCAGGCCGTTGTCTTCCAATGGACAAAAAATAGTTGATTACAACCAGCATAATGTAACATTGTTAGAACACCAACTGGGAAAAATGGCCAACGTTAACCTAGAAGTGCAAATGGAAAACACAGTGTTGCGTACAAAAATCAGATTGTTGTAAGACAAACTTTCACTCATTTGATGCACTAAACCAACTGAATAGTAAGGATTGATAACGACCGGTACCGTTATATTTGTAACGATTTATTCAAATACATTGGTCATGGAGAGGATGTAGTTAGCTAACCATGCAGTGTCAATATTTTAGGTTTTTTGGTCATGTGTTTTTGTAGGTATTTAAAACTGGGGTTGTTTTGTGTTAGGTTTTCTGGTTTTAGATATTATTTTTAATGTTACTACTTGCTTTCGGTGCTGGCTAGGTCATTTTTATACTTTCGATAATTTGGTGCATTAACAGTGCAAAAAAATAATAATTTAGTACAGAGTAATCACCATACTACATTAACTTGTACAATGGTACAACAAAATACGGCTAAACCAAAAAACGTCATGCCAATCGTTACAAAAATTACAAAGTATAACTAGATTTCAAAAGAGGCATGACACAAAAAACGAGAACATAAAAAGAACTACAATTTAAATCGGTTTTCAACTTTGATGACATTAACAAAATTATAAATTCTAGGAATGGAAAATTTGAAACGCAGGATGTCCCCAGCAATGAAATCATTTTTCTGATAGAATTCATTCCAACCACTTCCAATTTTATTGGTTTCTCTTGGATGATTCCTGAGTAACATGGCACAATTGACTATGCTTCCATTCTTTGAGCAGAGGTTGAGGTGTGCGTAATTATGTCTTCTCACATACGCTCCAAACACTTTAGGAATATTCTATGAAGAAAATCCTGGAACGATGAGTTAAAATAATGGATTTCATAGTATAGCGCAAGACAGAATAATTTGTAATTTGCAAAAAAACATTGGATCAAATTCCTAGACTACGATACCCGCAGAAAACAACAACACTTGACGAATTTTGTGACTCTAGTCGGATCAACTTTAAAATTTCCGATAAAAATAATGCAACATGGCAAAAACGTACCAACTAGTAACTTCATTTAGCTTTGTATTTAGTGAGCAAGACGTCATAGTATACAGTTGATCCAGTCATGGTGTTGTGACTGCGGAAAACAGGATATTCTATGGTGCTAGACAGATCACGGGAAAACAAGAAACGAAACTTATTGTCACCGTAATAGGTGAATGTAATTTGTTTGGTTCCCTGGACATTAGAGTACTCGCGCAATCCCCACCATCCACCTGTTTTGGTTTGAAATAGTAAAAACTTATCATGTGCGTCTTACGTTTTCATCAACACATTCCCACTCTTCTCCAAGTTCATCTTTGAACTCATTAGCAAAAGCTGGAGAAATTTCACCGTAATGCTGGATACAAAAAATTGATAGAGTGGTGACGTTTGAGTCTAAAAGCAAAGCAAACAGATATCGTGGATGAAAAACAAAATTGAATCATACCTGATGTGGAATGTGGATAGTTGTGAAGGACCCCTTAACCAATTCCTTGTTGCTATCCATAATCTGATCAAGTGGTACAAAGGAAATTGGGTGTCCATCTTAAATATTGTTCATCAGCTAAGTACACATCTTACGTGGCAGTTTCACAGTCTCACACAAGTCCAATTGCACAAAGTCGTTTTGCTACGATGTTGCATTGGACTCCGTGTGGGATATACAGATAGGTTTGATAGCTTATCGGTGAACGAATTTAGTAATTTGATTTTATCCGATACGTGGAATGATGACAATTACTGTATACTCGATGATTTCCGAGAACGGGAGTTGGAAACCGTGATGTCATCATCAACCCAAATCCACTCAAATTTGAAATGTCAAATCAAATTAATCCGATAGCATTACGAGCACTATGCTTAAATAGAGTTTTTACCAAAATACCACCTTTTGAAAAATGCCACTATTTTTTCATTGGAGTGTCCGATAAATATGCTCTAATAGTGTGTTTGTTTGGGATGATTTAAAGGAGAGAAATATAAGCGAGAGAGTTAAATGAGAAATGCATTATTTCTATTGTTTGGATCATCATAGAAATAGAGATGAGAGACAGAATATGGTGGGATCATTCACTTTTCTTTTCTCCGCACATGTGAAGAGAAATGACACAGTAGCAATTACTTGATTTATTTTTCCAGAATCACCCTTTTATTCATAGATGGCCTATTGTTACATGCAATTAATTTCAAATAAGTGTAGTAATAATGTATAATAATTATTCTTTTTAATATATCAATTAAGCAATGATAAAAATTAAAATATAAATTCAATTAATTTATAAAATAAATTTGGTTATAGTGTAATAACGATTTACTTATACGTATATTTTAATGATTTACTCTATAACTAACTAAAATTCTTGTTTTTAAAAACAAGATTATTGATTTTAAATAACATTATTTCTCACATCTTTCTCTCTTCTCACACCCTCTCTCACCTATTTCTCTCTTCTCACTTTCTCTTCTTAACCAAACATACCCTAAATGTGTCATACTGGTATATTATATTTCATTCTCAATATGAGAATTTTTTTTGAAAGAAAAAAAAAGAAAGACTTTATTAATCTATGGCATAAAAAATCCCCATTTACACATAAACCTGGCAGTCTACACCAGTTTATACAACGCTTCTTGTTTTGAAATTTCGAAACATCTAAAGCCCCTTAATATTTTGAAGCTACAAACCAGCCCCAACTAAAATATTACATACTTTAGCCTACACCAAAATCAGTACTTTTTTTAAACTAGTCTTATGCACCAGTTCTAAGCCTCTTGGACTGAATAGACACAAAAATATTAATTAAAAGAAAATGCAACGTAGAAACCCTAACCCTAGATACATCATCATGAAAATATAACGTAAATTATGAAGATCAGAACCCCAGATACATCAATATGAAAATCTGCAAGAAAATATAATGTAGAAAACCCTAACCCAATATACATCATCAACTATGTCGAAATTACTATTCATCTAGATCCAACATTGAGCCACATTCGGTCTCAAGGAAGTCACTTAAACCTGCCATCCACATCTTTCTTACTATCCCTTTCCAAATAAAGATTTCAGTTAAAAGTCTTCCGCAGGGAATGTAGAAAATCTTGCCTTTGTGAGAAGTCAAGATTTTCTCTTTGAGATAGCTAAATATGGATAAGATTTTCTCTTTGAGATAGCTAAATATGGATAAAGGTATGTTGACTTTCTTCTTAAGAAGAAAGAAATACAGAGTTTGAACGTCAACATTATTCATGACATTCTGATTTTCATCACACTGGAGATAAGTTTTGTAGTGATAGTGATTGGAAAACCAAAAACATCTGAGCAGATAACACACTCACCCTTGCTGTTTAGTTGAATGGATGCATGCATCCAAAATTCTTTAACAACAACGGCATATATGGGTCTGTCTAGAATGTTACATTAGTGTTCAAGGTTTTGTGATTTGAACAGTTTTCGTGAAATCGATTCCATGATATTTGAATAAATCAGGGGACACGATTTTTTCTCGGATGACGGATAGAACAGTTTCCTGTATGTCGAAAGAAGAAATGTTGACTGAAAAACAAGAAAATAGGAGGATTAAGGGGCACAAATATATGAAGCAACGATTATATGAGACTAAACGATGGGGAGAAAAATAGAAGAGCAAAATGAAAAGTTTAAACAACCTAAGGTAGCGAGAGTTCTCATCATGTTCATAGTATTATAGACATAGGAGTAGTGTATAGTGTAATTATCACGATAATCTACAATGGAAGATATGGATATTTGTAATGGTTGGTGCACATCCCTTTTGAGTTAATGGTGATGTGATATTTCGGTCATGCTATGAATAGTATAGAAATAATGAGATATTGTAATGTGATCTTGATGGGAGTAACATCAGATGAATACCTTTATCGGTGGTAGCTTAACTTTTTAAAGCAACATTTGTCAGAAAATAATCTTTTTTAAATGCACATGTAATGCTTTAATTATGGAGTTTTGATGAAACTGCCACAATTTCAAAATTAATTTCCTAAACTAGCACCCAATGAAAATATATTCCTACATTGCCACCACTTTTACTTTTTTTATAATAAAAAACTCTGTACCCCTTAAAAAATAATATAGGGTCACCGTTTGCAATGGAGACCCATTTTCTTTTTTTCTTGTTTTCGTTATTTTTTTTTTATTCTTCATCAATAGGTTTAAATAGTGTATATTACAAAAAAATTATTAATATTTTAAAATTAATTAAAAACATAATTTTCAATGAAAAATAAATAACTTTAATAAAAATTTAAATAGACATTAGATAATATAAATTGAATATTAAATATTACAATATTATTACTAAAAATGTATATATAAATTAATAACCGAATTAATTTTAATTAATGCTTAGTATACACGAAGAATTGTCAGTGAGTAACAACAATTATATAAATTAGTCATAGTAATAAATTATGATTATTTTATTATACATAAATATAATTAAAAAGACGTGCATTAAAATAAACTATTTGAGAAAGCTGAGAATCAAACTTAGGAAAAAGAAGCCGCGAACTCTACTCGTGACACTCGACATCGGGAGAATATCAGGAGCTCCAAGAATGAAGAACCCTCGACATTCCGTCGAGGATGGGAGCGAAGGCGGGAGGACAAACCCCACGACTCCAGAGACAGCAAGGGGTCGGTAGGTCAATTCAATGATTATACCCCCTCACCACCTTCAGGGAGCGCATCCTTATGGATTACCCAAATTCTGAGTTCAAGCGGTATGAGCTTCCCGGACCGGCAATCCGGCGAGATAAAAGAAAATATTGTAGATTCCACCGGAGTCACAGTCACGTGACAGAGGACTGCATCCATCTCAAGGATGCGATCGAAATCTTGATAAGAGACGGACATCTTAAACAGTATAAAAAAAAGGAATCCGCAAAAGAAGAAGCACCTTCATCCAGCAAGGTTGAAGAGGAAAAACCAGCTGAGAATTCCTTCATGCCAGTAGCTCTGAGCATAACCAGGCCTGAAGATTTCACCTTTCCCGACATAGATACCCTCCCGACCTATTTCGCCGCCCATAGTCCTTGGGAATCCTTTCCAATGACCATGGTCATATCCGGTGGGGGATTTACCAAGAACATCATCAGATCAATCAAGAGAAGATTCGATGATCTCGTCCGGACGAGCTCAAACCTGGGGGCCACCCTCGAGAAAAACCAGGAGCAATCTCATCCACTCGCATTCTACAGAGAGGAACCCAATTCAACATTCCCTTGTTGTGCCGCCGGATAGCCAATTTTGACGACGACGATACTGCCGACTGGGAGTTCCACGGACATCATGTATACACAGCTGTTCAAAACCTTGTATCTTAACGAAACCCACTTGACTCCCTACCTTGGTTCGGATTTGCAAGGATTCGATGGATCAACAGCCAAACCATGGGGGTACATTGAATTGATCGTCACTTTTGGGTCCGGCGAGATGGGGAGGTAAATCAAAACGCAATTCTTGGTCGTGGATTGCCCCTCCCTGTACTAGTGTATCTTCGGTCGACCCACTCTTTCCGAGTTAATAGTCGTGCCCTCCACCGTGCATTTGAAGATGAAATACTACACCGCCAACTGGAAGGTAGCGACACTGCATGGAGACATCCAGGCGGCCAGAAGATGTTTTGAGGTCTCAGCAAAGGGCCTGGACTCCATCAATCTCCTCCCCTTGACCAAGGATAAAGTCAACCTTCTGGAAAGCTCTCATAAACTAGAGCCTCTCCCTCGCGTCGACACTATCGACCTTGATAACTGAAAGAAGAAGGAAGGGAAAGGCCCCAATGGTCGAAGAAGAACAATCCAACGGCAAGGCCTATGGAGCTCCCTCGGGTCAGCACATGCGCCCGATGCCAGACGGAGAGTTCGAACTAGTTCCTTTGGGAAACGACCCTAGCAAAGGTGTAAAGATTGGAGCGGACCTTCCGGAGTTAGCTTGAGAACAACTTAAAGCATGCCTCAAGGATAACACCGACCTCTTCGCTTGGAGCGCTGCTGAGATGCCCGGACTCGACCCCGAGGTCGCCTGCCATCACCTCGCTATTGATCCGACCCTTAAGGCAGTAGCATAACGTAGGCGAAAGCAGTCCCCGGAGAAAACCGAGGGTGCCGAGCAGGCTGTTAGAGACCTCCTAGAGGCAAATTTTGCAACGGAAGCCCGATACACTACATGGCTCTCCAAGCCTGTATTAGTTAAGAAAAGTAATGGAAAATGGCGAATGTGCAGTGATTATTCCGATCTTAATAAGGAATGTCCTAAGGATGCCTATCCCTTGCCCAACATTGACAAACTCGTCGACAATTCTGCTGGTTTTAAACTATTATCGTTTATGGACGCCTATTCAGGCTACAATCAAATTCCAATGGCTAAAACAGATAAAGTCTATACGGACTTCATGACCGAATCGGGCAATTATCATTAAAACGTGATGCCCTTCGGTCTAAAGAACGCCAGTGCAACATACCAACGAATGATGAACAAAGTTTTTAAAGGGGAAATTAGGGACATATTCGAGGTATACATGGACGACATGATCGTAAATTCCCAGGAGGAATTCGATCATGCTCGACATCTCAAAAAAGTCTTCGATCGTGCCAGAAGTGTCAAAATAAGGTTCAACCCAGAGAAATGCACCTTCGGGGTCAGAGCAGGAAAGTTCCTCAGTTTCTACCTCACCGAATGAGGAATCGAGGCCAACCCCGAAAAATGTCGGGCGTTCTCGGAATTCCCCACTCCAAAGTCCAAAAAATCAATCCAAATTCTTAACGGGATGTTAACTTCTCTAGCCCGGTTCGTTGCGAAATTGGCCCAACACGCACTTCCTTTCTTCAAACTTTTGAGAAAGGAGGCTGTGTTCGAATGGATGGAGGAATGCGAACAAGCCCTAAGCCACCTGAAGCTGACGCTATCCCAACCGCCCGTGTTATCACGACCAAGTAAGGAAGAGACGTTGTACTTATATCTGGTCGTGACAACCGAGTCCGTTAGCGCCGCACTTGTCCGAGAAACGCAAGAAGCGCAGAAGCCCGTCTACTTCACGAGCAAAGCATTACAAGGCCCAGAGCTAAAATACCAACAAATCGAGAAAATTGCCCTCGCATTGGTCAGCGCCGCCAGAAGACTCCGACATTACTTTTTGGCCCATACCATGGTGGTTCGAACAAATCAACCCATCAAACAAGTTCTAGGTCGACCAGACATGGCCGGTAGAATGCTCAAATGGTCGTTGGAATCATCTGAGTTCGACATCAGATACGAAAGCGGGAAGGCTCTCAAAGCACAAGTCCTACGAACTTCGTGGCTGAAATGACTTTCCCGACATCTTAGGAAAGGACTAACCGATGGACCATATACGTCGATGGTGCTTCTAGTTCTTCAGGGAGCGGGACAGGGATAATTCTGGAAAACGAGGAAGGAATTATCATCGAGGTTTACCTCGTCCTCTCCTTCCCTACATCAAACAATCAGGTGGAATACGAAGCTTTCCTCGCCGGTCTTCTGCTTGCCGGAGACATGGGAGCTGTTCGCGGTAAAAAGTGATGAACGAGGGAATCGAATCGGAATTTGAATCTTTGGCTCAAAATGATTTACTCTTTTGATTTGTTTTTAAAAAGATGCTGCGAGCATTAAGCTTTATTGTTTCCAAAACAAGAAAATGAGATGAAAAAGAGGAAAGCTGTAATACCCTAAATAAATAAAGATATGCGGTGCGACTAGCGTGAACTAGACGCAACGCATTGGGGAGAGATCTGAGTAAGGGGGTTTGTTATATAAAGGGAAGGTTTTGGAACCCTATATATATATATATATATATATATATATATATATATATATATATATATGAATATTTTTGATATGTTTGTGTGTTTTAATTTTCTATTCTATTCTTGGGAAAATTTCTCCTGTGGGTTTTAAGAAAGGTAGGTTAGGCGGGGTCCTAAGTTTTGTTATTATTGTGCTCGCAAAGATCATTGGGATCCTCTGCATTGTCATACCCCAAAATTTGCCCTCCTACTTCTCAAGACATTTCATACATCTATACTCAAGGATTTCACAAGGGTTAACCAGACAAACCCTCTCCTAGGCAATCAACCCAAACTAGGGTTTGGAAATTCTCAGATCAAGGTGATTCCCAACATCTACAATGTTCATCATGCCTCATCATATGCTTCAAAGAATCTCCATGTTAAGTTTCAAGCCTTACAAGTCAAGTTTCCTCAGACAATTGCTCAGATGGTTGAAAATCAGTTGATTAGACAAAAAGTCAACTGTGGTCAACATACAGTCAAACTTCATAATTTTTGGTCAACATCCATATTTTGAAGTGATACTCATCATTTGATCAAGGGTTGATCATGATTTATCAAGAAAACTCAAGATTTGATCAAAAGTCAAAATTTTCAAATTGGGCTTTATTAGGCAAAAGTCAACAGAACTTTGACCAAGCATAACTTTCTCATACTTTATCAAAAATTTTCTCACCAAAGCTCATTTTGAAGGAAATTCAATTCTCTACAGCTTCATGTCTCACAAGCTTGGTCAGAAAATGCTTCATTTGGAGGATATGGATCAAAATATTACAGGTCCTTTTCAAAGTCAACAAAAAGTCAACTTTTTGTAAAGAAGTTTTATTGAGCATGGAAACTTCAATTGAGATGAAACCAAAGAGGTTGTTTATAGGACATATAGATCTTTCTAAAAAGTCCAAGAACACCCAAAAATGTTAAAAATTGAGCAAGATACACCTTGCACAAGTTGGGCATTTTTGAAGAGGTGCACAAAGAGAAATACTTGTCAAAATCCAAAATTTTGCAAATGGGCCTAACTTTTCTTGGTTCAAACATGTTCCTTAGCTAATTTGGAACCTCCAAGCCCAAGGCCACAAATTTTATCTTTTATTTTCTATTTATTTTGGATTTTAATCATTTAAAAGCCAATTAAATTAAAATAAAAGGTAGAAAATCAAAAGTAAATGCAAATTGGATTTTTCTCTCATTCTTGAGGTCCAAGCAAACCTCTCAAGCTGGAAAATTCGAAATTGGCATTGATTGGCAAGAGAATTGATTAAAATTTGATCAAAAAAGCAATATTTGGTTTTATACCAAATCAAATATTTTTTCATTGATTGATACATTATTTCTTCATAATTCTTGACCTAAATCCATCTACTATATATACATGAAGCATTCACATGACACAAGGACGAATTTTCTGCCTCTAAGAACCCTAATCAAACTCAAAAAAATCGTGCCATACAAGTAACTTGCATCCTTGGTTTTGCTTGGATTCAGACCATTCTAAGCTTGCCAATCGATTCCTGGAGGTCCCTGGAGTCATCCCAGACCCTTACAAATCACAAAAGCATCAAGAATCGTGAATTCCAGATTTCGGTTTGTCCATTCTAATCCAATTTCGATTTTTGATTTCCATGCATATTTAACATGTTTTGATGTTTGTTTTGTGTTTAGAATGGAGTTTCGAAGCTTTTTGCATTGGTTAATTGCGTTTTAGGTACAAGAATCACAAGATGCCATGGCTAGGGTTCTGAGTTTCGTTTTAGGGCTTTTCGTTCTAAGTAAAATTGGACAAAACTAAGACCACCATCGTGTTTAGAATGATGTTTCCAATCGAACCATGTATCCATAACAAATTTATATTGCTTGTGTGTGATTTTAGAATTTTGCAGGGGCCTTAGCGTCGAACCAGAGCGACGCTATCTGTTTGAAAATTCAAACGAAGAAGATGAAGATCTTCGCGCGTGTTTTGGATTTCCAGAAAACTAATTCCCTTAAAATGTTTTTGTTTCATTATTCTAACACCAAACGCAGGTTGGCTCAGTGGCAAAGATAACGCGTGTTTTCCTTAGACGTCCTTGGTTCGATCCCTAGCATTGTCCATTCTTTTTTACAACTTACAAAACTAACTCTTTCTTTTTATATTTTCTTATGGAGAGATAACAAAGTAGAGATAACAAAGTAATAAGGAAATTCAATCTTATGGAAAGGGTTGCTACTTAAATAGAATGTTAAATAAAGTAATGTAAGTTTAACAATTACAAAAGCCAACCAACCCTTTTATATTTTGGTAGGAGGCTTTTGTTAGAAGCTCTTTCTTGTACAACTGCAGGCAGACATTATAACTCATGCAAGCATATCAAAAGTAGAAAAAAATATCAATTATAATATTCAAATGGCATACTACGTCCTACATCCTAACCTTGTTCAGATCTACACTAAAGACACGCTCTTCAAAGGATCTTTCTACTCAACACACATATAAGTCTAAGTAAAAAAACAATTGAATGTAAATAAAAAATCTGAATCAGTAACAAACCATAAATACAAAAATCACTTACTGATTGCAGAACACAACCGAATATGTTTTCCCTTTATGACTTTTTACCATTTTGTGAAGCTGAAAAAAAGAGGCATGTTCATAAAAATGGACAATGGAGAAGGTCACAAATCATCAACAAAAACAATACTATAACAAATTTTCTTCAACAAAAACCAAAACTTTACAGCCTCTTCCACTGTTCTGATTTTCGGCTTTACATCATCGTTATTTCCACACTTTTTAGCGGAAAATGGTGATTCTATTGTAATTTTGGATAATAAACAAACTAATATAGATATATAAGATTTTGTAATACATTGATATTGATGAACAGATACCTGCATGAAATGATGAAGAAACGTATCTGATAGTGATACCTACACCATCGTTTTCCCTCCGGCTCCACATAAATCACAAATTGTATGCCCTAGGCCTTCACAATATGGGCATTTTGTATCCTCACCCACCCATTCCATAAACCGCATGACAAATCTCATTTGTTAGCTCAAAAGCTTGTGAAGCATAAACCGATAACTACGGAAATTAAGTGTCATAAAAAACACAATCATCCCTTACTCGAGGTTCAATATTTGGCTCACCAGATCCATCATATTCTGCAATTAAGGAAACGGAAGTTGACTTGAGACTCAAGATATCATCAATATCATCAATAATATATTTAGGAAACCGGTATAATAAATATGTTAATCACTCATCGCGTTCGTGATTCCATCGAGTCTCCTCGCGAGTCCAGCGTTGCTCCTCGCGAAGCCAGCGCTGTTACTCGCGGAGCCAGCAGTGGTCTTCGCGATCGAAATTAGAGCAGTGAGTTACTAGGGATTTGAATTTATAGGAGGGGAAATGAGGTTTGAGAAAAGGGAGGGTTTTGGTGGAATTCACAGTTACAGTTACGGTTATGGTGTAACTTGTGACTCATCGAGCTTGCCTCCACCCTCATTGGCTAAGGAATTGATCTTTTCTGCAATAGCTTCTTCGTTTTCCAGCTTCACTAATTCCTGTACAACAACAAAGACAAAATCAACGAAATGTGAATTTCTAAGAGATAGCGAAACGCAATAGAAACGATGTTTAGCGTAAAGGATACAAACGTTTTTGAGCTTGGAAGCGGAGGTGGTGGAAACGATGGAGTAAGAGGCGACGGAACCATCGCTGTAGGCGACAATGAGAGAGTTGAGATTAGGGTTAGACGGACGATGGGTTTCAGTGAATATGAAAATGGGTTTTCGTGAAGTTGAAAATGTGAAAGCTGAACAACAAGGGTGAACGTTGAAAATGGGTTTCAGTGAAGTGTGAAAATGGATTTGGAAAAGGGTGAAAATGAAAATGGGTTTGAGGTTCACCGTGAATAGTTAGGAAAATGGGTGAAAATTAAAATATTTTGTACAAACTATTAATTTTTTTTCATCTACTAAAATAAACACTAATAAAATAATAATTTATCATTAAAAAAGTTGAAGCATTTTATTTAATTTTTTTAATAAATAGTTGGGCCAATAAAAATCATCTAAATTTTCACATTAATTTATTAATAGTCACTCATTAATATATCACATTGATTACATATTCTAAGTTATAAATTTTTTTAGTATATATAAATTTACACTCATTTATTTATTTTAAAAGGAGCAAATGAGATTTTCTAATAGTACTGATGAAAATCAAGATCTTAACTATGAGACTCCTTGTTTAGAAACATGTGTACGCCAATCATCTGAAGAAAATAATTTAGATGATGTGCATGCTATTCGTCGTGATCATAAAGAGGGCATATGGGAAAACAAATAAGTAAATAATTTATTGCTTTTGTTTCTTAATCATTTTTTTAATTTTGATGTAAAATTATAAAGGGTGTGCCATTTTGGGTTTCCATTTTGGTGTAATCAATGAATTTTTTTTTCAAATTGAGGAATTGGCAAAATGTACAATATCTGTGTTTCAGAAATATGCAAAATATGGTTATGTATTATGTAATATAGTTTTGTAATTCAGGTGTAGACGACAGTAGAAAATAATTAAATCTTAACCCCTTAGTTTCCAGAATAAACTGAGGTAAGAATATTGATATGTTACCTCGATTCTCGAAAACACTGAGTGCTAATATGGGGCGCGCCATTCAGTTCTGAAAATAATAAAAGTGTTGATGTCAGGGAATCAAACCCACATGCACTTAACTTTACCCCTCGGTATTTTAATATCTGAGGTGGTAAGAAATAACCTTATATGACGATCCTATTTATATCGTTACTATTACCGACATCAAACTCATTTCGCATCTGACGTTAGATGTATGAGTGTGTGTGTGTATATATATATATATATATATATATATATATATATATATATATATATATATATATATATATATATATATATATAATAACCCTCAATTTCTAAAATAAACTGAGGTAAGAATATTGGTATGTTACCTGGGTTCTAGAAAACACCTAGTGCTAATATGGGGCGCGCCATTTAATTATGAAAATAATAAAAATGCTGATGTTGGGAATAAAACCCACATGCAATTAACTTTATCCCTAGAAATATTCAAAGTGATAAAAAAATAACTTTTATGATAATCTTATTTACTTTGTTTCTACTATCGACATCAAACTCATTCGCATTATATATATATATATATATATATATATATATATATATATATATATATATATATATATATATATATATATATATATATATATATATATATATATATAAATTTTGTTATCCATTTACATTGTTTGGATGTTGACGTCCAAATTTATTAACTTAGAATAAAAACATATCAAGCATGAACCTTAACCCTCAAGTGTCCCAAATTAAAACCAAATATAAGTAGGAAAATCAATGTATTATATTTGTATTCGATGTAACCTAATGTAATTTAATTAAAATATAATAACGAATTGTATTGCATGCATCAAAATTAGAAAAAAGCAAAATTGAGAAACTTACTTAATGTGAAAGATGAAGGTGTTTGTGTTGAATACAATGGAGTAGAAACTGCTGGAGTTGCTTGTCTTGAATGACCATGACTAAGAAATTGAGAGAATGGTTGAAAAAAATTTAAGAATTTGAGTTTTTATAGGTTTGTTCGTATTTACAATTAACTTTAAATGTCCCGCGGGAACAGGAATAACGAACAAAGTTCTCCAATGACACTTCTGGAATGGAACGGCGAACTTATCCTTGCCTCACGAAGTCTCCTCCCTGTCTGAAATACTATAATGTCTTTAATTAATCTATAATTTATTGATTTATTTGTTATTTAATAATAATTTAATTTATAAAAAGAATTTAGAAACCATATGAAATGTTAATAAAAGAGAGATCTACATAATTATTTTAAATTGTTTTAATTTTGTTCGGTGGTCATGTCTCTCACGAGTAAAGCAAATATTGTTAAAAACAATAATTTGGATAAGTTTCATAATTTTTTTGATTAATTTTTAAATTATTTTATTATTAGTCTGATTAAAAATAATATTTTTTTATATTTATGGATCTTCGTAGGTGCGGTGGATATCTCCTGAAATCCGTGAAAACGAGAACTAAAAATAATTTCTCCATGATAGAGATGGAGAATAAATTCGAAGACAGAGATCAAAATGAAGATGTATCTCTGTCTCCATCCTCCCATTAACATTTGTATATTGTGGTGTTTCAGAGTTTCAAACTCCAACAAGAAATAAAAAGGTAAAATTAATTTTTCACCGGAATGGAAGAAAACTATTAAAGGTGGTAAATTTCTTATTCCACCCCATGATCTTCTTATCCACCATGCGAATTTTCTAAGTTGCTCCTGAAAATCGAAAGTATGTTTTCGGTATGCACCATCATCTGATAAAATTTACACCAAACCGGAAATCAAGTTTCGGTTCTGTACCGTAACTCTATTTCCAGTTTTATTCATAACAGAAAACCAACTTCATTGCATTGTCTAACATAGAGATACATATAATTCATAACATAAACTTAGCAAATACAAACCGGAAGTTAAACATAAATCAAACATTACAAATCAATATACGGGTGGACGTTGCAACATCTTTATATTGTCATCGACGGTTCTTGATAAATTCACATCTAGCTCGATTGGAACTTTCTCATGAAAACTTCGATAAGTCGACCACATGACCCGTAAATCAGCGTCGTTCTTCAGTTCACAGTTTATGAACTGAAGATTCCCTTCATTGTCAATCGTTGGCGAGCGGTACTCGATCTTCCCTACCTTTTGACTGTCGTCGTAAGGAACAAGTTCATGCAATATTTCATGCACCTCTTCAATTGGGGTGTACACAGTGATCTTGAATTCGCGAGACGATATGTCGCCGGGAAAATGAACAACTCCAACAATCCATGTGATGTCTAACTTCATGTCCATGTCTAGTTTTATGTGTTGTGGTAAGGAGAAATATAAGATGAGAGATATTTTTATAGTAGAATGATGTAAACATGGACCATATAAATCTTATCCTTGTGTCAGTGATAAAATCATAAGTTAAAATCCAGTTTTTAACTTAACCAAAACCGGAAGTAAACTTTTGGTAAATGACCTGGGTTGAAAAAATAGAAACAACAAGTATACTCACAAAATCTCATATATTCAATTTTTTTGCATTTGGTCAAATTACAAAAATGAGTATATTTCCACATCATAATAAATTAACAAAATGAAGTTAACATTAAAATGCTCCTTAACTACTTGAAAGAGACGAAAAAAGTGTTGCTGGATAAATCCACCGGTGACACCCCTTTTGACTTTTCCCTATTTTTTTCTATTTCTATTTGGTTCAACTTGTTGTATCCTTGCATCCTTTCCATGAATTTGCCCGACCATGTCTCTGATGGTTCTGTGAAATGAAGTGATTACTCTAGTGCTGTGGGTGGTATAGGGCATCCTGGTTTCAAGTAGACTTAAACAAAATGTCGTGGATTTGAAATCCATCTCTTAGCTTGAAATTTGTAAAGCATGTTTAAGGGAATGGTTCAAAGGCAAACGTCCCTATTTGGTTAAAGACTAGTCTTAGATAAAGAGAGATTCTGAAGATACTCTACAAGGCCAAGTCAGAAGTACCAGAAAGATACATGTCGGTTGAGAAGCTGGGTCAAAAGGTCAAACCAAATCGACCAAACAGTCAGAGCGAAACAGTGTCAAAATGAAACTAAGTCGACAAATTGCATGGTGGTCGATTCGATAGGATTTTGGGTCGAATGAAGACATCAGTCGAAGTGCTCCAGCTGTCGAAGATGCAAGCCAGTGGACTTAGGAAATTTTGTTATGTCTCAAGAAGATGAATCGAAACCAAAAAGCAGTTCCCTTTTGAAGTCATGAAGCGGGAAGGAGTCAAAATGAGGAGATCGTGGGTGGTTACCTTAGAAGACCGTGGATTAGAAGCTCTGAGACGGATGGAGAAATCGTGTGTGGAAGTTGTTTTTAAGCTTAAATCTCGTCCGTTGATTTAGTTTCAACAGTTACTTTGTAATTACTATAAATAAGTTAGAGTGTTAAGAATTCTAGGGATTCATTTGTACTCTCAAACTTCTTGCCAAAACTCTGCCCATTTCCGCGCTAAAGGAAGAAAGAGTAACTCAAGCTTTGATGTACGTGAATCACCATATTTTCTATTTAAATGCAATCAATTTACTTTTAAATTTATCTTTACTGCTTTTTCGCTTACTTCTGTCTCATTTACCAAAAACATTTCAACGTAAACTGTTCGTCACGAGTCACCAATAGTTAGAATTCTTTGTGTGTGGAAAGCCATCGTGTTGTTTCCCTTAGGCTCTAGAAACCATTCCTGGGTCAAGGTCCTTTTCGTTTACAGAAATAGTGCAATTTACTAAAACCTTAGCACGTGTCTTGAGATCAACTGGTCGATCTCGCGAGTAACCCTTAGTTTTAGGACTTAGGGAGGACCAGCGGTTGTTTACCATTTTTCACAGTAAACAAATTGGCACACCTTATAGGACCTTATGCTAAGTGTTATATTTTGTTAGAGTTTGTCTTAGAAGTGCATGAAACTTAGAAGTGGAAATTCAGCAAGTGAGAAACCACCCCCTAGGAAACGTACAACAAAGATGACAAACAATACCTCCACGTCGAACGTGGATGAAGTTCCATCTCGAACGCTGTGTATTGCCAACCCAGTTATTTTGCAAGTTGCGTCATTTCCCCCTTTTAGCAGCACAACTGCCTCTGGGCCAACTGCTTCAGTATCAATTCCCATTCCCCAAACAACAATGGTGAGTCCAGAGCTTGTGGTGGCCACGAGTGCCATTCCGAACACAGTGATACCTCGATTTGGTACTGCTACAAATCCCCCTTATGGAATGCCATATTCTTTAATGGTGGGATATCAGTCGATCCCTAGTGTAGCAATAGTGTCTGATAACGTGCAGAATACTAACGCCCCTTTACAAGGGTTTGCAATAAGAGCAAATAGGGAAATGCCTGCGCAACATTTAAATACTACCTCTGTGGCAGTATTAAGGCAACAAATGGATGATAGCAACCATGAGTTAGTCAATATGTTAATTAACCAAATGGGAAATGTGTTTAACCCCATAGTGCAAGAATCGGTCGAAACCAATAGGAAGTTTGCTAAAACAAACCGACAGGTTATTGCATAATTAACACACCTGTGTAACTTCTTAGGCGCTGTCATACCCCAATTTTTGACCTAATATACCACCTCACATATGCATCACTGCATCACTAACAGTTTCAGAATAGAATAGATCGTGTGTGGCTTCTAAAAGTCAAAATCAGGGTTTCTTCAAAATTTCATTTGTTCAAGATATGATCAATTAGGGTTTGAGTTTCCACTCACCTAAAATAATCTATCTTAATCAATCATCAACATTTGATCTTCAGATTCCCAACTTTTTCTCATGATCTATCAGGAATCGACCAATTAGGGTTTTTATCGACGATAGTGAATCATTGACTTTCTGCTCAATGAATGATCTATTTTCTTGGATATTGATCTTAAAATCTTCAAAGCAACATCTTGACCTAATTTCTTGATTCAAAACATCACAAAAGTCCATGTTTCTTCATCAGACAAATTCTGAATCATCTGATGAAAATTCATCTACTCTAAAAAGTCAAACTTTGACTTTTGGTCAATTTTTTTCAAGACCAAACTTTTTCAATCATGAAAATATTTCAAATGATCCATCATGATCATAAAAATCAAGAAATGTGAAAAAGTCAACAAAAAGTCAAGATTTGAAAAATTTCTAACACTTAGAAAATTTTTCAAGTGTTAAAAAACATGGTTTTTTCCTACTTTCATGGCCATTTTTCACATAGATCCTTTTGGAATCAGAAAAAACTCAAAACATGAAAGTTGTAGCCCTTGTTAAAATCTTTTCAAAATGTCCAAGAACTTGCAAAACCATTTTGTATAGCTATACTTTTGATTTTGAAACATAAAGCTCCAAAACCATGGAATTTCAAGTACATGCTTCAAATTTATAAGTCATTTTTTGCAATTTCTCCTTCTAGAAGCCTTGTCATCACTTAGAGGCAGCTTGTAACTGATAAATATCAGTTTGAATGATTGAGAATTGGATTGAATCAAAGAAGAAAACTTAACCATGGTTAAAGAAAGTAACGTTTGCATTAAATGCAAAAGATTCCATTATTACCTCTTAACCAAGTTGCAAGTTTCCTTCAATGATATCTTTGCGAAATCATTCAGAATTCTTGGCCTATAAATAGAGGTCATTTCCTCATTTTCAAACCACACCAAAGCTATGCAAATCAAGCTTTCACTCTTTCTTTCTTAAGTTTCAAGTTTCATAGTTCAAAGTGAGGAATTTTTGCAATTTGCCAATCTTGCAAAATCTGAGAGAAATTAGGTGTCTAACATGTTCTAAACATTAAATAGAACTTGTCTAAAACTTAAAAACATCACAAGAATTGCTTAAAATCAGAATTGCTTTTCAAAATCCAAAAACTTGCACATGATGCCTTAACATCCAAACTTTCATTTTGCTCGAGCTAACTTGGATTTACCACTTCAAAAACCTTCCATATACTTCATATGAGTGATTCAAATCATCATCCATAACCTGTAACATCTCTAACCTCCAATTCAAAGTTCACATCAAGCATATGCAGTTGGACTTGGGTAGAGAGTTCCAGACCATTTCAAAGCAAGCATAGTGATCAAACACCTTCCATAAGGTTTAGTGGTGCTATAGCCATCATGAAACAACAACTGGAAACACTTTAGAAAGGATTTCGATTTCAGTTTGAAGAGGTAAGTCACTCATACTTCGAACTCTATGATTTATGCATTCCAGTTCAAAAGTTGCTTGGCCATTTTGTTTCTGCACCTTCACTGATCATTAACCCTTAATCAATTTGATAAAACATGAGCCATACACGATTTCATGTTGATTCTTAGAATTAGGGTTCATCTGGGCACGATCAGAATTAATCATTTTTAACTAAAAATAAATGAAATTAATCACCACCATCATGCTCCTGGTTAAATTTCGAGCAAGTTTGATGTTTACATCATTCAATTTCATCAAGAAACGAAGAATCTATGATTGAATGAAGATTGGAGGAAGATGAAGAACATTGCGCGCGTGTTTCTTGTTTTCCAGAAATTCAAATATTTGTTTTATAATATAATAACATGGAATGAGATATATGAACGGATGTATTACCGCCCCAGCGGTTGCCAACACGCTTTTCATGTCTCCTTTGCCTTGCCTATGGTCCAGGGGTCGAATCCCCCTGAGACCATTTTGTCATTTTTTTTATATTCCTTCATGATTTTTTCAACATTTCAAAGACTTGTTTTAAATATAATTAATTGGAAGCGTGTAAATAATAAGACAAGCACTTGGCTCAGTGGTAAAACTTTTCAATTCAAAACCAAAGGTCATGAGTTCAAGCCTCCTTAAGACCAAAACAAATTTTTACCACTTGTTTTCTTCACATTTTCTATCAAACTTCAACACTTTCAAAAACCAATCAAAACTTCTCATTTTGAGATGATTTTTTGCACACTTGTCATTTAATATACCTATTTTATGATGTTCTTTCAAATACTTTTCAAAGATGTTCTTTTCAAACTTTAAAACTCAAATCTTTTCAAAACTTCTTGTGAATATACTTCACTTCTCAAAATCATTTTCAAAACCTCTTCAAAACTTTTCAACAAACTTACACACCTTTTTTCCATGATTGATCCGATTTGAAGATAAAACCGAACAAGTTTTTCCTCAGATTTCTTAATTGATCATGGGCCTCCCTCACGGTGTAAGTCACAATCCTTTTATGTACATATTCAATCATCTTTGTAAATATTCAAGCATAAACAAACTTCTTTCGTTTGTTTTCATTCGCTTGTTTATACACCGAATCCATTGGTATTAAGAGAAGAATTATTCCCGGTGAAACTCCTCTTAAACCAATGGGCCTCCCTTACGGTGTAAGTCCCAACCCTCCTATGTACATACTCATTTCCTTGTACATAAATACCCCTTCGTGTACATATTCATTCCCTTGTACACATTCAAACTTGTAAATAATCAAGTTACACTTGCTTTAAACGCTCGTTTTATACACTTGTTTATATTTCCTTCATAAACTCCTGTGAATATACATCACACACTTGTTCATATAACTGTTCAGTTATAACATAACAACTAGTCTAACAACTAGGTTCCCTTTAGCCTCCTCTTAGGCTTCATATAAGAAAACTCATTCATCTGAGTTTAACCTCCTCTTAGGCTTCATATAAGAAAACTCATTTACTGAGTTTAGCCTCCGCTTAGGCTTCATATAAGACAACACTCCCCTGCTGAGTCAGCCTCCTCTTGGGCTTAGTTCAAAAGAACTCCTCATTGAGTTTAGCCTTCTCTTGGGCATTAAATAAGAAAGAGACCAGGAAATCTCTTAACAGCCTCTTATTGGGCTTCCAATACAAAGAATCACCCGCGCTAGGATAGAACCCTGAGAGGATGATTTCCCGATGAAATCACTCTTGAAATCCTAAGAGGATGGTTTCCCGGTGAAACCACTCTTAAAGCCAAAACCAGCCATACCCTATAGCTTCCTCTTGAGCTTCATACAAGGACCCTCGATGACCCTCGGAATGCCTTCTCTTGGGCTAACAATACAAGGACCCTCGATGACCCTCAGAATGCCTCCTCTTGGGCTTACAATACAAGGAACCACGGGCTTCTTAAAAGCATTACCCTAGTCCAATCAATTTCTCCTCGAGATTTAGACGTTTATCATCTCTATGGAAGAAGTATCTCATCTATCACATCACATACAATCAAATCTTTTTCAAACACTTTTTCAAACAAAAACATCTCTTAATCGTAAGTGGTAACGCTTGTACACTCAAGAAAAACACCCAATGCTTACAATTAAAAGATTCAATCATTTTTCAAACATCTTTCTTAACTCGTAAGTGGTAACGCTTGTACACTCAAGCAAAACACCTATAACTTACAATGAAAGATTTAATCAATCAATCATTCAAAATGTATGTGGTGAAATAGATTAGATACATTTTTCATTAAGATGACATTTGTCTTTGTCTCTTAATAACCTTCCGTTGCTTCCACTAACATAAGTGGGAACTACGATTGCTCTGACTTTCTCAACATCCCTTTGAGAATACGTAGGCACAAGGTCTCATCCTTGGCGAGCGAAACTTCTCCCTCAAACCAAAAAAACCATAGATCCCTTTAGATCCGAGCTACAAATGCTCTGATTCCCATTAAGGGATATGTATGCAGAAAATCCCAATGATCTTTGCGAGCACAATAATAACAAAACCTAGGATCCCACATAATCTACCTTTCTTAAAATCCAAAGGAGAAACTTTCCCAACAATAGAAATAGAAATTTAAAACACACAAACATATCAAACATATTCATATATAAAGCTATAGATAACTATATATATTTAGGGTGCTCCATGTATTCCCTTTATATAACAAACCCCCTTGCCCGGAATCTCCCCAATGCGTTGCGTCTAGTTCGCGCTAGTCGTAATGCATATCAAATCAATTGAGGGTATTGCAGCTTTCCCCTTTTTCATAATCATTTTTCTTGTGTTGAAAAAAATAAAGCTTGATGCTCGTGGCATCTTTATAAACAAATCAAAAGAGTAAATCATTTCGAGCCAGAGAATCCGAATTCAGATTCGATTCCCTCGCGCGTCACTTTTTAATGCGAACAGGCGCCCCCCAAGCGGCTGCCCGATAGGGGCATCCGATTCGACAACCTATACATGTCCAAGGAGACATTGGGGCAGCAAATGAAAAAACTGTGTATCAGGGTCAAGCTGCAACACCTCAAAGGAATGTTGTTGTTAACCCACCTAGGGTCTTAGTGCAAAGACATCAGGAGGATGACCAAGTCCTTGATCAAGTTCGATAGGAGAATTTGGTTGTTGAGAATAACTTAACCAACATTGTCGAGAGAATTATGGCCTGAAATGGTATGAATACAATGTCAAGGCCAACGTATTCTTCTCCATTATCAGAATACATATTACAGATCGAAAACCCTAGAGGATGGAAAATTCCTAAGTATACAAAGTTTGGAGGGGAAATGGGTGAATCGACGGTCAAACACATCGCCAGATACCTGACTAAGTCGGGAGACATGGAAAATAATGAAGGCTTAAGGGTGAAACATTTCCCTTCGTCCCTTACTAAAGCAACCTTTACGTGGTTTACTACCTTGTCCCCTGATTCGATCGAATCATGGTTGAAGCTGGAGAAACTTTTCCACGAATAGTTTTATGAAGGGCATTCGAAAATTAGTTTGGTCGAATTGTCAAGCATTAAGAGAAAGTTTGCTGAGACAATAGATGACTATCTAAATAGGTTTAGGTCGTTAAAAGCAAGATGTTTTACCTAAGTGCCTGAACATGAACTTGTTCAAATGGCTGCAGGAGGTTTGGACTACTCCTTTAGGAAGAAAATAGATCCAACCTTCGTTAAGAGCATGTCACAATTGGCTGACAGGGTTCGACACCTTGAGCGCCTTCGACTAGAGAAAGTTAGACAATACTAAGGCTAAGTCTAAGAAAGAGAAGGTAGCCTATGTCGACTTCGACGATACGGATCCCATATACGAGGCTGATTACATGTCGGAAGAGGCGGATATGGATGTAGTAATTAAAATCGCCCATATGAATGTAAATTGTTGTTTCCTGCCAAAGGGAAAAGCCCTACAGTCAAAACTAGTTCAAGAACTCCGGCAGAAACTTATACTTTTGATGTTAGTAAATGTGAGGAGATTTTTTATTTACTAGTCAAAGATGGTCAAATTTTAGTACCCCCAAATGCTAAATTGCCACCATTAGAACAAGGCAAAAAAGAGGTTTTTGTAAATATCATAATTATCTTGGTCACACAACCTCTCAATGTTTTCTTTTCAAGGATCTGGTTCAGAAGTCTCTCCAAGAGGGGCGTTTGAAATTCGCTGCCAGGAAACAGAAGATTAACACTGATCCCCTGAGGCAAGAAGAAGCCTTGTTTGCTGAACCTGTCGACATCAACATGGTCGACTTCACTGAAGTGCCCGACAATACTATGTTGGAAGAAAGCACTAATGAGAGTCCACACGTCAATTTAGCTGACGTCTACCCCAGAGATGATGAAGACTTGATGAGTTTTTTTTATTGGTGCAAAAACAAGGGTGCTCAAGTTGGTTTGTGCCCGGATGCGACCTACCAGTCATTCTGAAAACTTCCGAAACTACAATTTGGAAAGGGGAGAGCCCAATGAAACAGAAGAGATCCAAGGCAGTCATCCCAATTTAGCCAAAAACTTTTGTTCCATCGGCCACTGTACCTAAAAGAACATGGGTTAAGCCTCAAATGGCCGCTGGGCCATCCAATGCCACTGGTGTCATAAGAGAGGCAAAAGGGAAAGCGCCCATGAGCTATCGTCTCGAGGTACGTTCTGAGAAAAAGAGCCATGTATATGAGAATTACATGGGAAAAAATCCAATGAGTCGAACTCAGTGGAGACGTTTCCAAAGGAAAAAGCAGGTTGAAAGACAAGTCGTTGTTGCTGCTAAACAAAGTGTTGTCAACAAAGGCAAGAACCTTTGACAATACAAGCCAAAGGTTGACTCTGCTGTTAATCAACAGATCAAAGAGTGTGTTAATAAGCCAGTCGACCATGGCTCTGATGAGGCAACTGATGATTTTGCCTCTGACTCTGAAGAAAGCTTAGATATCATGGTCAACGTGGTCTCTATATTCCCAGAAGAGTATAACATACCGACAGAAGTAGAGAACACTAGCAATCTGGATGCTACTGAAATGGCTTTAAGCCAAGTTGCTACTTTGTGATAAATAATGGTTCTGTTGAGAGCCAAGATGCTTTTTTCGAGAAGCCCGATATGGCCATGAGAAGCCATTTGAAGCCATTGCTGATCAGAGCAAAGGTTGAAGAGACAGCCATTAACAAGGTGTTAGTGGATTGTGGCGCTACAGTGAACATAATGCCACATCACATTCTAAATAGGATCGGTAAGTTCAACACCGATATAAGGTCTCATAACTTGGTCTTGTCAGACTACGAAGGAAGGACAAAAACTACCATGGGGTAATCCAGGTAGATATTACCGTCGGCTCAGTCACTAGGACAACAATATTCATGGTCATCCAAGGTCTACCAAGCTATAATCTGCTAGTGGGCAGAGAATTGGTGTAAAGCGGCAAGCAAATAGTTGGTATTATTTTTACCGGGTGATATATATCGATTAGGTTATATCATATCGTGTCCACAGAGATTAGTTATTGATTCGTCGTTCGAAAATTCTACCGTTAATGAGTTTGAAATTAAAAGAGATATAAATAAAAGACAAAAAGTAAATGAACAAAAAGTATAAAGGATAAACAGCTTGTCTGGAACGAATGTAAACTACCCGTCACAGACTTAAATCTACCACCCATGTTATACTCGGCCTACGATACTCGTCCGTGTCATCACATACCTCTCACAACCTAAGCTATTTCTAACCCAAATTGAGAATCCTCCCGAATCACCTAGATATCCATGTCTGGCCTATCTCAACAACACAAAAGTCAACTGTGTCACCTCCATACCCATCTTTGGCATACTTCACCGACGCAGAGGCATTAAGATCAGATACTCTATGGTGAATGTCAGCTCTAAACCCATTTCTAGCATTCAGAAAGTAACAGATAATCATTCTAGGAAAGAATCTAAGCGATCTATCTCTAGCAAAACTCAAATCCCTAACATAGAGTAAAAACCTAAGACAATCAGCAACACAGATTCATAAAGCAAGCTTTATACAATGCCAAGGGCAACAAATATACATGAGTTATGAGTAGATATACATAAAAAACCCAACAAAAGAGATTACAAAGAGAAGAAAAGAAGAGGAACCAAACATTTCTTGGTTTGTCAACACCAATCGACGAGGGATTCGACTCCGGATCATCCAAATGCAAGCTCCAATGTTGTTTTCTAAGCAAATCTATCAAAAAAATGATGTTGATGGTGTTGGGACTCAAAAATACCCAACCCATGACCTAAAAATGTGTTTTTAGCCCCTTTTAAAGAATTCTGATATCGTAGGGCGCACTAAGCCTAGTATTTTCGCGCTAAGCACGGTCTGCACTGTCCTGAAAAAAACCAGCATCTTGTTTTTGCCATATCTTGAGAACCGTAACTCGGAATTGCGCCCGGTTTGAAGCGTTGGAAAGCTTATTAAATTTCCTATATAACCATGACAAAATATCAATCAAATTGATGATTTTTATTCTTTTATTTTGAGCCTTATTCATTGATGAGTTGCTCAAATCACGCGTTTGAAGCCGTGTCTTCAACACTTTATTACTCAATGCTCCAATTATGAATGAATACCTATAAAAGAGATGAAAAACTATCAAATGATACAATATTTACACAAAAACTCAACTATTCTATTATGTACACAAAACACAATAAAACGTATTTACAACAAAAAGTCGGGATTATTCAACTAAATATCAACAAAAGAACGGATAAGTTCCACAAAATGTATACACAAAATAACTATATTTTGGAACTTATCAACTCTCCCCAACTTGACACATTGTTTGTCCTCAAACAAAGTCAAGTAAACCTAAAGAAACAAAAAACGATAATCAAAGAATCACGAATCAACAAGTTTTTTAAAATGGAAAACAAATGTATGGTTCAAACAAAAAAGTAAACGACAAACACATACTTACCACCATCCTACAACGACAACATATAAACGAAACAAATCCTAAGTACAAAAATTATGTAAAACATTCTAAAACAAAACAAGCTCAATCATGAATCACACCTAGCAGAAATTCATTGGTAGATGAAGAACACACAAATGTGAGGGATAAAAAACACTCCTCCAAAATCTTGCAAACAATAGACTAAATTATGAATTCATCCAAAAACGTATTGAAAATACAAATGCAAGAATCACAAGGGCTTTTCAAGGTTGTAATGTGACTTGGTTAACAAACAAGTGATAAGTCCTAAAGCTAATCGAGACAAAAACTTGCCTAAACCTAAGAGAGTGATCAACTCACAAAGTTCCAAACAATATTATTTCAATCAAACTTATTCTTCATCACTAATTTCATACCAAAGACACCTCACTTATTAACATAACATTATTCCTACTCTTTTGTTTTTTTCCAAAGCTTTTCTCTTTTTTCTTTCTTTTTCTAATCTATCTTTTTCACTTCTTTTTTTTCTTTCTTTTCTCTTAACCTCATACCAACCACAATATAAGTATATAAACATTTCTCTCCCCAACTTGAATTCAACAAACATCATTATATGAATACTCCCTAATTTCTAAGGCAAGGTAAAAATTCATACAATAACATGTAGTTGAGGGTTCAAGAAACAAAGAAATCAACATTCATACAAAAAAGGTGAATTGACACTCATAGACAAGCATCAAGTTCAAATAAGCATGGATATTGATAAAAGCTCAAAGGGGGTAACAAATGACCACACACTCACAAGGTGAATTGAATATTTGGACAAGGTAGTTATGCTCAAAATCAACAAAATGCCTTGATCGTTTTCTTGCAATCATACAATCAACACAAAACAAAAGATTAAGCATAATAAAATCCAGTTAAAATAAGAATGTGGACTCTCATATGTAAACAATAGAAAGCTTCCTCACATTTATGGTTAAAAATGGTACTAAAGTGATTCAATTCATGAGCAAGTAATGCAAAAAGAATGAATAGCATGGTAATTATACAAATGATAAATTTCCTAAATATGTTATGCTATAGAAAGCGATAAACGAGTACCTGACGTGTACCAACTTTGAAAACTATCATTACCATACATTCGCGAGTTGAAACGATCAAAATCGGAAAATCACCTCAAAAGTCTTGAAGTTACCGGACCAAAATTTGAGTCTAAACAACAACAAAAGAATTAGAAAAACAAAATTTACAACCAACAAAGCTCCTCAAGCTAAACACGACAAGCTCGAGAAAAACACAATTTACGTACGAAACAAAAGCAAATTACAATACAAAAACTTGGTGACAATGAATTAACAAGTTGAAAAGTGAAGATTTAAAATTAAGAACAAGTCCTATTTCAACTTGTTAAAACACAAGTCACCACACACATAAACAAACATAAACAAACATGCTTGTTTTACGTCGTAAGCTCGACGCCTTTATTGTGCGAGCACTAGTAACCTCCTCTCGTCATGCTATGGTATTGCCACACCAGGCAAACCTAAAGAAAGTGTCCTAACAACCACACAACAAACGTTACGAGTACGAGACAATTCACAACATCACATATAAACGAAGAAAATCACAAATATGCACAAGTATGGAAAGTAAACACATAACATGTACAAGTTCATATACAGAGCCTATACAACATATACAATAATTACAAAACTAAAAAAAACGGAATTATCACAATACAGAAACAATAAAACCAATCCCCGGCAACGACACCATTTTGTTGCTTCGGTAAAGCGGCAAGCAAAGAGTTGGTATTATTTTTACCGGGTGATATATACCGGTTAGGTTATATCATATCGTGTCCACAGAGATTGGTTATTGATTCGTCGTTCAAAAATTCTACCATTAATGAGTTTGAAATTAAAAGAGATATAAATAAAAGACAAAAAGTAAATGAACAAAAACTATAAAGGATAAACAGCTTGTCCGGAACGAATGTAAACTACCCGTCACAGACTTAAATCTATCACCCATGTTATACTTGGCCTACGATACTCGTCCGTGTCATCACATACCTCTCATAACCTAAGATATTTCTAACCCAAATTGAGAATCCTCCCGAATCACCTAGATATCCATGTCTGGCCTATCTCAACAACACAGAAGTCAACTGCGTCACCTCCATACCCATCTTTGGCATACTTCACCGACGCAGAGGCATTAAGATCAGATACTCTATGGTGAGTGTCAGCTCTAAACCCATTTCTAGCATTCAAAAAGTAACAGATAATCATCCTAGGAAATAATCTAAGCGATCTATCTCTAGCAAAACTCAAATCCCTAACATAGAGTAAAAACCTAAAACAATCACCAACACAGATTCATAAAGCAAGCTTTATACAACGCCAAGGGCGACAAATATACATGAGTTATGAGTAGATATACATAAAAAAACCCAACAAAAGAGATTACAAAGAGAAGAGAAGAAGAGGAACCAAACATTTCTTGGTTTGTCAACACCAATCGACGAGGGATTCGACTCCGGATCATCCAAATGCAAGCTCCAATGTTGTTTTCTAAGCAAATCTATCAAAAAAATGATGTTGATGGTGTTGGGACTCAAAAATACCCAACCCATGACCTAAAAATGCGTTTTTAGCCCCTTTTAAAGAATTCTGATATCGCAGGGCGCGCTAAGCTTGGTATTTTCGTGCTAAGCGCGATCTGCATTGTCCTGAAAAAAATTAGCATCTTGTTTTTGCCATATCTTGAGAACCGTAACTCAGAATTGCGCCCGGTTTGAAGCTTTGGAAAACTTATTAAATTTCCTATCTAACCATGACAAAATATCAATCAAATTGATGATTTTTATTCTTTTATTTTGAGCCTTATTCATTGATGAGTTGCTCAAATCACGCGTTTGAAGCCGTGTCTTCAACACTTTATTACTCAATGCTCCAATTATGAATGAATACCTATAAAAGAGATGAAAAACTATCAAATGATACAATATTTACACAAAAACTCAACTATTCTATTATGTACACAAAACGCAATAAAACGTATTTACAACAAAAAGTCGGGATTGTTCAACTAAATATCAACAAAAGGACGGATAAGTGCCACAAAATGTATATACAAAATAACTACATTTTGGCACTTATCATGGCGCCACGGTGAACATAATGCCACATCACATTCTAAAGAGGATCGGTAAGTTCAACACCGATATAAGGTCTCATAACATGGTCTTGTCAGACTACGAAGGAAGGACAAAAACTACCATGGGGTTATCCAGGTAGATATTATCGTCAGCTCAGTCACTAGGCCAATAATATTCATGGTCATCCAAGGTCGACCAAGCTATAATCTGCTAGTGGGCAGAGAATGGTTGCATGGAGTTGTTGTTGTACCTTCTTCTATGCATCAACGCCTGATCATATGGCGAGAAGACGACATCGTAGAGAACATCGAAGCTGATCAAGGTTACTTCATGGCAGATGTCAATGTCGTGGGCCAAAATCAATTCGACAGGAAATTGGCCAATATTGCCCCTTGCCATCCAGCGGAAGAAGTGTATGCCAACTTAAGTGAGGCATTTGTTTCTTTGGAGCTGCATGAAACCCACGGATTTGTGTGGGATGTTGAATATCTGGAGGATCCCTATACAGAGGAACCCGTGTCGACTTCTGGGGAAATCATCACGACAATGATGTTTGAGCTAGAGGCTTTGAGAAGGATTTCGGTGTACATTGCCGAAAATAAAATAAATGCGGCTATAGAGGTTGAAGAAGAAAAAATAGCTACAAAAGCTGCTAAACTTCCCGTCCCAGAGGAAGTAATTCTGGCTGTAGAGCCAGAACCACCAAACAAAAGCAAGCTAGTCAACAAAAGCATCGATAAGCAACGTCTAGATTGCATATATGACGACGAACCACTAGGTTTCGAAAAGGATCCTATGGCACTTGAGAAGATGCAGCCACAAGATCCTTTGGAATAAATTGACCTTGGCATAGAAGGTGATAAAAGACCAACCTATATTAGCGCCAACATCGACCAAAAGCTCAGAACTAAGGTAATATCTTTACTAAAAGAATTTAAAGATTGTTTTGCTTGGGACTATAATGAAATTCCAGGTTTGAGCAGGGAATTGGTCGAATTGAAATTACTAATAAAAGATGGAAAGAAGCCAGTAAAACAAACGCCTCGACGATTTGCGCATGCAATTATATCGAAGATCAAGGGGGAAGTAGAAAGACTCCTCCAAAGCAAGTTCATCAGAACTGCAAGGTATGTCGAATGGTTGGCCAATATTGTGCCAGTTATTAAGAAATTTGGAAAGCTGAGAGTGTGCATTGATTTTAGAGATTTAAATGTTGCCACTCCTAAAGATGAATATGCCATGCCAGTGGCTGAGATGTTAGTCGATTCCGCTGCTGGCTTTGAATATTTAAGTATGCTTGATGGTTATGCTGGTTATAACCAAATCTTTATTGTAGATGATGACGTGCCGAAGACGGCGTTTCGTTGCCCAGGGGCATTAGGCACTTATGAGTGGTTAGTCATGCCATTCGGCTTGAAGAATTCCGGAGCAACGTACCAGAGGGTAATGAATACTATGTTTCATGATTTCATTGAAAACTTCATGCAGGTTTACATTGACGATATTGTAATCAAGTCAAATAGTAAATCGACACACTTAGAGCACCTTCGGAAGTCTTTCAAAAGAATGCGAAAATATGGGTTGAAAATGAATCCATTAAAATGTGTTTTTTGTGTGTAGGAAGGAGATTTCCTTGGTTTTGTTGTACATAAGAAAGGCATTGAAGTCAATTAAAGCAAGACCAAAGCCATCATGAACGTCAAGCCGCCATCGACCAAAAAGGAGCTTCAGTCATTGTTGGGTAAAGTAAATTTCTTGAGGAGATTCATTTCCAACTTAAGTGGCAAAACTAAGGCGTTTTCACCACTGCTTCGACTGAAGAACGAAGAGTTTATCTAGCGAGAGGAGCATCAAGAGGCTTTCGAAAAAATAAAGGAGTATATGGTGCAACCTTCTATATTGGCACCTCCACTTAGAAATAGGCCTATGAGGTTGTATATAGAAGCCTCATAATCGACCATAGGTAGTATGTTAGTTCAAGAGGATGATAATCACGTCGAACGTCCTGTGTATTACCTTAGTCGTATGTTAAATGGTCCTGAAACTAGGTATAGTGACATAGAAAAACTATGCTTGTATTTGTATTTCTCTTGTATCAAACTGAAGCAATACATAAAACCAGTTGATGTTTATATTTCTTCTCATTTCGACATTATTAAGCATATATTGTCTAAACCAATTTTGCACAGTCGAATTGGTAAATGGGCTTTAGCATTAACTGAATTTTCCTTGACATATGTGTCTTTAAAAGCAATGAAAGGGCAAATAGTGGCAAATTTCTTAGTCGACCATTCTATGGTGGCTATGCCAGAAAATTTTGTTTATTTAGTGCCTTGTGTCATACCCCAATTTTTGACCTAAGATACCACCTTACATTATTCACATATGCATCATTGCATCACTAACAGTTTCAGAACAGGATAGATCGTTTACATAAATAGTGTAATATACCAAAACCTTAGCACGTGTCTTGAGATCAACTGGTCGATCTCGCGAGTAACCCTTAGTTTTAGGACTTAGGGAGGACCAGCGGTTGTTTACCATTTTCTACAGTAAACACCATCCAACACAAATGATATGATCGCCGGGATTTGGTGCAGGAGCAGTGCACAAAGGAAAATAAGGCTCCGAAAAAATCATATCTTGTCATATTAATACACACCCTGTCATATGAACTTGCTATGAGATGACCCATTTTAGGGAAGCACGTCTATTTATCCGTTGGTGCGAATCCAACCTTAGCAGGTACAAGTGTGTGGTATATTTATTCAACCTTCTATTTACTCCATAACATACGTGTATACAACTCTCAGTGTTCCATCAACTCTGTGAGCAGGGTCTCTCGCACAGTATTGTAATACTTTTCACGGCTATGAAGCAAACAAGAAACAGCTCGGAAACCACAATTACTATCACCTCCCACATTGACGATCCGTTCAACGTACATGTGCATAAAAACTGGCATGTGATCAATGAATCGTATTTTTTATGGAGTCGGTGTAGGCGGTGGTTTGCTAATATGTGCACCTTTGGAAACACATTTTTGAGATTTCGGTGTAGATGAATCGGGAAATACTTTGTCAACATGTTCAAAATACGAAGGACTCCTCGTAGTAGAATTGTCGCCCGATGTAGGTTTCAACTTCTTCGGTGCACCTTTAGTTTTTACTGGTTGAGAGGGTGGTTTCAAATTCGTGGTCTCCGGAAACACAATCTTACTCAACTTTTCTTTGATGTGGAGTTTGGTGGCATCATCAACTCTCAAAAATCTCGCTTGTATCGCTTCCCATTCGGTAAAGATGGAGATATTTGACTTATCACTTTTCATTTTCCCATCATCATCAAAACTAAGTCTCTTCCAATGACTAGAGTCCTCGTCCATACGTATCGGGATATTACCACTCATCTTATTGGCTATGACACAATCACAAGGGATACCATATGTTTTCACAATAGTGCACTCACACTTTGAGGTGTCATCGCCCACATTTGAAGCTCTTTTGGCCTCATAAAAAATATAATTAAGCTCCGCCCGAGAGATGTTACCGACCAACTGAGAATATAGCATATTGTCTTTGAACCTGTGTTCCAACACCGTGATACTACGACCAAATGTCGTTTGTATCTCATTATGCTGGTTCAGTATCATATGGTTCACAACTTCTCAACCCGTAATCAAGTTACCTTTGCTATTTATCAACCAATTCTTGAGACAAGCATGCCCAGATTCAACTCGGTTTGATGCTGTATTATCGAGGTGCATAACCTGATCAGTCCATACACAAACAACCTTCTCCTTCACCTAATCAAGTATTGTGTTATCCACATATTTCAACAGATTCAGATATTTCACATAAACAACTCGAAATTAGCCGACATGCTATTGGATGACCGACCAACTTTGGAGTTAAATCATGATTGTGTTCACCACTAATCACATTAAATTTCCCCTTATTGTTGGCCATGAGATAACCACGCAACCAAAATGGACACTCACATTTTCTTGTACCGGTTTCCTCTCGTTTAAATTTTTTAATGTGAGCCACATATTTTTCGCTCCTTTCACAAGTCAAAATAAAAAACACATTTCTTCTATTAGTGTCGTTATCATACCTTGATATCGTAGTACCAAATCCTAGCCTCATTGCCTCTAAATGAATCTACTGCAACATATCGTCTCGTAATTCAAATTCTTCAACATTTTCAAAATGTTCACGGACGTCGACCGCCTTAATTACGAGAGGCGGAACTACGACTGACATTACAACTTCAGTCACATCGGGTTTAAGAATGTTATTGGGGTGCACCATAACTATGTAACATAATAAAATCTTATTATACACATATCATAGTGAAATCTGCTGCATAATTTAAAACAGAGACAAAACTGGAAATAGACTTTCGGTTTCGTTCAACTAGAATACATCCAGTTTGTACTAACCTTATTTTCAACAAAAATTAATAGATTAATGTAGTGAATGAGGGATAAAAGGGATAAAGTTTACATGAAATTCTTCTTTGTTGAGCTATTTCTGATATGATGAACTAAAAAAATGAGGATTTGGAGTGGAAAATGGATTGACAATGGAGAGGGTTTTTGAGAGGTTTGAAGAAGAAAGAGTGTAATGGTGGTAACCACCATGGTTGCTGTTTTAAGCATTCAGTCTCGTTACAAAATCGGAAGTATACTTTTGGTTTTATACAAATTATCCAGGTGGCAATAGAATTCAATGTTCCCGCTACTATAACCGAATGTATACTTCCGGTTCCAAACCAGAAGTGCAACTCCGGTTCAATTTCTTACAATATCAGGAGTCACTCCACATTTTGACTAGTTTGTACAAAATAGGGTGCGAACCGAAAATAAACATCCAATTTTGTGAAAGACATTTTCGGTGACTCTAGTTGTAATCACCATCATTGTGTTTTGTTTGAGGGGTTGCATGTAAAAATCAATAAACCAATAATATTAATTATTATCACCATGGTCATATCATTTGGAGGATTTAACATGTCACCCCCAATTTTTGTCATTCCAAAAATGTTCCTAAACAAATTGAAGAGGTGAACATGGACCAAATTTTCGATTTTTCTAGAATTTACGTAGTTTTAAAAAAAATCGGTTTTGTGAGATTTTCAATTTTTTGGTGAAAATTTTGAAATATACTGAAATTTATGATATTGAGAAATTTCTGTAGTTTTTACAATTTTCGGTAGTGTATCGAAAATTTTAAAACTTTCGGTATTGTACTGGACTTTTCGAAAATCCAGTATTTTTTGAAAATTCCGAAATTTTCCCCAAAAATTTTGAAAAAACCAATTTTTTTTTAAAATATTCGATAAAACTCATATTTTCTAAAATCTAGTAATTATTAACGAGGGTATAATTGTAAAAACGTAAATGATGGAGGGTGCCTTGTTTAAGTTTGGGGTGATATTTTAAATCTCTTATTTAAGGCCCAAAATCTCTCGATCCGTCAAACTGTAACCACTCAAACTTTTCGGTGCGAAGCCTAATCTCTTTCCATGGCTTACTATCACCATTGGACTATCGATCAAGAAAACGCTCTTTGGCACGCAGTGGCCTTCCATCAGATTCCTCGTCGCGGGAAAGAGGCACAATGGCGAAACATCCTGAATGATGCAAACTATGCGATCCTTCACAGTCGCACTTGGGAGGCTTTGCGAAGCAAGTACGACAAAATTTTTGAAAACAAAGCGGCTGCGGTACAACCGCGCACTATGGAGGAACAGTGCTGCAGGCGGTCTGCGAATACCTTGGGTTGCATGTAAAAGTCAATAAACCAATAATATTAATTATTATCACCATGGTCATATCATTTGGAGGATTTTACATGTCACCCCAATTTTTGTTATTCCAAAAATGTTCCTAAACAAATTGAAGAGGTGAACATGGACCAAATTTTCAGTTTTTTTCTAGAATTTCTGTAGTTTTTTTAAAAAATCAGTTTTTTTGTGAGATTTTCAATTTTTTGGTGAAAATTTTGAAATATACTGAAATTTATGATATTGAGAAATTTCTGTAGTTTTTACAATTTTCGATAGTGTATCGAAAATTTTAAAATTTTCGGTATTGTACTGGACTTTTCAAAAATCCAGTATTTTTTGAAAATTCCGAAATGTTTCCCCAAATTTTTTGAAAAAACCGAATTTTTTTGAAAATATTCGATAAAACTCATATTTTCTAAAATCTAGTAATTATTAACGCGGGTATAATTGTAAAAACGTAAATGATGGAGGGTGCCTTGTTTAAGTTTGGGGTGATATTTTAAATCTCTTATTTAAGGCCCAAAATCTCTCGATCCGTCAAACTATAACAACTCAAACTTTTCGGCGCGAACCCTAATCTCTTTCCATGGCTTACTATCAGCGTTGGACTATCGATCAAGAAAACGTTCTTTGGCACGCAGTGGCCTTCCATCAGATTCCTTGTCGCGGGAAAGAGGCACAATGGCTAAAGATCCTGAATGATGCAAACTATGCGATCCTTCACGGTCCACTTGGGAGGCTTTCGAAGCAAGTCGATAAACTTTTGAGAACAATGCGGCACCCCCGCACTGGAGGAACCTGGAAGAACCATGAATAGGCTGTAATCCGTGTGTCTGCTTGCGGTTGCATGTAAAAATCAATAAACCAATAATATTAATTATTATCACCATGGTCATATCATTTGGAGGATTTAACATGTCACGGCCAATTTTTGTTATTCCAAAAATGTGCGTAAACAAATTGAAGAGGTGAACATGGACCAAATTTTTAGTTTTTTTTCTAGAATTTCTGTAGTTTTTAAAAAAAAAATCAGTTTTTTTGTGAGATTTTCAATTTTTTTGGTGAAAATTTTGAAAATATACTAAAATTTATGATATTGAGAAATTTCTGTAGTTTTTACAATTTTCGGTAGTGTATCGAAAATTTTAAAATTTCGATATCTTGGACTTTTCAAAATCCATATTTTTGAGAATTTCGAAATTTTTCCCCAAAATTTTTGGAAAAACCAAATTTTTTTTTAAATATTCGATAAAACTCATATTTTCTAAAATCTAGTAATTATTAACGAGGGTATAATTGTAAAAACGTAAATGATGGAGCGTGCCTTGTTTAAGTTTGGGGTGATATTTTAAATCTCTTATATAAGGCCCAAAATCTCTCGATCCGTCAAACTGTAACCACTCAAAGTTTTCGTGAACCTAATCTCTTTCAATGGCTCACTATCGGTTGGACTATCGATCAAGAAAACGTTCTTTGGCACGCAGTGGCCTTCCATCAGATTCCTCGTCGCGGGAAAGAGGCAAAATGGCGAAAGATCCTGAATGATGCAACGATCCTTCACAGTCGCACTTTGGAGGCTTTGCGAAGCAAGTATGATAAACGTTTTGAGAACAATGCGGCTGCGGTACAATCGGCCGCACCGGCTACGGAGGAACCGGCTGCGGAGGAACCGGCTATGGAAGAACCGACTGCGGAAGAACCGGAAGTACCGGCTTGCGGGTTGCATGTAAAAATCAATAAACCAATAATATTAATTATTATCACCATGGTCATATCATTTGGAGGATTTAACATGTCACCCCCAATTTTTGTTATTCCAAAAATGTTCCTAAACAAATTGAAGAGGTGAACATGGACCAAATTTTCAATTTTTTTTCTAGAATTTATGTAGTTTTTAAAAAACATTTAGTTTTTTTGTGAGATTTTCAAATTTTTTTTTTATAAATTTTGAAATATACTGAAATTTTTGATATTGAGAGATTTCTGTAGTTTTTACAATTTTCGGTAGTGTATCGAAAATTTTAAAATTTTTGGTATTGTATTGGACTTTTCAAAAATACAGTATTTTTTGAAAATTCCAAAAGTTTTCCCCGAAAATTTTGAAAAAAACCGATTTTTTTTTTAAAATATTCGATAAAACTCATATTTTCTAAAATCTAGTAATTATTAACGAGGGTATAATTGTAAAAACGTAAATGATGGAGGGTGCCTTGTTTAAGTTTGGGGTGATATTTTAAATCTCTTATTTAAGGCCCAAAATCTCTCGATCCGTCAAGTAACCACTCAAACTTTTCGCCCAAACCCTAATCTCTTTCCATGGCTCACTATCGGTTGAACTATCGATCAAGAAAACTCTTTGGCACGATGGCCTTTCATCGATTCCTCATCGCGGAAAGAGGCACGAATGATCCTGAATGATGCAAACTATGTGATCCTTCACAGTCGCACTTTGGAGGCTTTGCGAAGCAAGTGTGATAAACGTTTTGAGAACAATGCGGCTGCGGAAGAACTGACTGCGGAAGAGCCGGCTGCGGAAGTACCGGCTGGGGAAGTACCGGCTTGCGGGTTGCATGTAAAAATCAATAAACCAATAATATTAATTATTATCACCATGGTCATATCATTTGGAGGATTTAACATGTCACCCCCAATTTTTGTCATTCCAAAAATGTTCCTAAACAAATTGAAGAGGTGAACAAGGACCAAATTTTTAGTTTTTTTTCTAGAATTTCTGTAGTTTTTAAAAAAAAATCAGTTTTTTGTGAGATTTTCAATTTTTTGGTGAAAATTTTGAAATATACTGAAATTTATGATATTCAGAAATTTCTGTAGTTTTTACAATTTTCGGTAGTGTATCGAAAATTTTAAAACTTTCGGTATTGTACTGGACTTTTCGAAAATCCAGTATTTTTTGAAAATTCCGAAATTTTTCCCCAAAAATTTTGAAAAAACCGAATTTTTTTAAAAATATTCGATAAAACTCATATTTTCTAAAATCTAGTAATTATTAACGAGGGTATAATTGTAAAAACGTAAATGATGGAGGGTGCCTTGTTTAAGTTTGGGGTGATATTTTAAATCTCTTATTTAAGGCCCAAAATCTCTCGATCCGTCAAACTGTAACCACTCAAACTTTTCGGCGCGAACCCTAATCTCTTTCCATGGCTCACTATTAGCGTTGGACTATCGATCAAGAAAACGCTCTTTGGCACGCAGTGGCCTTTCATCAGATTCCTCATCGCGGGAAAGAGGCACAACGGCGAATGATCCTGAATGATGCAAACTATGTGATCCTTCACAGTCGCACTTTGGAGGCTTTGCGAAGCAAGTGTGATAAACGTTTTGAGAACAATGCGGCTGCGGAAGAATGAAGATTGGAAATACTGGGAAATAAACTTGCGGGTTGCATGTAAAAATCAATAAACCAATAATATTAATTATTATCACCATGGTCATATCATTTGGAGGATTTAACATGTCACCCCCAATTTTTGTCATTCCAAAAATGTTCCTAAACAAATTGAAGAGGTGAACAAGGACCAAATTTTTAGTTTTTTTTCTAGAATTTCTGTAGTTTTTAAAAAAAAATCAGTTTTTTGTGAGATTTTCAATTTTTTGGTGAAAATTTTGAAATATACTGAAATTTATGATATTCGAGAATTTCGTAGTTTTACAATTTTCGGTAGTGTATCGAAAATTTTAAAACTTTCGATTGTATCTTGGACTTTTCAAAATCCGATTTTTGAAAATTCCGAAATTTTTCCCCAAAAATTTTGAAAAAACTGAATTTTTTTAAAAATATTCGATAAAACTCATATTTTCTAAAATCTAGTAATTATTAACGAGGGTATAATTGTAAAAACGTAAATGATGGAGGGTGCCTTGTTTAAGTTTGGGGTGATATTTTAAATCTCTTATTTAAGGCCCAAAATCTCTCGATCCGTCAAAGTATAACCACTCAAACTTTTCGACGCGAACCCTAATCTCTTTCCATGGCTTAGTATCAGCGTTGGACTATCGATCAAGAAAACGTTCTTTGGCACGCAGTGGCCTTCCATCAGATTCCTCGTCGCGGGAAAGAGGCACAATGGCGAAAGATCCTGAATGATGCAAACTATGCGATCCTTCACAGTCCCACTTGGGAGGCTTTGCGTAGCAAGTACGATAAACTTTTTGAGAACAATGCGGCATGGTAAACCGCCGCATATGAGGATGGAAGAACCCGGATGTCTTGGTATAAAGAAGAAACTGGGTTGCATGTAAAAATCAATAAACCAATAATATTAATTATTATCACCATGGCCATATCATTTGGAGGATTTAACATGTCACGCCCAATTTTTGTTATTCCAAAAATGTTCCTAAACAAATTGAAGAGGTGAACATGGACCAAATTTTTAGTTTTTTTTCTAGAATTTCTGTAGTTTTTAAAAAAACAATCAGTTTTTCTGTGAGATTTTCAATTTTTTTGGTGAAAATTTTGAAAATATACTGAAATTTATGATATTGAGAAATTTCTGTAGTTTTTACAATTATCGAAAATTTTAAAATTTTCAGTATTGTACTGGACTTTTCAAAAATCCAGTATTTTTTGAGAATTTCGAAATTTTTCCCCAAAATTTTTGGAAAAACCAAATTTTTTTTAAAATATTCGATAAAACTCATATTTTCTAAAATCTAGTAATTATTAACGAGGGTATAATTGTAAAAACGTAAATGATGGAGCGTGCCTTGTTTAAGTTTGGGGTGATATTTTAAATCTCTTATATAAGGCCCAAAATCTCTCGATCCGTCAAACTGTAACCACTCAAAGTTTTCGGCGCGAACCCTAATCTCTTCCAATGGCTCACTATCCGCGTTGGACTATCGATCAAGAAAACGTTCTTTGGCACGCAGTGGCCTTCCATCAGATTCCTCGTCGCGGGAAAGAGGCAAAATGGCGAAAGATCCTGAATGATGCAACGATCCTTCACAGTCGCACTTTGGAGGCTTTGCGAAGTAAGTATGATAAACGTTTTGAGAACAATGCGGCTGCGGTACAACCGCCCGCCTCTGGAGGAATCATGGGAGGAAGCTATGGAAGAACCGACTGTGGAAGAACCGGCTGCGGAAGTACCGACTTGCGGGTTGCATGTAAAAATCAATAAACCAATAATATTAATTATTATAACCATGGTCATATCATTTGGAGGATTTAACATGTCACCCCCAATTTTTGTTATTCCAAAAATGTTCCTAAACAAATTGAAGAGGTGAACATGGACCAAATTTTCATTTTTTTCTAAATTTACATAGTTTTAAAAACATTCGTTTTTGTGAGATTTTCAATTTTTTTTTTGTAAATTTTGAAATATACTGAAATTTTTGATATTGAGAAATTTTTGTAGTTTTTACAATTTTCGGTAGTGTATCGAAAATTTTAAAATTTTTGGTATTGTACTCGACTTTTCAAAAATACAGTATTTTTTGAAAATTCCGAAATTTTTCCCCGAAAATTTTGAAAAAAACCGATTTTTTTTTTAAAATATTCGATAAAACTCGTATTTTCTAAAATCTAGTAATTATTAACGAGGGTATAATTGTAAAAACGTAAATGATGGAGGGTGCCTTGTTTAAGTTTGGGGTGATATTTTAAATCTCTTATTTAAGGCCCAAAATCTCTCGATCCGTCAAACTGTAACCACTCAAACTTTTCGGCCCAAACCCTAATCTCTTTCCATGGCTCACTATCAGCGTTGGACTATCGATCAAGAAAACGCTCTTAGGCACGCAGTGGCCTTTCATCAGATTCCTCATCGTGGGAAAGAGGCACAATGGCGAATGATCTGAATGATGCAAACTATGTGATCCTTCACAGTCACACATGGGAGGCTTTGCGAAGCAAGTACGATAAACTTTTTGAGAACAATGCGGTCGGAGGAACCTGCGGATGAGGATGGAAGAGCGGAAGTTACGGGAAATACCGGCCAGGGTTGCATGTAAAAATCAATAAACCAATAATATTAATTATTATCACCATGGTCATATCATTTGGAGGATTTAACATGTCACCCCCAATTTTTGTCATTCCAAAAATGTTCCTAAACAAATTGAAGAGGTGAACATGGACCAAATTTTTAGTTTTTTTTCTAGAATTTCTGTAGTTTTTAAAAAAAAATCAGTTTTTTGTGAGATTTTCAATTTTTTGGTGAAAATTTTGAAATATCTTGAAATTTATGATATTGAGAAATTTACGTAGTTTTTACAATTTTCGGTAGTGTATCGAAAATTTTAAAACTTTCGGTATTGTACTGGACTTTTCGAAAATCCAGTATTTTTTGAAAATTCCGAAATTTTTCCCCAAAAATTTTTAAAAAACCGAATTTTTTTTAAAATATTCGATAAAACTCATATTTTTTAAAATCTAGTAATTATTAACGAGGGTATAATTGTAAAAACGTAAATGATGGAGGGTGCCTTGTTTAAGTTTGGGGTGATATTTTAAATCCCTTATTTAAGGCCCAAAATCTCTCGATCCGTCAAACTGTAACCACTCAAACTTTTCGGCCCAAACCCTAATCTCTTTCCATGGCTCACTATCAGCGTTGGACTATCGATCAAGAAAACACGCAGTGGCCTTTCATCAGATTCCTCATCGCGGGAAAGAGGCACAATGGCGAATGATCTGAATGATGCAAACTATGTGATCCTTCACAGTCACACTTGGGAGGCTTTGCGAAGCAAGTACGATAAACTTTTTGAGAACAATGCGGTCGCAGAACCGGTGGGAATGAAGAAGAGAAGTACCGCTGAGGAAATAAACTGGGGTTGCATGTAAAAATCAATAAACCAATAATATTAATTATTATCACCATGGTCATATCATTTGGAGGATTTAACATGTCACCCCCAATTTTTGTCATTCCAAAAATGTTCCTAAACAAATTGAAGAGGTGAACATGGACCAAATTTTTAGTTTTTTTTCTAGAATTTCTGTAGTTTTTTAAAAAAAATCACTTTTTTGTGAGATTTTCAATTTTTTGGTGAAAATTTTGAAATATACTGAAATTTATGATATTGAGAAATTTCTGTAGTTTTTACAATTTTCGGTAGTGTATCGAAAATTTTAAAACTTTCGGTATTGTACTGGACTTTTCGAAAATCCAGTATTTTTTGAAAATTCCGAAATTTTTCCCCAAAAATTTTGAAAAAACTAAATTTTTTTTAAAATATTCGATAAAACTCATATTTTCTAAATTCTAGTAATTATTAACGAGGGTATAATTGTAAAAACGTAAATGATGGAGGGTGCCTTGTTTAAGTTTGGGGTGATATTTTAAATCTCTTATTTAAGGCCCAAAATCTCTCGATCCGTCAAACTATAACCACTCAAACTTTTCGGCGCGAACCCTAATCTCTTTCCATGGCTTAGTATCAGCGTTGGACTATCGATCAAGAAAACGTTCTTTGGCACGCAGTGGCCTTCCATCAGATTCCTCGTCGCGGGAAAGAGGCACAATGGCGAAAGATCCTGAATGTTGCAAACTATGCGATCCTTCACAGTCCCACTTGGGAGGCTTTGCGAAGCAAGTACGATAAACTTTTTGAGAACAATGCGGCAACAGACAACCGCCGCACCGATGGAGGAACCGCGGAAGAACCGTGCGGTGCGGTCTGAAGTACCGGCGGGTTGCATGTAAAAATCAATAAATCAATAATATTAATTATTATCACCATGGTCATATCATTTGGAGGATTTAACATGTCACACCCAATTTTTGTTATTCCAAAAATGTTCCTAAACAAATTGAAGAGGTGAACATGGACCAAATTTTTAGTTTTTTTTCTAGAATTTCTGTAGTTTTTAAAAAAAAAAATCAGTTTTTTTGTGAGATTTTCAATTTTTTTGGTGAAAATTTTGAAAATATACTGAAATTTATGATATTGAGAAATTTCTGTAGTTTTTACAATTATCGAAAATTTTAAAATTTTCGGATTATCTTGGACTTTTCAAAATCCAAGATTTTTGAGAATTTCGAAATTTTTCCCCAAAATTTTTGGAAAAACCAAATTTTTTTTAAAATATTCGATAAAACTCATATTTTCTAAAATCTAGTAATTATTAATGAGGGTATAATTGTAAAAACGTAAATGATGGAGCGTGCCTTGTTTAAGTTTGGGGTGATATTTTAAATCTCTTATATAAGGCCCAAAATCTCTCGATCCGTCAAACTGTAACCACTCAAAGTTTTCGGCGCGAACCCTAATCTCTTTCAATGGCTCACTATCAACGTTGGACTATCGATCAAGAAAACGTTCTTTGGCACGCAGTGGCCTTCCATCAGATTCCTCGTCGCGGGAAAGAGGCAAAATGGCGAAAGATCCTGAATGATGCAACGATCCTTCACAGTCGCACTTTGGAGGCTTTGCGAAGCAAGTATGATAAACGTTTTGAGAACAATGCGGCGGTACAACCGCCGCACCCACTGGAGGAACCGCATGGAGGGCTATGGAAGAACCGATACCGCTTGGGTTGCATGTAAAAATCAATAAACCAATAATATTAATTATTATCACCATGGTCATATCATTTGGAGGATTTAACATGTCACCCCCAATTTTTGTTATTCCAAAAATGTTCCTAAACAAATTGAAGAGGTGAACATGGACCAAATTTTCATTTTTTTTTCTAGAATTTCTGTAGTTTTTAAAAAACATTCAGTTTTTTTGTGAGATTTTCAATTTTTTTTTTGTAAATTTTGAAATATACTGAAAATTTTCATATTGAGAAATTTCTGTAGTTTTTACAATTTTCGGTAGTGTATCGAAAATTTTAAAATTTTTGGTATTGTACTGGACTTTTCAAAAATACAGTATTTTTTGAAAATTCCGAAATTTTTCCCCAAATTTTTTTAAAAATATTCGATAAAACTCATATTTTCTAAAATCTAGTAATTATTAACGAGGGTATAATTGTAAAAACGTAAATGATGGAGGGTGCCTTGTTTAAGTTTGGGGTGATATTTTAAATCCCTTATTTAAGGCCCAAAATCTCTCGATCCGTCAAACTGTAACCACTCAAACTTTTCGGCGCGAACCCTAATCTCTTTCCATGGCTCACTATTAGCGTTGGACTATCGATCAAGAAAACGCTCTTTGGCACGCAGTGGCCTTTCATCAGATTCCTCATCGCGGGAAAGAGGCACAATGGCGAATGATCTGAATGATGCAAACTATGTGATCCTTCACAGTCACACTTGGGAGGCTTTGAAGCAAGTACGATAAACTTTTTGAGAACAATGCGGCTGCAGAGGAACCGAAGAATCGGAAGAGCATAGTACTGAAATACTCGGGTTGCATGTAAAATCAATAAACCAATAATATTAATTATTATCACCATGGTCATATCATTTGGAGGATTTAACATGTCACCCCCAATTTTTGTCATTCCAAAAATGTTCCTAAACAAATTGAAGAGGTGAACATGGACCAAATTTTTAGTTTTTTTCTAAATTTACGTAGTTTTTAAAAAAATCACTTTTTGTGAGATTTTCAATTTTTGGTGAAAATTTTGAAATATCTTGAAATTTATGATATTGAGAAATTTCGTAGTTTTACAATTTTCGGTAGTGTATCGAAAATTTTAAAACTTTCGATATATCTTGGACTTTTCAAAATCCAAGATTTTTGAAAATTCCGAAATTTTTCCCCAAAAATTTTGAAAAAACTAAATTTTTTTTAAAATATTCGATAAAACTCATATTTTCTAAATTCTAGTAATTATTAACGAGGGTATAATTGTAAAAACGTAAATGATGGAGGGTGCCTTGTTTAAGTTTGGGGTGATATTTTAAATCTCTTATTTAAGGCCCAAAATCTCTCGATCCGTCAAACTATAACCACTCAAACTTTTCGGCGCGAACCCTAATCTCTTTCCATGGCTTAGTATCAGCGTTGGACTATCGATCAAGAAAACGTTCTTTGGCACGCAGTGGCCTTCCATCAGATTCCTCGTCGCGGGAAAGAGGCACAATGGCGAAAGATCCTGAATGATGCAAACTATGCGATCCTTCACAGTCCCACTTGGGAGGCTTTGAAAGTACGATAAACTTTTGAGAACAATGCGGCAACCTGCGGAAGGAACCTCTTGAAGAACCTGCGTTAATACGTGGAAATCCCTGGGTTGCATGTAAAAATCAATAAATCAATAATATTAATTATTATCACCATGGTCATATCATTTGGAGGATTTAACATGTCACACCCAATTTTTGTTATTCCAAAAATGTTCCTAAACAAATTGAAGAGGTGAACATGGACCAAATTTTTAGTTTTTTTTCTAGAATTTCTGTAGTTTTTAAAAAAAAAAATCAGTTTTTTTGTGAGATTTTCAATTTTTTTGGTGAAAATTTTGAAAATATACTGAAATTTATGATATTGAGAAATTTCTGTAGTTTTTACAATTATCGAAAATTTTAAAATTTTCAGTATTGTACTGGACTCTTCAAAAATCCAGTATTTTTTGAGAATTTCGAAATTTTTCCCCAAAATTTTTGGAAAAACCAAATTTTTTTTAAAATATTCGATAAAACTCATATTTTCTAAAATCTAGTAATTATTAATGAGGGTATAATTGTAAAAACGTAAATGATGGAGCGTGCCTTGTTTAAGTTTGGGGTGATATTTTAAATCTCTTATATAAGGCCCAAAATCTCTCGATCCGTCAAACTGTAACCACTCAAAGTTTTCGGCGCGAACCCTAATCTCTTTCAATGGCTCACTATCAACGTTGGACTATCGATCAAGAAAACGTTCTTTGGCACGCAGTGGCCTTCCATCAGATTCCTCGTCGCGGGAAAGAGGCAAAATGGCGAAAGATCCTGAATGATGCAACGATCCTTCACAGTCGCACTTTGGAGGCTTTGCGAAGCAAGTATGATAAACGTTTTGAGAACAATGCGGCTGCGGTACAACCGGCCGCACCGGCTACGGAGGAACCGGCTGCGGAGGAACCGGCTATGGAAGAACCGACTGCGGAAGAACCGGCTGCGGAAGTACCGGCTTGCGGGTTGCATGTAAAAATCAATAAACCAATAATATTTTTATTATCACCATGGTCATATCATTTGGAGGATTTAACATGTCACCCCCAATTTTTGTTATTCCAAAAATGTTCCTAAACAAATTGAAGAGGTGAACATGGACCAAATTTTCATTGTTTTTCTAGAATTTCTGTAGTTTTTAAAAAACATTCAGTTTTTTTGTGAGATTTTCAATTTCTTTTTTGTAAATTTTGAAATATACTGAAAATTTTCATATTGAGAAATTTCTGTAGTTTTTACAATTTTCGGTAGTGTATCGAAAATTTTAAAATTTTTGGTATTGTACTGGACTTTTCAAAAATACAGTATTTTTTGAAAATTCCGAAATTTTTCCCCGAATTTTTTTAAAAATATTCGATAAAACTCATATTTTCTAAAATCTAGTAATTATTAACGAGGGTATAATTGTAAAAACGTAAATGATGGAGGGTGCCTTGTTTAAGTTTGGGGTGATATTTTAAATCCCTTATTTAAGGCCCAAAATCTCTCGATCCGTCAAACTGTAACCACTCAAACTTTTCGGCGCGAACCCTAATCTCTTTCCATGGCTCACTATTAGCGTTGGACTATCGATCAAGAAAACGCTCTTTGGCACGCAGTGGCCTTTCATCAGATTCCTCATCGCGGGAAAGAGGCACAATGGCGAATGATCTGAATGATGCAAACTATGTGATCCTTCACAGTCACACTTGGGAGGCTTTGCGAAGCAAGTACGATAAACTTTTTGAGAACAATGCGGCTGCAGAGGAACCGGCTGCGGAAGAACGATCGGAAGAATGCTAAGTACCGGGAAGTAGGCCGGGTTGCATGTAAAAATCAATAAACCAATAATATTAATTATTATCACCATGGTCATATCATTTGGAGGATTTAACATGTCACCCCCAATTTTTGTCATTCCAAAAATGTTCCTAAACAAATTGAAGAGGTGAACATGGACCAAATTTTTAGTTTTTTTTCTAGAATTTCTGTAGTTTTTTAAAAAAAATCACTTTTTTGTGAGATTTTCAATTTTTTGGTGAAAATTTTGAAATATACTGAAATTTATGATATTGAGAAATTTCTGTAGTTTTTACAATTTTCGGTAGTGTATCGAAAATTTTAAAACTTTCGATTATCTTGGACTTTTCAAAATCCAGATTTTTGAAAATTCCGAAATTTTTCCCCAAAAATTTTGAAAAAACTAAATTTTTTTAAAAATATTCGATAAAACTCATATTTTCTAAAATCTAGTAATTATTAACGAGGGTATAATTGTAAAAACGTAAATGATGGAGGGTGCCTTGTTTAAGTTTGGGGTGATATTTTAAATCTCTTATTTATGGCCCAAAATCTCTCGATCCGTCAAAGTATAACCACTCAAACTTTTCGGCGCGAACCCTAATCTCTTTCCATGGCTTACTATCAGCGTTGGACTATCGATCAAGAAAACGTTCTTTGGCACGCAGTGGCCTTCCATCAGATTCCTCGTCGCGGGAAAGAGGCACAATGGCGAAAGATCCTGAATGATGCAAACTATGCGATCCTTCACAGTCCCACTTGGGAGGCTTTGCGAAGCAAGTACGATAAACTTTTTGAGAACAATGCGGCGGACCGGCCGATCGGAGGAGGCTGAAGAAACATGTAGCTGGGTAGTCTGATGTGGAAGTACCGGCTTGCGGGTTGCATGTAAAAATCAATAAACCAACAATATTAATTATTATCACCATGGTCATATCATTTGGAGGATTTAACATGTCACGCCCAATTTTTGTTATTCCAAAAATGTTCCTAAACAAATTGAAGAGGTGAACATGGACCAAATTTTTAGTTTTTTTTCTAGAATTTCTGTAGTTTTTAAAAAATAAATCAGTTTTTTGGTGAGATTTTCAATTTTTTTGGTGAAAATTTTGATAATATACTGAAATTTATGATATTGAGAAATTTCTGTAGTTTTTACAATTTTCGGTAGTGTATCGAAAATTTTAAAATTTTCAGTATTGTCATGGACTTTTCAAAAATCCAGTATTTTTTGAAAATTTGGAAATTTTTCCCCAAAATTTTTGGAAAAACCAAATTTTTTTAAAAATATTCGATAAAACTCATATTTTCTAAAATCTAGTAATTATTAACGAGGGTATAATTGTAAAAACGTAAATGATGGAGGGTGCCTTGTTTAAGTTTGGGGTGATATTTTACATCTCTTATTTAAGGCCCAAAATCTCTCGATCTGTCAAACTGTAACCACTCAAACTTTTCGGCGCGAACCCTAATCTCTTTCCATGGCTTGTGACACCCCGAATAAATCGATTATTAAATAATTACGATTTTTAATTATTAATTTAATTAGGAATGTAATATTTAATATTTTGGATTATTGGAAGTCAATTGAATTAAATGGAAGTGGGTTTATTGGTGGTGTGATGAATAAAGTGAGAGTGTGAAGAGTAAAAGGCTCTACTCACATTAATTATGTTATTTTTATTATGTTAGAATAATAAAAGAAATAAAAGAAGGAAAAGAGGAAAAAAGATCTTTTGGAGAAAACTCACCGTGGAATTGAGAAGAGGAGAAAAGGAGGAAGAAGACCTAAGGTGTCGAATTCAAGAACCCACAAGGTAAGGGTGATTTCGATTGATTATTGTCTATTATAGGTTTTGAGTTTAATATTATAGATGATAGCATGTTAGGGAAATCTATGTTTAGGGATTTCTAAGTTTCCATGGATGTATACCTAATGGTGTCGATGATGTCGATTGTGTCGAATGTATAGATTAATGGATCCATATGATATAGGATCATTCTTGTGAACAAAACATGTTATATTGTATGTTATTGATGATGAATGAGTGATTTTATGGTGTTGGAATACATGGGTACGTTTTGGAATGAATGAGGAAATGGTTTTGAGAATTATTCGTCAAAATGGAATTTTGGGTCGATGGTCGTGGGAACCGGTTCCCTGGGAGAACCCGGTTCCACTTTTAAAATTGTGAAAATGGTATTTTGAACTCGGGAACCGTTCTGTGTGGGAGGAACCGGATCCACGTTACTTTTGCGAAAACGAAAATATTTTCGGGAACCGGTTCCCTACACGGAGGAACCGGTTTCCCATACATTTTCCGGTGTATTTTTGAGTTGTGGGAACCGGTTACTCCTGGGAGGAACCGGTTCCATGAAACTTTGGAAATTTTTAAAACTTTGAAAATTCATAACTTTCAAACCGTAAGTCCGTTTGAGCGCCGTTTTGGACGTTGTTTCTTAAATTTAATGCTCTATCTTATAAAATGAAAAGATTTTCTAAAAGTTGAAATTATTTTGAAAAGAGGCAAATTTCAAACGAACAATTTTTGTACGACTTTGAGGTGTATGTAATTGAAACCGTGGTGATGGGTATATTGATCTTGAGTGAATGTAAAGCGTGTTACTGTTGTTATTTGTATGCATGATGGTTGGAATATCATGTCGTTGAGTTTTGATTCGGTTTATGAAGATTGGTGTATTCATGATTGTATTGATATCATGTGTTTGTTGGTGTTGTATATGCGATGGTTGTTGACCTTAGTTGTCATTGTTGTGATATGTCGGTGATAGTCTTACCAATTGAAGGGTAAGTGTTTGGCATATTTATGCTCGGTGATGAATTATTTCATGATAGGTGATTATATCATGATGATTGGTTTGCATGTTTATGTTGATGTTAGATGTATGCATGATTGGTTGATATATCATGTTGATTGTTGTGATCCAGTTATGTTAAATGAATGTATACATAGACTGATTAATGTTGCATGCTGGTGATGTGCGTGCATATGCATTGTTTTGGTGAAGTTAATTCCCATTGTGCGGAATTTGACTTGGATTGCCAATAACCGATACCCGAGTGAGGATGGGTGGTTAGGCTGGATTCGTGTCCGGGTGTTTATGGACGAATCGATGGTGTATCCGGTTGATGATGGATCAGTGTTGGGTGACTTTGAGTCACGAGTCGGTACCGCATGCATTGAGTCTGCATTTTGATTGTATGGAATAGTAACATGTTAGGATGTCTTCCAGTGTTACTATTCTCTGATTGATGATTGTTGTACATGATGATTATATGGTTGTGGTGTATTGAATGGAGTTATGTTGAAATGGGTGGATTAATATGCTTGAAATATATTGTTAATTGAGAAGCTTATAATATGCTTTAATTATGAGAAGTCTCACCCTTACTTTACAATTTCGATTAAATTAGCGGTGAGGATGGTGAGGATGGCTATAGAGCTTATCTTTAAGTTCGCGTGTCGTGTCATGCTCGATTAGATTGTAACAAGGGGAACGTTTAGTTAAGAGAACTATTATCGCTTAATTGTTTTAGTTGGATTCTTTGAGAACCGTGATGGTTTATTAAATTTTGATTTGGTATTTCATTGTAAGACTTGGTCTTAAATTGATTGAAATGATTTGGATGTTGATCCTCAGGGTAGCATGGCTACTGTTTGAATGAAATTTATTTTATCTATTAATTGTGACATCCCGTGATTACCGTGTTAACTCTGATTAAAGATGATTTAGATATTAATTTAATTAATATATTCGGGGTATTTAGATGGGGTGTTACAATAGTGGTATCAGAGCATAGTCGGTCGTTGTGACCAGTGTCTTAATGTCATTATTCCTTTTGTATACGACATGTGTGAAACATCGATCGCTTGTTTTTCCTGACTACCTAGTTGCAGGAGTGGTTTAGAAGCAAGTGGGGGAGAAACTTTGCTTCTCTGAGATGTTCTGGTGTGAAGGGTTGGATCGATGTGCTATTGGTTACCTGAGTGCAGATGTTGGTTAGACTGCGTAGTTTTCGACCGGAGGGATTACGAATCGAGAATTGATATGATGGTCGATAAGGTTCTCTTAAGTGGTAACAATTAAGTACTCGTGTTCGCATCAGGAGTGGAGGACGATGTTATGGATAATGATGTTCCATTTGGGGTGTGAGTTCTGACGTTTCCATGGGAATAATAGCGACTCATCGTCTGAGCAAGATGTTGGATTAGCTGGAGGTCATCCTTGGGTTGGATGTTTGAAGTTAAACCAAGCGATTATGAATCGTTATGATGAGTCGATGCATATTCTTGGCCTAGAAGATATTTGGTAATTAAGAAGGATGACTTTGAGGAGGTGAAGCTGGTGTGGTGGGAATGTTGTAACACTTCCAGTTGAATGTGGAGCATCGTGTGAGTTACTTCTTTGTGTTGAAAAGATTGATTGTGTCAATGGTTGATATAAAGTATGCATTGTGTGAATTGGTTATTGAAATTGTAACTTGACGCAAGTGATCATGGAAAATGATGTGTGTTGCGGTATGTTGAAGTTAGGATCTCGAATTTTGTATTCTATGATGTTTTGGGATTTCTCACTCCCATAAGGTGGAAATCGACTACCTATTGCAGGGAATTGATCTCCTCGTCGATTCCTTCCAAAACTTGTAAGATTCATAGCTTGAGTTTTGGATGTCCGATTTGAGTTCGCTCAAGCATTGGGAAGATAATGTGATGAACTTTGTTTTAAAAAAAATGGTCCCCAAAGTAATTTATTTATCATGTAATGATGTTTGAGGAGAATCGAGTTGTTGTTGATGTCGTTCTTGGTACAAAACTTATTTCTATGACACCGCAAGATGTCAACTTTTGAGTTAAGGGAATTGACGAAGCTATTGGAAGATGCGCAGTGAAATGGATTTGTAAAACCAAGTGTTTTGTTTGGAGCTCTAATTTCCTTAGTCAAGGAGGAAGGAAGTAGCCTTTGCGTGTGGATTTTGATAACCGATTTAAGTGGTGATTGAGACTAAATATCTATTTCAAATTGTTGGTGATTTGATGGATCAATTAGTTGGAAAGTATGCCTTGGTAAAGTTGAGTTTAGATTAACTTACCTTCGTGGTCGTTAAGGATGAAGATAGTTAGAGATAAGCTTCTAAAACTCGGTATAGGTATGTTGAATGTTGTGAGGTGAATTCCAACTTCGAGAGATAGTAGAATTTTGTTAAGTTTTCATGGTGTAGATTACGGTATGAGGATGTGAGCTTTCTTTATCATGTTATCTCAAGTGACGGTAATGCGGTAGACCCATCTGAGGCTGACGTAGTGTTGTAGTGGGAAAGTCCAAAATTTGTTGCGGGTATTGGAAGATTTCATGGACATAACCAGTAACAGTCGCAGTTATTTGAGACGAGGTCAAGAATGATATATTTTTAATGAATGAGATGTTGGTATTAATAAGAGTGCGACAAGTATTAGAGATACAGCTTATGTCGATTAAGGATGGATAAGTGACGTTAGCTTCTGAGGAAAAGATAAGTGATAATTAGAGGAAAAATAAATTCGATAGGAAATGCAATTATGTTTAAGATGTCAAAATGTTGATATGTGTTAAGAAAATGTTGGAAGTTTCTTTTACCGATCATATGATGAGGTGTATTACCGAGATTGCATTTGAAATAAGATTCAGATTGAGCATATATGGATCCTAGATGTTATGAGATTTAAAGGAGACTAAGAGTTGTGAATGTTGTTAAAGTTCTCCGCATGGATAAGGACTTCAAATGGGAACAAAATGAGTTATGGTGTGTTTGGTATGTTAGCACCTCATGAGGGGGAAAATACTTAACAATCGTGTGATGCTAAGTGAGTGTGAAGAAGATTATGTAAACTGTTTGATCGATGGTATCTCATCATCGATATCAAATGAGAAATATGTGTGGAAGAAGTTGTAAACCTTAAAGGAAGATTATTGAACCATGGTGCTTGGGTGACTTCGAGCACAAGTTCTAAAGGAACGCTATTATAGTTTGGTATGGTGGTTTATACTCCATTGTGATTGCCGGATATCTATTGACAAATTGAGGAACTGATCACCCTTAATCTCTTGTTGATAATAGACGGGATCGTGTTGGATTTAATAGACTCATCTTGCAAGCTTGATAGTGGGTGAAGTGGTTGACGTTCTATTGAGAGGATAGTAGTTCATCGGTTCGCATGAAACTAAGAGGAAAAGGGCTATGAAAAAGACTTGGAAATTATCTAGCGGGTCGGAGACTTGAGTGTGTAGGCAAGTTGAAGCCGCGGAGTGGAAGGTTTAGAATGTAAGAAGTTGAACAGTGATTTTTGATAGATATTAAGGAGAAAGTCTAAAGATAAAATGTGAAACTTGTAGAGCTGGTAGTTGATGAAAATCAAATGAAGATAATGACTTAAAGTAATTAATCAGAGTCGCGTAGCGAAAGCGTAACGTGATGCACTTTGTTATGCGAGTATGATTTTTTTTGGAAGTCACAAATTAAACGTTAGAAGGTGTGGAGTTTATGAAACTATTAGAAATTTCATAATAGAATTCTTAGGTGAAGGGTTCTATGTCTTATTGATGTTACATCCATTATAATAGATGTATTAATTTGCAAGCTCTATCGTTGGGCGAGCCTCGTGGTACTAGCATTGTGTATAAATGTTGTGGACATTGCGGTTATGTAGAGGTTCTTATAATGGTGTTGTAGTGTGGTGAAGTGATAAATCATGTACCCTAGAGTGAAGGGGGTAATAAGTGAGCTGAGCTGATGTATTCTTAACCCGATAGCAATGGATCGTGTGGGATTCTAGTGGTTGAATAAGAAGGATATTGTTAGTGATATTGGAAATGATGTCAAACATGACGTGATAGTTGGAAGGAAGGATTTCAAGAGCTGAAGAGGAGGTTGACTAGTGCTCCGATCTTCATTTTGCCGAATCCGACTAAGTCTTTGTTGTGTCTTGTGACGCATCATTAATGGGATTAGGTGGTGTGTTGATGCAAGATAAGCGGTTGTGGCTTATGCTTCCCGACAATTGAAAGTGCATGAAAGGAGTTATCCGACTCATGATTTAGAGTTCGTTGTATTTGTTTTGAAGTTGGGAGGCATTATTTATATGGTTCTCGGTTTGAGGTATTAGTGATCACAAGAGCTCAAGTATTTCTTTGATCGAAAGAGTTGAAACGGTTCGAGGCAAAGAGATCGCATTGGTAAGAGTAGGGGGAGGACCAGCAGATGGAAATGTTACATGGGGCCGGAGAGTCGATGAAGGACTCATATTCGAGCTCGTTTAGGTTATGTTTTCGAGGACGAAAACTCTTTTAGTGGGGAGAGTTGTGACACCGAATAAATCGATTATTAAATAATTACGATTTTTAATTATTAATTTAATTAGGAATGTAATATTTAATATTTTGGATTATTGGAAGTCAATTGAATTAAATGGAAGTGGGTTTATTGGTGGTGTGATGAATAAAGTGAGAGTGTGAAGAGTAAAAGGCTCTACTCACATTAATTATGTTATTTTTATTATGTTAGAATAATAAAAGAAATAAAAGAAGGAAAAGAGGAAAAAAGATCTTTTTGGAGAAAACTCACTGTACGTGGAATTGAGAAGAGGAGAAAAGGAGGAAGAAGACCTAAGGTGTCGGAATTCGAAGAACCCACAAGGTAAGGGGTGATTTCGATTGATTATTGTCTATTATAGGTTTTGAGTTTAATATTATAGATGATAGCATGTTAGGGAAATCTATGTTTAGGGATTTCTAAGTTTCCATGGATGTATACCTAATGGTGTCAGATGATGTCAGATTGTGTCAGAATGTATAGATTAATGGATCTGTATGATATAGGATCATTACTGATGAACAAAACATGTTATATTGTATGTTATTGATGATGAATGAGTGATTTTATGGTGTTGGAATACATGGGTACGTTTTGGAATGAATGAGGAAATGGTTTTGAGAATTATTGCTGTCAAAAATGGAATTTTGGGTCTGATGGTCGTGGGAACCGGTTCCCCAGTGGGAGAACCCGGGTTCCAGCTTTTAAAATGGTGAAAAATGGTATTTTTGAACTCGTGAACCGTTCGTGTGGGAGGAACCGGTTCCACGTTACTTTTGCCGTAAAAAAATATTTTAGGGAACCGGTTCCTACCGAGGAACCGGTCCCCATACATTTTCCAGGGGCGTATTTTTGAGTTGTGGGAACCGGTTACTCCCAGGGAGGAACCGGGTTCCACTGAAACTTTTGGAAAATTTTTAAAACTTTGAAAATTCATAACTTTCAAACCGTAAGTCCGTTTTGAGCGCCGTTTTGGACGTTGTTTCTTAAATTTAATGCTCTATCTTATAAAATGAAAAGATTTTCTAAAAGTTGAAATTATTTTGAAAAAGAGGCAAATTTCGAAACGAACAATTTTTGACTGACGCACTTTGAGGTGTATGTGTTGAAACCGTGGTGATGGGTATATTGATATCGAGTGAATGTAAAGCGTGTTACTGTTGTTATTTATGCATGATGGTTGGAATATCATGTCGTTGAGTTTTGATTCGGTTTATGAAGATTGGTGTATTCATGATTGTATTGATATCATGTGTTTGTTGGTGTTGTATATGCCTGATGGTTGTTGACCTTAGTTGTCATTGTTGTGATATGTACTGGTGATAGTCTTACCAATTGAAGGGTAAGTGTTTGGCATATTTATGCTCGGTGATGAATTATTTCATGATAGGTGATTATATCATGATGATTGGTTTGCATGTTTATGCTGATGTTAGATGTATGCATGATTGGTTGATATATCATGTTGATTGTTGTGATCCAGTTATGTTAAATGAATGTATACATAGGCGATTAATGTTGCATCGGTGATGTGCGTGCATATGCATTGTTTTGGTGAAGTTAATTCCCATTGTGCGGAATTTGACTTGGATTGCCAATAACCGATACAGTGAGGATGGGTGGTTAGCCGGATTCGTGTCCGGTGTTTATGGACGAATCGATGGTACCGTGATCCGGTTGATGATGGATCGGTGTTGGGTGACTTTGAGTCACGAGTCGGTACCGCATGCATTGAGTCCATTTTGATTATATGGAATAGTAACATGTTAGGATGTCTTCCTGTTACTATTCTCGATTGATGATTGTTGTACATGATGATTATATGGTTGTAGCGTGTATTGAATGGAGTTATGTTGAAATGGGTGGATTAATATGCTTGAAATATATTGTTAATCGAGAAGCTTATAATATGCTTTAATTATGAGAAGTCTCACCCTTACTTTACAATTTCGATTAAATTAGCATTGAGGAGTAGTGAGGATGGCTATAGAGCTTATCTTTAAGTTCGCGTGTCGTGTCATGCTCGATTAGATTGTAACACTGGGGAACGTTTAGTTAAGAGAACTATTATCGTTTAATTGTTTTAGTTGGATTCTTTGAGAACCAGGATGGTTTATTAAATTTTGATTTGGTATTTCCGCTGTGTAAGACTTGGTCTTAAATTGATTGAAATGAATTGGATGTTGATCCTCAGTGTAGCATGGCTACTGTTTGAATGAAATTTATTTTATCTATTAATTGTGACATCCCGTGATTACCGTGTTAACTCTGATTAAAGATGATTTAGATATTAATTTAATTAATATATTCGGGGTATTTAGATGGGGTGTTACATGGCTCTCACTATCAGCGATGGACTATCGATCAAGAAAACACTCTTTGGCATGCAGTGGCCTTCCATCAGATTCCTCGTCGCAGGAAAGAGGCACAATGGCGAAAGATCCTTAATGATGCAAACTATGCGATCCTTCAAAGTCGCACTTGGGAGGCTTTGCGAAATAAGTACGATCAACTTTTTGAGAACAATGCGGCTGCGGTACAACCGGCCGCACCGGCTACATTTTCTTCAACAATAATATTGTCATCAAAATTAACAATAATATTGTCATCAAAATTAAAGCTCCAAATTACACGCTATAGCATAATCTTGACATATTTAAATTTACTTTGATTTTATACTTTTATTTGATAATTGGTGAAATTATGCATGATCTATAACTGGTAGAATCATAGTTGGTTACACAACTTCATTCAAAAAAATTTTAGGTGTGTTATTATATTAAAACGTACTTGTTACTTTATTTAACTAGTTACATACATCTTTATATTATTACGTTATAAAATTATATATTAGTTAATATAAAAAATTTTAAATATAAAATTGATTTATATTTTTGTTGTGTAATTTATGACTATAAATGTAACATATTTCATAGGATTAGGAAAATCTAGTTGTCATGCTATAAAAGAAAAACAAGTAGATTTCACATCCTCGTAATCTTTTATGTCACGTCAATTAAAATTTGACAGAACACTTTTAAAACTTATCAATATAAGACTTTAAAATTCATTTTAACATAATGTGTAACATTTCACTTAAAATTATTTAAAAAGACACCATTATTTAAAGATCCTACAAATCATTTTTCTATTTTGTTTTTCATATAATAATCATTACTTTTATTTCTTAGGTGTTTCTTAACTTTTATTTAACTAAAAAAACATTATATAATGTTTTACTCCAAAAAAATATAAGTAAAAGTAAAAAAAAAAAAATTAAAAGAGTATTACATTGGTTAAAATAAAAATAGATAAATAATTCTTTCAAATTTAATTTATAAATTTCAAAGAGTCAAACAAATTTAACACAGTTTTTCTAAAATATAATTCTTAATTATAATGGTAGTTATATGTTAAAAAATCAAACTTTAAATGTTAAACTAAGCAATTATTTTGTATCCTATTACATATAAATTTTCTATAATATATTAATAAACTATAAATAATTAATAAAAAAACATTACATATAAATGTCCGATAATATATTAAAATATTATAAATAATAAAAATAAAAATAAAATTCATTTGTATATATTAAAATTAGAAGAATACTTAAATACAATTTTATAGGCGTGATTCATATTTTTCTCCAATAAAAATATGACAAATGTGTTTAAATATATTTTAATGAGTAAAAATAAGAGAAAATTGAATATATCTAAGAGAAAGTTAAACACTTGTCATATTTAAATTAGAAAAAAATAAAAACCAAATTGTACTTAATATTTTCCTTAAAATTATTGATATAATGAGAGATAATTACACAAAAACAACATTCTTGTATTTATTTTAATTGAGATTCATCCACCAAACTTAAAAACATATTCAACTATCATTCTCATATTACCAAAACATCAAAAATGAAGAAAAATGATGAATAATTATTCTCAAAGATGTTAAAATATTTAAACAAATGAAAGAATAGAAATGCTCTACATTCGACAATGCAAAAATGATGAAAAATTATATTAAGAGCAGTTGGGAACTCACAAAAATATTCAACTATCATACTCATTTTGTTTTCAAACTACCAAGATATCACAAATAAAAAAAATAAAAAATTATACTCGCAGATGTTAAAAATTAAAAAATAAAAGAATATAATAGACTACATTTTAATATGCAACATATTTAATAAATATTATTATGAAAAATTATTCTTGAAGATGTTGGAAAAAAGACAAATAAAGGAATAAAAAAGTAATAAACCTATGCAATTATTTTATATTTTTTTCAATTTTAATTTTGATGTCTTATCTTACATATTCGTAAAAATAAATTTATAGCGAATGTTTTTATTGAAAACAAATCCATACTAGTTTATCAGTTTTAAAATCTTAACAAATATATTTAACATCCCAAGCTGCTTTCGGAATTATTGGCTGACCTAACAAACAAACACAAGTCTTTTCAGGATACTTTGCCTCACTCGCACGCTTTTCGAAAAACTTCCTAGAAGGTCGCTTATCTCAATATTACTCCAAGTCAAGCACGCTTAAGTATGGAGTTCTTATGGTTAGGCTGTCGAAATGAAGATGCATCTTGTTGGTATAGATAATGTCAACTAATCCTTATATGCGTCCTTTAACCATGCAATCCAATACCCACACAATTTCATGATCTATCTCATTCCAATGTGGGACAACCTTTGCCCTCTTCGGTCTCAGGTGTTACATGCAGTGCAACCACTCTTCGCCTTCTTCAACCTCGAGTGTTACATGCCACCAGTTTATGCGTGGCTCGTCCTCGAGCCACGTCATATTGAGAGCAGTCTGGCTCTGATACCATTTGTAACATCCTCAACCTTCTTTTGAGATTACCGACTGACTTCACAAACCAACGTGAATTTTATCATCATACTTTGGCCTCACTCGCACACTTTTCGGGAAACTTCCCAGAATATAACACCCCGTACATATATGTCTAGAATAATATACAGTGATACTATAAAGAGTACATAGAAACATACAAAAGCTAAAAAGACAAGAAATAAAAATTGTATGCAACATAACTCTAAGATCAGAATGTATACAATTAGCTTATCTTCAACAATACATAACAAAAAGATATGATACGATGAGGTCTTACAACCATCTGCTCGTGAACAGTCTTCAATACTGACAATCTAGAAATTCTTCTACCTATAACCTTTTCATAAAAAATAATAAGAGGATTGGGGTAAGGTTACTAAATATCAGTAAGTTCTCCTATCTTATGGATTCACTCAGTTCTACAGGGTGCATGCATCAAAATAGATTCATCGTGAATCTGAGGTTTCCTCACAGTTAGATACAAATACACAACAGAGGCACACCACCATTGGAAGTCCCATAACGAACCAATGAGGTAACAAGAAAATATTCGGCACAAGGCCTGACACAATGGCCACAAACAATATGCAGACCCGTACCCATGTACAAGGAATCTAGAAGTAAGTTTTATCCGCCTACATAGTCCCATCCTCCCCACACCCTCGATGAGTTATCTCTTGTGAATCGTGTAACACCTTTGTAAACCCAAGTAATTTTCGCAAATTATTTAAACAAATATATCAGAGTAAATCACATACAATGATGTCATATCTTCATAAAATACATCATAATAATATATCCTGCTCCGTAACACGGGTTGCAACTACTATACACTACATAATATGTGTTCGCGTTAAAAGGTGACGCGCCTGAAGATGCGAACGTGAGTTCGGATCTTCCGGTACGCAACGATTTAATTCTTTTGATTTGTTTATAAAGATGCCGCGAGCATCAAGCTTTATTATTTTCAACACAAGAAAGATGATTTAATGATTATGAAAAAGGGGAAATCTGAAATACCCTCAATTGATATTGGTATGCGTAACGACTAGCGCAAACTAGACATAACGCATCGGGAGATTCGAGTAAGGGGATTGTTATATAAAGGAATAGATGGAGCACCCTAAATATATATAGTTATCTACAGCTTTATATATGAATATATTTGATATGTTTGTGTGTTTTAATTGCTATTTCTATGATTGGGAAAGTTTCTCCTTTGGATTTTTTAAGAAAGATAGGTTATGTGGGATTCTAGGTTTTGTTATTATTGTGCTCGCAAAGATCTGTGGATCTTCTGCATACATATCCCTTAGTGGGAATCAGAGTATTTGTAGCTCGGATCTACAGGGATCTATGGTTTGTTTGGTCCGAGAGAGATAGAAATTTTCTCGCAAGGATGAGACCTTGTGCCTCACGATCCTCAAAAGGAAGTTGAGAAAGTCGAGCAATCGTAGTTCCCACTTATGCTAGTGGAAAGCAACGGATGTTAGTAAGAGAGACAAATGTCATCTTAATGAAAAATGTATCTAATCTATTTCATCACATACATTTTTGAAAAGTTTGATTGATTAAAATCTTTCGTCGTAAGTATTAGGTGTCTTGCTTGAGTATACAAGCGTTACCACTTACATGTTTAAGAAAGATGTTTGAAAAAGATGATTGATTCTTTTAACTGTAAGTATTGGGTGTTTTGCTTGAGTGTACAAGCGTTACCACTTACAATTAAGAGATGTTTTTGTTTGAAAAGAGTTTGAAAAGTTTTTTGACTGTATGTGATGTAATGGATGAGATACTTCTTGCATAGAGATGATAGATGTCTAAATCTCAAGGAGAAATTGATTGGATTAAAGGGATGCTTTTAAGAAGCCCATGGGTCCTTGTATTGTTAGCCCAAGAGGAGGCATTCCGAGGGTCATCGAGGGTCATCGAGGGTCCTTGTATGAAGCTCAAGAGGAAGCTATAGGGTATGGCTGTCTTTGGCTTGAAAGGGATTTCACCGAGAAACCATCCTTTTCTGAATAAGAGCAATTTCACCGGGAAATTTTACTCTCTGGGGAATTTGAAAGTGATTTCACCGAGAAACCATCCTTTCAGGGTTCTATCTTAGCGCGGGTGATTCTTTGTATTGGAAGCCCAATAGGAGGCTGTTAAGAGATTTCCTATCTCTTTCATTGTATGATGCCCAAGAGAAGGCTAAACTCAATGAGGAGTTCTTTTGAACGAAGCCCAAGAGGAGGCTGACTCAACAGGGGAGTGTTGTCTTATATGAAGCCTAAGCGGAGGCTAACTCTGTGGGGAGAGTTTCTTTGTATGAAGCCCAAGAGAAGGCTAAAATCTATTGGAGATAAAAATATCTTGTATGAAGCCCAAGCAGAGGCTAGCCCATGCTGGTGATGGATTGTCTTGTATGAAGCCCAAGCGGAGGCTAAACTCAACTGGGGATGAGTTGTCTTGTATGAAGCCCAAGCGGAGGCTAAACTCTGGGAACCTATTGATTAGTCTAATTTGTTATGTTATTATTAGACGGTTGTATAAACAGGTGTGTGTGTGTGTGATATGTATTCACAGGAGTTTATGAAGGAAATATAAACAATGCATGATGTTTATTTACAGCAGTTTATGAAATATAAACAAGTGTCTGTGAACGAACGTTAAAACGAGCGTAACTTGATTATTCACAAGTTTGTATTGTGTATGAGGAAATGAATATGTACACGAACGAGTATTTATGTACAGGGAAAGATGGATGTACATAGGAGGGTTGGGACTTACACTGTAAGAGAGGCCCATTGATTTGAAAGTAGTTTCACAGGGAATAATGCTCCTTTCAATGCCAATGGTATTCAGTGTAAAATGTACAGATGAAACGGAAACGGATGATCGAAGTTTATCTGTGTTGGAGTATTTGTAAAAAGTATATGTGTTATGTACAGATAAAAATTTTGATATGTACAAGGAAAAGATTGTGTATGTACATAAAGAATGTTTGGTTGGTGTATACACAAGTGAAGTGAAAACAAACGATCGAAGTTTGTCTGTACTTGAGTATGAAAAGAAGTATCTGTATTATGTACAGATAAAAATTTGTATGTGTTTGGAAAGTTTTTGATATGTACAAAGAAATATTATGTACATAAAAGAATGTTATGGGACTTACACCGTGATGGAGGCCCATTGGTTTAAAAGAAATTTTGCTCAGGAGAAACCTTCCTTTAGAACCAATGGATTCAGCGTATAGACAAACGAATGAAAACAAACGACAGAAATTTGTTTACGTTTGAATATTAACAATGATAATTTGAGTATGTACAAGTAAAACTAAATATGTACATAAAGGATTGGGACTTACACCATAAGGGTGGCCCATGATCGATCGAGAAATTCGAGAGAAGACGAAATCAGTTTTATCGTTTTAAATCGGATTAATCATGGTAAAAGATGCAAGTTTGATGAAATGTTTTGAAAAATGATTTGAAAATGTTTTGAAAATGTTTTGAAATGTGAGGTTCATTTATGAAAAGTTTTGAAAAATCGGAAGTCGAAAACTTGAAAAATTCACCTTTTAAGGAGGTTTGAAAAGTGTTCAGAACGTCGTTTTCGGCTTGATTAAAAATTAATCAGATGAAAGTTTTTTCTGAAAATTTTGGCATTATCACAAAATAGATGTATTTATTGACAAGTGTTTAAAAAATCATCTCAAAATGAGAAGTTTTGATTGGTCAAAAAAAATGTTGAAAGTTTGATAAAAAAAAAAACATGAAAAAATTGGAAGTTTGTAAAAAAGAATGGTCTTGGTGGGTTTTGAACCCATGACCATGAGGTAGACCACGTGGCAAGAAGAACTTAGAGGCAAGCAGACAACCACTAGGCCAAACGCGCTGGAGTGTTAGTGGACTCAGAACACGCGTTGATATAAGATTGGCTTATTTAAAAATTTGAAAATTGAAGAACACCAAGAACATGCGCGTATTTCTGGGTTTTCATTTTGATTTTCAGAGATCCAATTTCAACCTAAAATCTTTGTTTCTCAACGAAATGGCATGATGTAAAAATCAAACTTGATCGATTTTGCACCACGAACATGAATATGCTTGTTAATTTCATTTATATTTAGCCTATCATGTTTTGCTTTCTGGGAAAACGAAGAACCCTAAAAACTGAGAAATCAAATTAAATTACGTGTAGTTGATGATTGTTTGATTTTATTGAGGGTTAATGGTCGTTAGATGTGCAGAAAGAGAATGGCCAAGAGCTTTTTTCAATTGATGCACAAAATCATGGAGTTTGAAGTTCAGTCACATACCTGTCGAAGCTGAGATCGAAATATGTTTTAGAGTACTTCCAGTTGTGATTTCTCGATCATTTGAGCACCAACGACCTTCAAGGATTGTGTATGAGTGGTCTGCTTGCTCTGGAATTGCTTCAATCTCTCCAACCAAGTCAACCTACAGTCATTTCAAAAGGAAACTCGAAATCGAGGTTAATGGATTTACAGGTTGTTGTTCTTGTTTTGGATCACATACAGGATGTATAGTGATGCTTTTTGAATGGTTAGAACATAGTTTGATCAAGCCTAGCTTCAGTTTCGAATTCCATGGCAGTTTTGGAAGCTTGAAAAAATGGAAATGGAATTCTGGTTTTTAGCTTAGTTTAGTTTGATTTTAAGCTTTGGATAAGTTTGATAGTGATTATGCAACACGTTTGACACCAAAGAACTTCATGATTTTGACTGATTTTGTAAATTGCAAGTTTTTCAAAAGTTTATCATGTTTCTTGATTTGGAAGAAAGAAATGAGAAAGCATGATTCTTGCAATGCTTTAGTGTGGTTTGTACTTGAAATGTGATCCTTTTATAGGCAAGAAAATTCTGAAATGTTAGGCAACAAGGACATGGCAATTGGTGATTCAAGGATGACTTAAAGGGCAAGAATGGTATTTCAAAAGCAAAAGGAACCTTCCTTTTTTACCATGTGCTATTTTTTTACAATCTTGATCCAATCTTCAATTCTTATCTTCAAGATGATATTTATCAGTTCATTAGTCAAGTTGGCAAGGTTAGAAAGCTTCTAGATGAAGAAACACAAAAATGACCTATAATTTGATGTTTTGATCTTTGAAAATCAAGTTTCATGGAGCCTTATGTTTCAATTTCAAAAGTGTATCTAGACTCCATGGATTTGAGAGTTCTTGGACATTTTGGAAAGATCTTTCCACAAGCTACAACTTTCATGTTTTGAGTTTTTTCAAATTCAAATTGGAACTTGGTGAAAAATGGCTTGAAGTTTGGAAAAAGTAAGAAATTTCAACACTTAGAAAAATTTCTAAGTATAAAAACTTTTGACTTTTTGTTGACTTTTCAAATTCTTTGATTTTTCATGATCATGATGGATCATTTGAAGTATTTTGATGTTGGAAAAAGTTTTGTTTTGAAAAATTTGACCAAAAGTCAAAGTTTGACTTTTCTGCGGATGAAATTTCATCGATGTTTCGAAAACGATCGATGAATTCGTGAACCTCGTGATGTTTTGAATCCGTAAATTAGGTCAAGATGTTGTATCTAAGATATAATGACCAATATTTATCCAAAAAAGTCATTTCTTGTTCAAAAAGTCAGAGAATTCTCATGCCCGATCAAAACCCTAATTGGTCGATCCTTGATTGATCTGTGAGAGAAATGGGTATCTGATGATCAGATGTGGATATTTTGATCAAGATAGATCAAATAAGATGAGAAAATCTCAAACCCTAATTGGTTAGCTCTTGAATCAGATGAAAATCTGATGAAACCCTAATTTTGACCTGTGAGTGTTATACTCGACAATCTTTATCGAGCATGGTTGTGCAATGATGCAAATGTAAGGTGGTATATTAGGTCTAAATTTGGGGTATGACAATATGCATTTAGCATCTCCAAATTATTGCAACGGAAATCATAAATCTTAAAACATCCTTAATCTGGATACTTCATATTACTCATCAAAATAAACATCATGATCCAATTCGGGTATCAATACCATAACAAGGCAATTTAGAAAACATCAACATAAATAGAGATATAGTTCTTAACAAACGTTCCTAACCCCGATGTTACATATCAGAGCAAGACTCTCTTATTCTATTGAATATGTTGACGTTATCGAAAAAATTTCGATTACGAACAAAACAATGAAGTCGCCACCTAACTTTATTAATTCCTAAAGAGGAAAGGGAAAATATAGATAAAACCCTAGAATGAAAATGAATTGAAATGAAATGGTCTTCGAGAGAGATGCGGGTTCGGGAGTCGGTTATGCAAGGGGGAGGTATTAGGACCCCTCACATCCATCGTACTCGATGGGACCCATTTAGTTCTAAGTCTGTTTAAAATTAAATTTGCAATCTTCTTATTATTTATGTACGAAAAGAGAAATGAAAAGAGAAACATGTTTTAATTTTTTAAAAGTGTGCTCGCCAAGATGTTAGAATCTCGTGCCTACGTATCCCCAAGTGTGATGGGAAAGTCAGAGCTTACGTAGTTCTCGGTTGCGAGAACGTTTGTTGGTTGGTTCATTTTATTTATGAAAATAGGAGCTTAATCGTACATGGACGATAAGACATCACTAGTGCAATTTGCATGTGAGCGAAGGGAGATCGCGTGTGAGAGATGAGTGTCACATGTGAGCGGTATTTGAAAAATAACTTGCACGTGAGAAAGGTTTGATGAGTTGAATTGGTTTTAATGTGGGAGACGAGCATCGAACCATAAGCATTCAACGGCTAACGCCCCAAGTACTCGGATGAAGGGACAGAACCATCTTGATCATCTTTTTCTACCCAAAATTTTTATTTGAGAATAGGTGAGGTGAAATGGGTGTACTTATTAAGATTCAATTAAAGAAACCAAACGTATGATCAAGGGTCGAAACAGGACTGACTACCATACGTTTGGGAAGAGAGAAGTAGAGTATTTATTTATGAAAATATTTTTGAGAAGAATCGCTCGACGTTGGATCGAGGTTTGAGAATTTATTACGAAAGTGGTGAATAATGAGAAGAGGAGATTTGGGATATGATTAACCAAGAAATCTTGATTAATCTCGAGATAATAGACAAGTGTCTACTCTCTACCATGAGGCCCTTATTGAATGAAAACTTGGTATATGTACCAAGGTGCGATAATGAAAATGAGCGATTGCGAATAATTATATACAAGCATGAAATAAAGCGAGTAAATTAATTAAAAGCCCATATAAGGTGGCTTGCACAAATGATAAGACAAATTTATTTTGTGTAGGTGCATGTACGAAATAAATTTAATCGACTAATTAAACAAAATTTAATCAAGTAATTAGTTTAGTAAAATTAACTAGATGGACTAATCAATTTTAAATAACCTAAGATAATTAAATAATGTTTAATTAATCAATCGAAGTCTCGTTGTAAGCCCAAGAGCAAGCGTGGTGTGTGCACAAATGTGTGGTCGTTGCGACGCTTCTAAGCATTGTCGACTCAAGGTGAAAAATGGCTCATGAATATTTGTTTGAAAATATTTGGTTTGTGCATGTGATGAATAATTAAAATAAACAATATAGTATTTACTAATTATTACATCATATAGGGATGAGGATACATAATTAAAAATGGGGATAGATTTATTTACAACTCTAATATAAATGTACAAGATAAATAGAAATAATCTAATAGTAATGCAAAATTTAATCTAAAAATAAACTACTAAAAAAAAGGAATTAATAGCTAAACTATATATTCTTTTTTGTATACTCTTTTTTTTATAAAATATTTTGAATAAAAGCTAAATATATTTTTTAAGATTTATCATTTGTGTAACATTAATATTTACTACTCAATTAAGATAAATAATTAAATAAATAAGAATTATAATAATAATAATAATAAAACATGAGAATGAAGGGATGTTTGTATGAGAATGAAAGGGTGTTTGGCAGAAGGTGTCCGGTGGAGGAGATGAAGGAGGTGTCGCGGTAAGCTTTGAAGGGTGAAAAGAAAAATAGGTAATGGAAGTTGTTAATAGAAGAAGGATTGAAGGATGATGGTTGTTGTAATGACGTGAAGATGAAGGTGGGTTGTTGGAGTGCAGTGAGAGAGGTTATATTTGAACAATGTTTTGAATGGAACAAGTTTGAATGGTTGGATGAAGGGGCTCTGTGAAGTGATGGATGAAGATGATTTGGTTGAAGATTTGTTGTGAGAGAGGTTCTGAGTAAAGGATGGAAAGGGTGAAGGGGGTTGGTCGTGGATGTAATGATTATGTTGAAGGAGAAAGCTTGGTAATGTTTTGTATATGGTCAAATATGGTTGAAGGTGATGGATATTTTGATGTCATTTGAAAGGGAATGACCGAGTCTACTTTGAGATTAGTGAGGGTTGGTTTATATAGCAGTTTGAAGAGTGAGGGTAGAAGAGGTAATGGTTGAGAGAATGGAGAGGATAAGGATTGGGGGAACCATAGTACAAGTAGTGGAGCAGAAATTGTGCAATGGCGGAGGAATTTGAATTAGTAGTGGAATTGAAATGGTGAGTGGAATAGTTGTGTCTTGTACTGATAATTTGTTTTCTTGTGTTTCAGGGAGTACAATTTGTGTGAATGGAGAGGAAGAAACTGAAGGATAAAGGGAGGCTCTGCTAGCTGTAATATTGGTTTTGGTTTTGTTTGTAATGAAAAAGTATACTAACTAAGAGATATAAAGAAAACAACATTATTTGAAACATCTAATTATTAAAAATAAAAACACTAATTAAGCAAAATTAAATACTAATCAAAATATGAATTTCAATCAATAATTAAATTGGACAAAAATATTAACAAATATATATATATATATATATATATATATATATATATATATATATATATATATATATATATATATATATATATAAACAATTGAAAGTTATAAAAATAATAAACATTATTCTACACATAAAACAATTATTTGACACTACGTGTTCTGGTGCCGATTCGCCATCAAGATCCGGAAGTTTTGGTCATCGAAGTTCGGCGTAAGTTTTGGCCATCAAAAGTTCTGACCGTCAGAAGTCACGGATGTTCTGGCCATCAGAAGCAACAAAACTTCTGACCGTTAGACAAAAATTAAAAAGACAAAAAATAAAAAAAAAATAAAAAAAATAAAAAAATAAAAAAACAATGCAAAGTGAAAATGCTAACTAAAATTCAAAAAAATGATGCAAATATGACTAAGACTACTTTGATGCAAAATATATTCAACTTCAAATTAACAATGGAAAGTGAAAATGCTTACTAAAAATTCAAAAACATTATAAAATGCAAATATTAGTAAAATACAAGTGATTAACATAAGTATTATTTAAAGATGTGAAGCCAAATGTAAAAAAAATTGATTACTAATGCGGGATGCGAATAAGACAATGCAAAGTGATGCAAATGAATCAGATGAAAAAATTAGGGTGAAATTTAGGGTGTGACAACTGCCCCTATTTAATTATCTTTAGGCTGATAACGTGGATCAATGCCTGAAAGTAATTAAATACAAACAAAACCTGAATTTCATCCCCGATGCAATGCGATGAAATGATGTGCCATGAATGTATGGATTTTACTGGGGAAATGAAAATTGAGAGTAAACTATGTGGGAATTAAGATAAATTGCGAAAGAACTATCATCAACGTGTGGGTTAATGAAAAAGACACGACATCCTCAATCAGTGGATTGAGTTCGAAAAAACAAGGAATAAAGACTAAAACTAATCAATCGATTAATGAAGGTGAACAACAAAGAACTAACATCAATACATGGACTAATGAAAGTAAACAATAAGAACTAACATCAACGCGTGGGTTAATGAAAGTAAACAGCAAGAGCTAACATCAACACATGGGTTAATGAAATTAAGCAACAAGAGTTAACATCAACGTGTAGGTTAATGAAAGTAAGCACAAAGTCTTCCAATCAGTGGATTGACAAAAATAAAGACTGACACCAATACATGGATTGACGGAAGTCAAAACAAAACCTTTCAATCAATGGATTGACAAAAATAAAGACTGACACCAATACGTGGATCAATGAAAGCCAACCAAAAAGAACTAAAATTAACACGTGGGTTAATGAAATCAAAACAACAAGAACTTAACATCAACACGTGGGTTAATGAAAGCAAACAACGAGAACCTAACATCAACTCGTGGGTTAATGAAAGTAAACAACAACAACTAAACATCAACGCGTGTGTTAATGAATGTAAACAACAAGAGCTAACATCAATGTGTGGGTTAATGAAAGTAAACACAAATACTTTTCAATCAATGGATTGACAAAAATAAAGACTAACACCAATGCGTGGATTGACGAAAGTTGACAGATCGTCCTCAACCAGTGGATTGAGCTCAAAAAAAAAAGAAATGAAGCCAACATTAACCAGTGTATTAATGAAGGTGGATAATCGAACTAACATTAATACGTGGATTAATGAAAGTAAACACGATATCTCAACCAGTGGGTTAAGTTTAAAAATAAAAATAAAGTCAATATCAACCTGTGGATTGACGAAGATGAAAAAAGGAAAACTACTTTCAACTAGTAGGTTGATTCAAATTGATAAAATCCAACCAGTGGGTTAACAATGGGGTGACATGATGACAACTTCAATCAATGGATTGACGCACATGATATGATGCATATGATGAGTGATCAGTGTAGAAAATGGTTTTTTGGACGTGGCCAAAGGGAATTGGATTTTTGTATGATAGAGCTTGGTTTTCAGTTGAACATGCTGAGTAAGGTTTTAAGCTTTTCGAATGCTTTTTCAATCAGTGGATTCCCCATGGATGGTATGTGTGATTCAATGCATGATTAATGAATGCATGTGTGTATGATTGAGAAATTTAATTTGAATGTTTGGACAAGTGCTTCGGTTGAGAGTCACAGGCAAGATGAAATGAGAAAGAATTCTGAAGGTGGTCCTTTGGCAGGATATTGCAAGCATGACTTCCCGACACTTCTTGTGAGATCAGAAATTGTTGATGATTTCAATTGTGTTATACTTTGATATTTGCAAATTAAATTGTCTTTATTAAGTTCCTTTAATAATAAAAATAATAATAAATAATAAATATTAAACAAATCATATGCATTGCATGTCATGCATCATGACACACGCATTCTTGGATTTTCATACTCTCCCAGGTGTCTTATCTGTTTCTCTACTTCGTTCAGTCTTCAAGTTGTTGCATTGGTATAACACTCGAGCCAAATCCAAGAAGAAGATGGAAAATCTAGAGCATGAGAATCGCGAGATGGGAGAAGAGGTTATCTCCTTAAGGACCAGTATGGCCAATTTGACTACTATGGTGGAACAGTTGGTGGCTGCTCAGAATCAGCCCCTACCTCCTCCTCCTTTTCCTCGTATCATTCCAACTGAACAGACAACTGTTATCTTTGAGATTCAAGATGCTCATGTTTCTGTTGTGCCAATGGTTTTCACCGTCCAGAACCATATGCCTCCTGGTTATCCTTGGGGAATGCCAGATAATTTCATTCCTGAAGGTTACAACTTTACTGCTCAAGTGACTTCCTTGGCTCAATCGGTGGTCGTTTCCGCACCTCCAGTGGTGCATGTTACTCCTATTTTCAACAAAGAGTTTGATAATCCACTCCCTCCTCCGAGTGAAAGCTTATACTTCTATAATTGAATGGATGGTTTCCAAGAACAGTTTGACAAGATGCAAAAAGAGCTAAAAGCCCTCAAAGGGAAAGATCTCTCTGGTAACAATGTCAATGATCTGTTCTTAGTTCCCAATGTGAAAGTGCCTGCTAAATTCATAGTTCCAGAGTTTGATAAGTACAAGGGCAATTATTGTCCTCGTGACCATTTTATGATGTATTTAAGAAGGTTGTCCACTCACACTGAAGACCAGCATCTGCTCACTCACTTCTTTCAAGATAGTTTGACCAGTGCAACTTTGAGATGGTACATGAATCTGGACAACAGTGACATCCATACATTCAATGATTTGGGTGAAGCTTTTGTGAAGCATTACAATTACAATATCTACATGGCACCTGACGTGATCATTTGAGGGTAATGGTTCAAAAAGATAAGGAATCCTTCAAAGAGTATGCTCAGTGATGACGTGAGCTTGTTGCACAGGTTATACCTCCACTAAGTGAGCAAGAGATAACCAAAGTTTTCCTGAAGACTTTGGGTCCCTTCTATTATAGGAAGATGGTGGCCAATGCACCTAATGATTTTGCTAAAATGGTGAGCATGGGAGTCCATCTAGAAGAGGTTGTCCGAGAGGGACGATTGTCGAAAGAAGAAGGATCGAGTGGGGCTAAGAAGCCATCTTTTGGATTATCCAAAAAGAAAGAAGAAGTTAATGTCGTTGTCCAAGACAGGAGAACCAGACCTCCTAACATACATCCTCAAAACCAACAAGTTATTGTTGTTACCCCTGTTGTATCTATAACTCCAACTATTATCCCTTATAACAAAGCATCTCATCAAGGGCAAGACCCAAATAGAGAACCGTTTGATCCGATTCCAATGAGTTACGCGGAGTTGTATCCATCATTGATTCAGAGGCACTTAGTGCAACCAAGGGCTCCTCTAGCTGTTCCAAATCCTTTTCCATGGTATTACAAAGTTGATCATACCTGTGCATACCACCAAGGAGCTCTAGGGCATAATATTGAGAAGTGTTATCCATTGAAGTCAAAAGTGAAAAAGATGGTCATATCAGGTTTTTTGTCTTTCAAAGACATGGGTCCTAATGTGCAAGGGAATCCGTTGCCCAAACATGGAAATGATGTGAATATGATTGACAGAGAAATCAGGGTTTATGATGTGAATTTGATCATTGGAGATCTTATGAAGATGCATGTTTCTCTCTGTAAGGTTGGTTATTGCACCCATGATCATGCTTCTTGAGAAATTTCTGTAGTTTTTACAATTTTCGGTAGTGTATCGAAAATTTTAAAATTTTCAGTATTGTACTGGACTTTTCAAAAATCCAGTATTTTTTGAAAATTTCGAAATTTTTCCCCAAAATTTTTGGAAAAACCGAAATTTTTTTAAAATATTCGATAAAACTCATATTTTCTAAAATCTAGTAATTATTAACGAGGGTATAATTGTAAAAACGTAAATGATGGAGGGTGCCTTGTTTAAGTTTGGGGTGATATTTTTCATCTCTTATTTAAGGCCCAAAATCTCTCGATCCTTCAAACTGTAACCACTCAAACTTTCCGGCGCGAATCCTAATCTCTTTCCATGGCTCACTATCAGCGTTGGACTATCGATCAAGAAAACGCTCTTTGGCACACAGTGGCCTTCCATCAGATTCCTCGTCGCGGGAAAGAGGCACAATGGCGAAAGATCCTTAATGATGCAAACTATGCGATCCTTCACAGTCGCACTTGGGAGGCTTTGCGAAGCAAGTACGATAAACTTTTTGAGAACAATGCGGTTGATAACCGGCGGCCGCCAGAGGAACCTCATGAGGAACCGCGGAAGAACCTACGCAAGGTCATGAAGAACCAAGAAGTACTCTTGTGGATTGCATGTAAAAATCAATAAACCAATAATATTAATTTTTATCACCATGGTCATATCATTGGGAGGATTTAACATGTCACCCCCAATTTTTGTTATTCCAAAAATGTTCCTAAACAAATTGAAGAGGTGAAATGGACCAAATTTTTAGTTTTTTTTCTAGAATTTCTGTAGTTTTTAAAAAAAATTCAGTTTTTTTGTGAGATTTTCAATTTTTTTGTTGAAAATTTTGAAATACACTGAAATTTATGATATTGAGAAATTTCTGTAGTTTTTACAATTTTCGGTAGTGTATCGAAAATTTTAAAATTTTCGGTATTGTACTGGACTTTTCAAAAATACAGTATTTTTTGAAAATTTCGAAAGTTTTCCCCCAAAATTTTGAAAAAATCGAAATTTTTTTTAAATATTCGATAAAACTCATATTTTCTAAAATCTATTAATTATTAACGAGGGTATAATTGTAAAAACGTAAACGATGGAGCGTGCCTTGTTTAAGTTTGGGGGTGATATTTTACATCTCTTATTTAAGGCCCAAAATCTCTCGATCCCTCAAACTGTAACAACTCAAACTTTTCGGCGCGAACCCTAATCCCTTTCCATGGCTCACTATCAGCGTTGGACTATCGATCAAGAAAACGTTCTTTGGCACGCAGTGGCCTTCCATCAGATTCCTCGTCGCGAGAAAGAGGCACAATGGCGAAAGATCCTGAATGATGCAAACTATGCGATCCTTCACGCGCACTGGGAGGCTTTAAGCAAGTACGATAAACTTTTGAGAACAATGCGGTGCATACATAACCGCCGACCGTCGGAGGAACATGAAGAAGAACCGCGGAAGTATCGGCTGCGGAAGAACCGAAGGCTATTACCGTCTGAAGTACTTGGGTTGCATGTAAAAATCAATAAACCAATAATATTAATTATTATCACCATGGTCATATCATTTGGAGGATTTAACATGTCACCCCCAATTTTTGTCATTCCAAAAATGTTCCTAAACAAATTGAAGTGGTGAACATGGACCAAATTTTTAGTTTTTTTTCTAGAATTTCCGTGGTTTTTAAAAAAAATCAGTTTTTTTGTGAGATTTTCAATTTTTTTGTTGTAAATTTTGAAATATACTGAAATTTTTGATATTGAGAAATTTCTGTAGTTTTTACAATTTTCGGTAGTGTATCGAAAATTTTAAAATTTTTGGTATTGTACTGGACTTTTTAAAAATACAGTATTTTTTGAAAATTCCGAAATTTTTCCCCCAAAATTTTGCAAAAAACCGAATTTTTTTTAAAATATTCGATAAAACTCATATTTTCTAAAATCTAGTAATTATTAACGAGGGTATAATTGTAAAAACGTAAATGATGGAGGGTGCCTTGTTTAAGTTTGGAGTGATATTTTACATCTCTTATTTAAGGCCCAAAATCTCTCGATCCGTCAAACTGTAACCACTCAAACTTTTCGGCGCGAACCCTAATCTCTTTCCATGGCTCACTATCAGCGTTGGACTATCGATCAAGAAAACGTTCTTTGGCACGCAGTGGCCTTCCATCAGATTCCTCGTCGCAGGAAATAGGCACAATGGCGAAAGATCCTTAATGATGCAAACTATGCGATCCTTCAAAGTCGCACTTGGGAGGCTTTGCGAAGTAAGTACGATAAACTTTTTGAGAACAATGCGGCTGCGGTACAACCGTCGCACGACTGAAGGAACCATGCGGAGGAACCGATGAAGAACCAGCAGAGTACCGATCGGGAAGAATCGGTAAGTACCTTGTGGTTTGCATGTAAAAATCAATAAACCAATAATATTAATTATTATCACCATGGTCATATTATTTGGAGGGTTTAACATGTCACCCCCAATTTTTGTTATTCCAAAAATATTCCTAAACAAATTAAAGAGGTGAACATGGACCAAATTTTCATTTTTTTTCTCTAGAATTTCTGTAGTTTTTAAAAAAAATTCTGTTTTTTTGTGAGATTTTACTTATAACCAAACTCTCAAGGTCTACTAAGTTATATTCTTATACATTTTCTTCAACAATAATATTGTCATCAAAATTAACAATAATATTGTCATCAAAATTAAAGCTCCAAATTACACGCTATAGCATAATCTTGACATATTTAAATTTACTTTGATTTTATACTTTTATTTGATAATTGGTGAAATTATGCATGATCTATAACTGGTAGAATCATAGTTGGTTACACAACTTCATTCAAAAAAATTTTAGGTGTGTTATTATATTAAAACGTACTTGTTACTTTATTTAACTAGTTACATACATCTTTATATTATTACGTTATAAAATTATATATTAGTTAATATAAAAAATTTTAAATATAAAATTGATTTATATTTTTGTTGTGTAATTTATGACTATAAATGTAACATATTTCATAGGATTAGGAAAATCTAGTTGTCATGCTATAAAAGAAAAACAAGTAGATTTCACATCCTCGTAATCTTTTATGTCACGTCAATTAAAATTTGACAGAACACTTTTAAAACTTATCAATATAAGACTTTAAAATTCATTTTAACATAATGTGTAACATTTCACTTAAAGTTATTTAAAAAGACACCATTATTTAAAGATCCTACAAATCATTTTTCTATTTTGTTTTTCATATAATAATCATTACTTTTATTTCTTAGGTGTTTCTTAACTTTTATTTAACTAAAAAAACATTATATAATGTTTTACTCCAAAAAAATATAAGTAAAAGTAAAAAAGAAAAATTAAAAGAGTATTACATTGGTTAAAATAAAAATAGATAAATAATTCTTTCAAATTTAATTTATAAATTTCAAAGAGTCAAACAAATTTAACACAGTTTTTCTAAAATATAATTCTTAATTATAATGGTAGTTATATGTTAAAAAATCAAACTTTAAATGTTAAACTAAGCAATTATTTTGTATCCTATTACATATAAATGTTCTATAATATATTAATAACTATAAATAATTAATAAAAAAACATTACATATAAATGTCCGATAATATATTAAAATATTATAAATAATAAAATAAAAATAAAATTCATTTGTATATATTAAAATTAGAAGAATACTTAAATACAATTTTATAGGCGTGATTCATATTTTTCTCCAATAAAAATATGACAAATGTGTTTAAATATATTTTAATGAGTAAAAATAAGAGAAAATTGAATATATCTAAGAGAAAGTTAAACACTTGTCATATTTAAATTAGAAAAAAATAAAAACCAAATTGTACTTAATATTTTCCTTAAAATTATTGATATAATGAGAGACAATTACACAAAAACAACATTCTTGTATTTATTTTAATTGAGATTCATCCACCAAACTTAAAAACATATTCAACTATCGAAAAACTTCCTAGAAGGTCGCTTATCTCAATATTACTCCAAGTCAAGCACGCTTAACTATGGAGTTCTTATGGTTAGGCTGTCGAAATGAAGATGCATCTTGTTGGTATAGATAATGTCAACTAATCCTTATATGCGTCCTTTAACCATGCAATCCAATACCCACACAATTTCATGATCTATCTCATTCCAATGTGGGACAACCTTTTCCCTCTTCGGTCTCAGGTGTTACATGCAGTGCAACCACTCTTCGCCTTCTTCAACCTCGAGTGTTACATGCCACCAGTTTATGCGTGGCTCGTCCTCGAGCCACGTCATATTGAGAGCGGTCTGGCTCTGATACCATTTGTAACATCCTCAACCTTCTTTTGAGATTACCGACTGACTTCACAAACCAACGTGAATTTTATCATCATACTTTGGCCTCACTCGCACACTTTTCGGGAAACTTCCCAGAATATAACACCCCGTACATATATGTCTAGAATAATATACAGTGATACTATAAAGAGTACATAGAAACATACAAAAGCTAAAAAGACAAGAAATAAAAATTGTATGCAACATAACTCTAAGATCAGAATGTATACAATTAGCTTATCTTCAACAATACATAACAAAAAGATATGATACGATGAGGTCTTACAACCATCTGCTCGTGAACAGTCTTCAATACTGACAATCTAGAAATTCTTCTACCTATAACCTTTTCATAAAAAATAATAAGAGGATTGGGGTAAGGTTACTAAATATCAGTAAGTTCTCCTATCTTATGGATTCACTCAGTTCTACAGGGTGCATGCATCAAAATAGATTCATCGTGAATCTGAGGTTTCCTCACAGTTAGATACAAATACACAACAGAGGCACACCACCATTGGAAGTCCCATAACGAACCAATGAGGTAACAAGAAAATATTCGGCACAAGGCCTGACACAATGGCCACAAACAATATGCAGACCCGTACCCATGTACAAGGAATCTAGAAGTAAGTTTTATCCACCTACATAGTCCCATCCTCCCCACACCCTCGATGAGTTATCTCTTGTGAATCGTGTAACACCTTTGTAAACCCAAGTAATTTTCGCAAATTATTTAAACAAATATATCAGAGTAAATCACATACAATGATGTCATATCTTCATAAAATACATCATAATAATATATCCTGCTCCGTAACACGGGTTGCAACTACTATACACTACATAATATGCATTTAGCATCTCCAAATTATTGCAACGGAAATCATAAATCTTAAAACATCCTTAATCTGGATACTTCATATTACTCATCAAAATAAACATCATGATCCAATTCGGGTATCAATACCATAACAAGGCAATTTAGAAAACATCAACATAAATAGAGATATAGTTCTTAACAAACGTTCCTAACCCCGATGTTACATATCAGAGCAAGACTCTCTTATTCTATTGAATATGTTGACGTTATCGAAAAAATTTCGATTACGAACAAAACAATGAAGTCGCCACCTAACTTTATTAATTCCTAAAGAGGAAAGGGAAAATATAGATAAAACCCTAGAATGAAAATGAATTGAAATGAAATGGTCTTCGAGAGAGATGCGGGTTCGGGAGTCGGTTATGCAAGGGGGAGGTATTAGGACCCCTCACATCCATCGTACTCGATGGGACACATTTAGTTCTAAGTCTGTTTAAAATTAAATTTGCAATCTTCTTACTATTTATGTACGAAAAGAGAAGTGAAAAGAGAAACATGTTTTAATTTTTTAAAAGTGTGCTCGCCAAGATGTTAGAATCTCGTGCCTACGTATCCCCAAGTGTGATGGGAAAGTCAGAGCTTACGTAGTTCTCGGTTGCGAGAACGTTTGTTGGTTGGTTCATTTTATTTATGAAAATAGGAGCTTAATCGTATATGGACGATAAGACATCACTAGTGCAATTTGCATGTGAGCGAAGGGAGATCGCGTGTGAGAGATGAGTGTCACATGTGAGCGATATTTGAAAAATAACTTGCACGTGAGAAAGGTTTGATGAGTTGAATTGGTTTTAATGTGGGAGACGAGCATCGAACCATAAGCATTCAACGGCTAATGCCCCAAGTACTCGGATGAAGGGACAGAACCATCTTGATCATCTTTTTCTACCCAAAATTTTTATTTGAGAATAGGTGAGGTGAAATGGGTGTACTTATTAAGATTCAATTAAAGAAACCAAACGTACGATCAAGGGTCGAAACAGGACTGACTACCATACGTTTGGGAAGAGAGAAGTAGAGTATTTATTTATGAAAATATTTTTGAGAAGAATCGCTCGACGTTGGATCGAGGTTTGAGAATTTATTACGAAAGTGGTGAATAATGAGAAGAGGAGATTTGGGATATGATTAACCAAGAAATCTTGATTAATCTCGAGATAATAGACAAGTGTCTACTCTCTACCATGAGGCCCTTATTGAATGAAAACTTGGTATATGGACCAAGGTGCGATAATGAAAATGAGCGATTGCGAATAATTATATACAAGCATGAAATAAAGCGAGTAAATTAATTAAAAGCCCATATAAGGTGGCTTGCACAAATGATAAGACAAATTTATTTTGTGTAGGTGCATGTACGAAATAAATTTAATCGACTAATTAAACAAAATTTAATCAAGTAATTAGTTTAGTAAAATTAACTAGATGGACTAATCAATTTTAAATAACCTAATTAGATAATTAAATAATGTTTAATTAATCAATCGAAGTCTCGTTGTAAGCCCAAGAGCAAGCGTGGTGTGTGCACAAATGTGTGGTCGTTGCGACGCTTCTAAGCATTGTCGACTCAAGGTGAAAAATGGCTCATGAATATTTGTTTGAAAATATTTGGTTTGTGCATGTGATGAATAATTAAAATATACAATATAGTATTTACTAATTATTACATCATATAGGGATGAGGATACATAATTACAAATGGGGGTAGATTTATTTACAACTCTAATATAAATGTACAAGATAAATAGAAATAATCTAATAGTAATGCAAAATTTAATCTAAAAATAAACTACTAAAAAAAAGGAATTAATAGCTAAACTATATATTCTTTTTTGTATACTCTTTTTTTTTATAAAATATTTTGAATAAAAGCTAAATATATTTTTTAAGATTTATCATTTGTGTAAAATTAATATTTACTACTCAATTAAGATAAATAATTAAATAAATAAGAATTATAATAATAATAATAAAACATGAGAATGAAGGGATGTTTGTATGAGAATGAAAGGGTGTTTGGCAGAAGGTGTACGGTGGAGGAGATGAAGGAGGTGTCGCGGCAAGCTTTGAAGGGTGAAAAGAAAAATAGGTAATGGAAGTTGTTAACAGAAGAAGGATTGAAGGATGATGGTTGTTGTAATGACGTGAAGATGAAGGTGGGTTGTTGGAGTGCAGTGAGAGAGGTTATATTTGAACAATGTTTTGAATGGAACAAGTTTGAATGGTTGGATGAAGGGGCTCTGTGAAGTGATGGATGAAGATGATTTGGTTGAAGATTTGTTGTGAGAGAGGTTCTGAGTAAAGGATGGAAAGGGTGAAGGGGGTTGGTCGTGGAAGTAATGATTATGTTGAAGGAGAAAGCTTGGAAATGTTCTGTATATGGTGAAATATGGTTGAAGGTGATGGATATTTTGATGTCATTTGTGAGAGAGTGAACGAGTCTGCTTTGAGAGTAGTGAGGGTTGGTTTATATAGCAGTTTGAAGAGTGAGGGTAGAAGAGGTAATGGTTGAGAGAATGGAGAGGATAAGGATTGGGGGAACCATAGTACAAGTAGTGGAGCAGAAATTGTGCAATGGCGGAGGAATTTGAATTAGTAGTGGAATTGAAATGGTGAGTGGAATGGTTGTGTCTTGTACTGATAATTTGTTTTCTTGTGTTTCAGGGAGTACAATTTGTGTGAATGGAGAGGAAGAAACTGAAGGATAAAGGGAGGCTCTGCTAGCTGTAATATTGGTTTTGGTTTTGTTTGTAATGAAAAAGTATACTAACTAAGAGATATAAAGAAAACAACATTATTTGAAACATCTAATTATTAAAAATAAAAACACTAATTAAGCAAAATTAAATACTAATCAAAATATGAAATTCAATCAATAATTAAATTGGACAAAAATATTAACAAATATATATATATATATATATATATATATATATATATATATATATATATATCAATTGAAAGTTATAAAAATAATAAACATTATTCAACACATAAAACAATTATTTGACACTACGTGTTCTTGTCGATTTCGCCATCAAGATCCGCCGCCGGTTTTGGTCATCGAAGTTCGCCGAAGTTTTGGCCATCAAAAGTTCTGACCGTCAGAAGTCACGGATGTTCTGGCCATCAGAAGCAACAAAACTTCTGACCGTTAGGCAAAAATTGAAAAGAAAAAAAAAAATAAAAATAAAAATAAACAATGCAAAGTGAAAATGCTAACTAAAATTCAAAAAAATGATGCAAATATGACTAAGACTACTTTGATGCAAAATATATTCAACTTCAAATTAAAAATGCAAAGTGAAAATGCTAACTAAAAATTCAAAAACATTATAAAATGCAAATATTAGTAAAATACAAGTGATTAACATAAGTATTATTTAAAGATGTGAAGCCAAATGTAAAAAAAATTGATTACTAATGCGGGATGCAAATAAGACAATGTAAAGTGATGCAAATGAATCAGATGAAAAAATTAGGGTGAAATTTAGGGTGTGACAGCTGCCCCTATTTAATTATCTTTAGGCTGATAACATGGATTAATGCCTGAAAGTAATTAAATACAAACAAAACTTGAGTTTCATCCCCGATGCAATGCGATGAAATGATGTGCCATGAATGTATGGATTTTACTGGGGAAATGAAAATTGAGAGTAAACTATGCGGGAATTAAGATAAATTGCGAAAGAACTATCATCAACGTGTGGGTTAATGAAAAAGACACGACATCCTCAATCAGTGGATTGAGTTCGAAAAAACAAGGAATAAAGACTAAAACTAATCAATCGATTAATGAAGGTGAACAACAAAGAACTAACATCAATACATGGACTAATGAAAGTAAACAATAAGAACTAACATCAACGCGTGGGTTAATGAAAGTAAACAGCAAGAGCTAACATCAACAAATGGGTTAATGAAATTAAACAACAAGAGTTAACATCAACGTGTAGGTTAATGAAAGTAAGCACAAAGACTTCCAATCAGTGGATTGACAAAAATAAAGACTGACACCAATACATGGATTGACGGAAGTCAAAACAAAACCTTTCAATCAATGGATTGACAAAAATAAAGACTGACACCAATACGTGGATCAATGAAAGCCAACCAAAAAGAACTAAAATTAACACGTGGGTTAATGAAATCAAAACAACAAGAACTTAACATCAACACGTGGGTTAATGAAAGCAAACAACGAGAACTTAACATCAACTCGTGGGTTAATGAAAGTAAACAACAACAACTAAACATCAACGCGTGTGTTAATGAATGTAAACAACAAGAGCTAACATCAATGTGTGGGTTAATGAAAGTAAACACAAATACTTTTCAATCAATGGATTGACAAAAATAAAGACTAACACCAATGCGTGGATTGACGAAAGTTGACAGATCGTCCTTGTCATACCCCAAAATTTGCCCTCCATCTACTCAAGAGATTTCATACATCTATGCTCAAGGATTCCTCAAGAGTTGATCAGACAAACTCTCTCCTAGACAATCAACCCAAATTAGGGTTTGGTATCTCTCAAGTCAAGATGAACTTCCAACATCTCCAATGGTCTTCATGCCTCCACATATGTTTCAAATATTCTCCATGTCAAGTTTCAAGCCTCACAAGTCAGGTTTCCTCAGACAATTGCCCAGATGGTTGAAAATCAGTTGTATTGGACAAAAAGTCAACTGTGGTCAACATATTGTCAAACTTCATAATTTTTGGTCAACATCCTCATTTTGAAGTTATATTCATCATTTGATCAAGGGTTGATCATGATTCATCAAGAAAACTCAAGATTTGCTCAAAAGTCAAACTTTCTAAATTAGGGTTTCTAGGTGAAAAGTCAACAGAACTTTGACTGATCATAACTTTCTCATACTTTCTCAAAAAAATTTCCACCACCTCTTGTTTAGAAGAAAATTCAATTCTCTACAACTTCATGTCTCACAAGAATGTCCAAAAAATGCTTCAATAGAGAGGTATGGCTCAAAACATTACAGGTCATTTTCAAAGTCAACAAAAAGTCAACTTTTTGTTTTGAAGATATATTGAGCATGGTAACTCCAATTGAGATGAGACAAAAAAGGTTGGTTATAGGACTCTTAGAGCTTTCTAAAAAGTCCAAGAACACTCAAAAATGTGGAAAATTGAGCAATATACACTATTCAGAAGTTGGGCAATTTTGGACAATTGCACAAAAGGACATTTTGGTCAAAATGCAAAATTTTCCAAATGGGCCTATAATCTTTTGATCCAAACTTGTTCATGACATTATTCTTGACCCATAAATGCTTGGCCTTGGTAATTTTCTATTTTTATGATTTATATTTGAATTTTATAACATTTAATTCAAAAATAAATTGTATAAAATATGAAAATTAAATGTTTTTTCCAAAAGGGCTGATTTTATATCTTCCTTAATGTCTAAGAAAGCCCAAGACTCTTGCCAAATTCGTGATTCATGCATATGGAAAGGAAAAATCAAGTTTTAAGAAAATTTGATTTGTTTTAAATGGAAAATATTTGCACATTGATGGAGCAATCTTTTTTCATTCCTTTTGCCATCCAATTTTCCTCTATAAATACTCAGCATCATAGCCAGCAATAGGGACGAAACCCTAACCCTTAAAACCACCCAAACTCTTGCAATTTTTTTCAAGATTCTTGGAAAATCGAATTTCAAAAAGCAGCCACTCTCAGCCTTTTCCAGCCATCCAAACGTGCTCAGGGGGTAAGTGTGAGTAAGAATACATCATTGTTATAGATCAAAGCAGGCTAAATCGAACCATATACATGCATACATAATCGATTTTTTCTTGAATTCGTATTTTTATTACCAGCCTGTTTTAATTGATTCTAACGTTTGCAATGTGTTCATGAGGTTCCACTGGATTGATCTGGGTCATCGTTTTGGTGCTTGCACGTTAGAAATACGATTTGCCATTATTAGGGCTTTTCGAACTGTTTTGATCGAACCGTGTGATACAGGCATTTTTAGCAGAAACTAAGGCCACCAATGGATTCAGGAGGGTCGATTTAGGGGGGTAGGGTCTCCCTTTTCCATTTATCCTGCGTATTTTTCTTGTTTTCAGTTTCAGGTCATCGGAGAAGACGACCGGAGCTAGGGCTCCGACGTCGCTGACCAAGGTTGACTCCGGCGATGCATGGGTGGCACGATCGTGCGTTCTGATTCGCTCACTCTTTCCACATGGGGTCCACGCGTGCTGACTTTGATTTTCAACTCAACCCTGACGCGTCATCATTCAATTACATTTGTTTTTCAGTTTTCCAACACCAAAGGCCACATGGCGCAGTGGTTAAGGCATGGGATTGGGAAGATACTCTCAAAGGTTGTGGGTTCGAACCACACCAGGACCGGTTTGCATTCCTTTTTTACAAACTTCAACTTTTTCCATATTTTTATATTTTCTTTATTTAATATTTTTTGCATCATTTTAATTCTTTTTCATAATTTTATTTCATGCATTAAAAATCATCAAAATATTTTTTCCTTTTGCATTTATTTTCAGAAAATACTTATTTAATTTATAAAATTAAAAAATACAATTTTGCATGCATATTTCATTTTATTTTTATTTTTGCATTTAAATCATTGTAAATTCATTTTAAATTATTAAAATGCATCTAAAAAATCCCAAAAAAATTATTTTAGCATATTCACATTAGTTCCAGCATGTAATAATTTTCTCATATAAAAAATTGCATTTTTCCTAACATTTTCTCTTATTTCGATTTCATCATATTTTCCGATTTCTCATTCGTTTCACAGGTTGCTCCGATTCAGACGATTTTTCCTTTATCATTCTATTTTTTTCCAATAATGTAACTGTATATGGGATGTAATAGTTTAATTTAGGATTTTATTTTCCGCATTTTAAATTATGTATCTGCCCCAAAGCCTTGTAATAGCGTAGGACATTTACCTTTCCGCACTTTACATTCCGCATTTTACTTTCCGCACCCTATAAATTGCTAGTAATTAGGCGTGTATGGCAAGACTAAAATTGAACATAGCCCACTAATTTTCAAGATAAAATATCTGAAATCAACACACTTCTTTCACACACGCACCCCTTAGGGTAATTCTCTCTCGTTGCCTTTGCGAATTCAAAATGGTCATGTCCCTCGAACGTAGAGGTATTCTAGCACCGTTGCCTTCCAAACAAATCATCATAGTCCCTTCGATACAAAGATCATAGACCCACGATGTCGCCTACGAATACATGATCTTGACCCTCGATTGTCGCCTACGAAAAATGATGATAGTCCCTTCGAATGTGCTAGGATACTGCAAGTTGCTTTCTATGACCATCCGATGTCCCTTCGAATGTCCCGCTTACATCCAACGAATGGAGCTACCTACTAACTAATGGTACGGCTAGCGCTATTCTAAAGGAACGTAGAAGTACAACAAAATGACCAATTCTGAGTGGGTAAATAAGTCTTTTAGTTGCTTGCTCTAAACCAAATGCTTTTCACACCACACACTTTTTTTTCCAAGTTCAAATTCTTTTCAAAACAAAAACATTTCCGAACACTTTGTATACACTCCTACATGAGTCATTACAAAGTCAAAGCGAAATGCCTTTTTTCAAAACATCTTTGTCAGACACACAGAAAACAATTTTAAAAAGTGATCTAGAGCAACTAAGAGCCCGTAGATAACTACGGATGGAAAGGGGTGCTAATACCTTCCCTTTCATAACCATTCTCCGAACTCGTAATCTAACGAAGGTCTTTTTCTATTACTTTTACCTTCCCTTAATTGGATAAAAATAAAAGTCGGTGGCGACTCTTGCTATCCGCACATTTGGATACAAAAATCCTACAAAGTCAGTTCACCGTATCACAGTCCTCAACCAGTGGATTAAGCTCAAAAAACAAGAAATGAAGCCAACATTAACCAGTGTATTAATGAAGGTGGATAATCGAACTAACATTAATACGTGGATTAATGAAAATAAACACGATATCTCAACCAGTGGGTTAAGTTTAAAAATAAAAATAAAGTCAATATCAACCTGTGGATTGACGAAGATGAAAAAAGGAAAACTACTTTCAACTAGTAGGTTGATTCAAATTGATAAAATCCAACCAGTGGGTTAACAATGGGGTGACATGATGACAACTTCAATCAATGGATTGACGCACATGAAATGATGCATATGATGAGTGATCAATGTAGAAAATGGTTTTTTGGACGTGGCCAAAGGGAATTGGATTTTTGTAAGATAGAGCTTGGTTTTCAGTTGAACATGCTGAGTAAGGTTTTAAGCTTTTCAAATGCTTTTTCAATCAGTGGATTCCCCATGAATGGTATGTGTGATTCAATGCATGATTAATGAATGCATGTGTGTATGATTGAGAAATTTAATTTGAATGTTTGGACAAGTGCTTCGGTTGAGAGTCACAGGCAAGATGAAATGAGAAAGAATTATGAAGGTGGTCCTTTGGCAGGATATTGCAAGCATGACTTCCCGACACTTCTTGTGAGATCAGAAATTGTTGATGATTTCAATTGTGTTATACTTTGATATTTGCAAATTAAATTGTCTTTATTAAGTTCCTTTAATAATAAAAATAATAATAAATAATAAATATTAAACAAATCATATGCATTGCATGTCATGCATCATGACACACGCATTCTTGGATTTTCATACTCTCCCAGGTGTCTTATCTGTTTCTCTACTTCATTCAGTCTTCAAGTTGTTGCATTGGTATAACACTCAAGCCAAATCCAAGAAGAAGATGGAAAATCTAGAGCATGAGAATCGCGATATGGGAGAAGAGGTTATCTCCTTAAGGACCAATATGGCCAATTTGACTACTATGGTGGAACAGTTGGTGGCTGCTCAGAATCAGCCCCTACCTCCCCCTCCTTTTCCTCGTATCATTCCAACTGAACAGACAACTGTTATCTTTGTGATTCAAGATGCTCATGTTTCTGTTGTGCCAATGGTTTTCACCGTCCAGAACCGTATGCCTCCTGGTTATCCTTGGGGAATGCCAGATAATTTCATTCCTGAAGGTTACAACTTTACTGCTCAAGTGACTTCCTTGGCTCAATCGGTGGTCGTTTTCGCACCTCCAGTGGTGCATGTTACTCCTGTTTTCAACAAAGAGTTTGATAATCCACTCCCTCCTCCGAGTGAAAGCTTATACTTCTATAATTGAATGGATGATTTCCAAGAACAGTTTGACAAGATGCAAAAAGAGCTAAAAGCCCTCAAAGGGAAAGATCTCTTTGGTGACAATGTCAATGATCTGTTCTTAGTTCCCAATGTGAAAGTGCCTGCTAAATTCATAGTTCCAGAGTTTGATAAGTACAAGGGCAATTATTGTCCTCGTGACCATTTTATGATGTATTTAAGAAGGTTGTCCACTCACACTGAAGACCAGCATCTGCTCACTCACTTCTTTCAAGATAGTTTGACCAGTGCAACTTTGAGATGGTACATGAATCTGGACAACAGTGACATCCATAGATTCAATGATTTGGGTGAAGCTCTTGTGAAGCATTACAATTACAATATCTACATGGCACCTGACGTGATCATTTGAGAGTAATGGTTCAAAAAGATAAGGAATCCTTCAAAGAGTATGCTCAGTGATGACGTGAGCTTGTTGCACAGGTTATGCCTCCACTAAGTGAGCAAGAGATAACCAAAGTTTTCCTGAAGACTTTGGGTCCATTCTATTATAGGAAGGTGGTGGCCAATGCACCTAATGATTTTGCTAAAATGGTGAGCATGGGAGTCCGTCTAGAAGAGGTTGTCCGAGAGGGACGATTGTCGAAAGAAGAAGGATCAAGTGGGGCTAAGAAGCCATCTTTTGGATTATCCAAAAAGAAAGAAGAAGTTAATGTCGTTGTCCAAGACAGGAGAACCAGACCTCCTAACAGACGTCCTCAAAACCAAAAAGTTGTTGTTGTTACCTCTGTTGTATCTATAACTCCAACTATTATCCCTTATAACAAAGCATCTCATCAAGGGCAAGACCCAAATAGAGAACCGTTTGATCCGATTCCAATGAGTTACGCGGAGTTGTATCCATCATTGATTCAGAGGCACTTAGTGCAACCAAGGGCTCCTCTAGCTGCTGTTCCAAATCCTTTTCCATGGTATTACAAAGTTGATCATACCTGTGCATACCACCAAGGAGCTCTAGGGCATAATATTGAGAAGTGTTATCCATTGAAGTCAAAAGTGAAAAAGATGGTCATATCAGGTTTTTTGTCTTTCAAAGACATGGGTCCTAATGTGCAAGGGAATCCGTTGCCCAAACATGGAAATGATGTGAATATGATTGACAGAGAAATCAGGGTTTATGATGTGAATTTGATCATTGGAGATCTTGTGAAGATGCATGTTTCTCTCTGTAAGGTTGGTTATTGCACCCATGATCATGCTTCTTGAGAAATTTCTGTAGTTTTTACAATTTTCGGTAGTGTATCGAAAATTTTAAAATTTTCAGTATTGTACTGGACTTTTCAAAAATCCAGTATTTTTTGAAAATTTCGAAATTTTTCCCCAAAATTTTTGGAAAAACCGATTTTTTTTTTAAAATATTCGATAAAACTCATATTTTCTAAAATCTAGTAATTATTAATGAGGGTATAATTGTAAAAACGTAAATGATGGAGCGTGCCTTGTTTAAGTTTGGGGTTATATTTTAAATCTCTTATATAAGGCCCAAAATCTCACGATCCATCAAACTGTAACCACTCAAACTTTTCGGCGCGAACCCTAATCTCTTTCCATGGCTCACTATCAGCGTTGGACTATCGATCAAGAAAACGTTCTTTGGCACGCAGTGGCCTTCCATCAGATTCCTCGTCGCGGGAAAGAGGCACAATGGCGAAAGATCCTGAATGATGCAAACTATGCGATCCTTCACAGTCGACTTGGGATGCTTTGCGAAGCAAGTATGATAAACTTTTTGAGAACAATACGGCTGCGGTACAACCGGCCGCATCGGCTGCGGAGGAACCGGCAGCGGAAGAACCGGTTGCGGAAGTACCGGCTGCGGTAGTACCGGCTGCGGGAGTACCGGCTTGCGGGTTGCATGTAAATATCAATAAACCAATAATATTAATTATTATCACTATGGTAATATTATTTGGAAGATTTAACATGTCACCCCCAATTATTGTTATTCCAAAAATGTTCCTAAACAAATTGAAGAGGTGAACATGGACCAAATTTTCATTTTTTTTTCTAGAATTTCTGTAGTTTTTAAAAAAAATCAGTTTTTTTGTGAGATTTTCAATTTTTTTGGTGAAAATTTTGAAATATACTGAAATTTATGATATTGAGAAATTTCTGTAGTTTTTACAATTTTCGGTAGTGTATCGAAAATTTTAAAATTTTCGGTATTGTACTGGACTTTTCAAAAATACAGTAGTTTTTGAAAATTCTGAAATTTTTCCCCAAAATTTTTGAAAAAACCGAAATTTTTTAAAAATATTCGATAAAACTCATATTTTCTAAAATCTAGTAATTATTAACGAGGGTATAATTGTAAAAACGTAAATGATGGAGGGTGCCTTGTTTAAGTTTGGGGTGATATTTTAAATCTCTTATTAAAGGCCCAAAATCTCTCGATCCGTCAAACTGTAACCACTCAAACTTTTCGGCGCGAACCCTAATCTCTTTCCATGGCTCACTATCAGCGTTGGACTATCGATCAAGAAAACGCTCTTTGGCACGCAGTGGCCTTCCATCAGATTCCTCGTCGCAGGAAAGAGGCACAATGGCGAAAGATCCTGAATGATGCAAACTATGCGATCCTTCACAGTCGACTTGGGATGCTTTGCGAAGCAAGTATGATAAACTTTTTGAGAACAATACGGTGCGGTACAACCGCATCGGCGGAGGAACCGTGGAAGAACCGTTGAAGTACTGGAGTAGTACCGGAGTACCTTGGGTTGCATGTAAATATCAATAAACCAATAATATTAATTATTATCACTATGGTAATATTATTTGGAAGATTTAACATGTCACCCCCAATTATTGTTATTCCAAAAATGTTCCTAAACAAATTGAAAAGGAGAACATGGACCAAATTTTCATTTTTTTTCTAGAATTTCGTAGTTTTTAAAAAATCGCTTTTTGTGAGATTTTCAATTTTTTGGTGAAAATTTTGAAATATACGAAATTTATGATATTGAGAAATTTCGTAGTTTTAAAATTTTCGTAGTGTATCGAAAATTTTAAAATTTTCGTATTGTCGACTTTTCAAAAATCCAGTATTTTTAGAAAATTCCGAAACTTTTCCCCAAAATTTTTGAGAAAACCGATTTTTTGTTAAAATATTCGATAAAACCCATATTTTCTAAAATCTATTAATTATTAACGAGGGTATAATTGGAAAAGCGTAAATGATGGAGGGTGCCTTGTTTAAGTTTGGGGTGATATTTTAAATCTCTTATTTAAGGCCCAAAATCTCTCGATCCGTCAAACTGTAACCACTCAAACTTTTCGGCGCGAACCCTAATCTCTTTCCATGGCTCACTATCAGCGTTGGACTATCGATCAAGAAAACGTTCTTTGGCACGCAGTGGCCTTCCATCAGATTCCTCGTCGCGGGAAAGAGGCACAATGGCGAAAGATCCTGAATGATGCAAACTATGCGATCCTTCACAGTCGACTTGGGATGCTTTGCGAAGCAAGTATGATAAACTTTTTGAGAACAATACGGCTGCGGTACAACCGGCCGCATCGGCTGCGGAGGAACCGGCAGCGGAAGAACCGGTTGCGGAAGTACCGGCTGCGGTAGTACCGGTGCGGGAGTACCGGCTTGCGGGTTGCATGTAAATATCAATAAACCAATAATATTAATTATTATCACTATGGTAATATTATTTGGAAGATTTAACATGTCACCCCCAATTATTGTTATTCCAAAAATGTTCCTAAACAAATTGAAAAGGAGAACATGGACCAAATTTTCATTTTTTTTTCTAGAATTTCTGTAGTTTTTAAAAAAAATCAGTTTTTTTGTGAGATTTTCAATTTTTTTGGTGAAAAATTTGAAATGTAGTGAAATTTATGATATTGAGAAATTTCTGTAGTTTTTACAATTTTCGGTAGTGTATCGAAAATTTTAAAATTTTCGGTATTGTACTGGACTTTTCAAAAATCCAGTATTTTTTGAAAATTCCTAAACTTTTCCCCAAAATTTTTGAAAAAACCGATTTTTTGTTAAAATATTCGATAAAACCCATATTTTCTAAAATCTAGTAATTATTAACGAGGGTATAATTGTAAAAACGTAAATGATGGAGGGGGCCTTGTTTAAGTTTGGGGTGATATTTTAAATCTCTTATTTAAGGCCCAAAATCTATCGATCCGTCAAACTATAACCACTCAAACTTTTCGGCGCGAACCCTAATCTCTTTCCATGGCTTACTATCAGCGTTGGACTATCGATCAAGAAAACGCTCTTTGGCACGCAGTGGCCTTCCATCAGATTCCTCGTCGCGGGAAAGAGGCACAATGGCGAAAGATCCTTAATGATGCAAACTATGCGATCCTTCAAAGTCGCACATGGGAGGCTTTGCGAAGCAAGTACGATAAACTTTTTGAGAACAATGCGGCTGCGGTACAACCGCCGCGCTGAGAGGAACCGATCATGGAGGAACCGTGAAGAACCGAGCAGTACCGATCGAGGAAGAACCGGTTGCGGAAGTACCGGCTTGTGGGTTGCATGTAAAAATCAATAAACCAATAATATTAATTATTATAACCATGGTCGTATCATTTGGAGGATGTAACATGTCACCCCCAATTTTTGTTATTCCAAATATGTTCCTAAACAAATTGAAGAGGTGAACATGGACCAAATTTTCAATTTTTTTTCTAGAATTTCTGTAGTTTTTAAAAAAAAATCAGTTTTTCTGTGAGATTTTCAATTTTTTTGTTGAAAATTTTGAAATACGCTGAAATTTATGATATTGAGAAATTTCTGTAGTTTTTACAATTTTCAGTAGCGTATCGAAAATTTTAAAATTTTCGGTATTGTACTGGACTTTTCAAAAATACAGTAGTTTTTGAAAATTCTGAAATTTTTCCCCAAAATTTTTGAAAAAACCGAAATTTTTTAAAAATATTCGATAAAACTCATATTTTCTAAAATCTAGTAATTATTAACGAGGGTATAATTGTAAAAACGTAAATGATGGAGGGTGCCTTGTTTAAGTTTGGGGTGATATTTTAAATATCTTATTTAAGGCCCAAAATCTCTCGATCCGTCAAATTGTAACCACTCAAACTTTTCGGCGTGAACCCTAATCTCTTTGCATGGCTCACTATAAGCGTTGGACTATCGATCAAGAAAACGCTCTTTGGCACGCCGTGGCCTTCCATCAGATTCCTCGTCGCGGGAAAGAGGCACAATGGCGAAAGATCCTGAATGATGCAAACTATGCGATCCTTCACAGTCGCACTTGGGAGGCTTTGCGAAGCAAGTACGATAAACTTTTTGAGAACAATGCGGCTGCGGTACAACCGGCCGCATCGGCTGCAGAGAAACCGGCTGGGGAAGTACCGACTTGCGGGTTGCATGTAAAAATCAATAAACCAATAATATTAATTATTATCACCATGGTCATATCATTTGGAGGATTTAACATGTCACCCCCAATTTTTGTTATTCCAAAAATTTTCCTAAACAAATTGAAGATGTGAACATGGATCAAATTTTCAGTTTTTTTTCTAGAATTTCTGTAGTTTTTTTTTAAAAAAATCAGGTTTTTTGTGAGATTTTCAATTTTTTTGGTGAAAATTTTGAAATATACTGAAATTTATGATATTGAGAAATTTCTGTAGTTTTTACAATTTTCGGTAGTTTATCGAAAATTTTAAAATTTTCAAGATTGTCGGCCTTTTCAAAATCCAAGATTTTTGAAAATTTCGAAATTTTTCCCCAAAATTTTTGGAAAAACCGAAATTTTTTTAAAATATTCGATAAAACTCAAATTTCCTAAAATCTAGTAATTATTAACGAGGGTATATTTGTAAAAACGTAAATGATGGAGGGTGCCTTGTTTAAGTTTGGGGTGATATTTTAAATCTCTTATTTAAGGCCCAAAATCTCTCGATCCAAATAACCACTCAAACTTTTCGCGAACCCTAATCTCTTTCCATGGCTCACTATCAGCGTTGGACTATCGATCAAGAAAACGTTCTTTGGCACGCAGTGGCCTTCCATCAGATTCCTCGTCGCGGGAAAGAGGCACAATGGCGAAAGATCCTGAATGATTCAAAATATGCGATCCTTCACAGTCGCACTTGGGAGGCTTTGCGAAGCAAGTACGATAAACTTTTTGAGAACAATGCGGCTGCGGTACAACCGCCGCATGGAGGAACCGCCGAGAAAAACCGGATGCGAAGAACCTGGAAGTACCGCGAGATCTAAGTACCGCGGGTTGCATGTAAAAATCAATAAACCAATAATATTAATTATTATCACCATGGTCATATCATTTGGAGGATTTAACAGGTCACCCCCAATTTTTGTTATTCTAAAAATGTTCCTAAGCAAATTGAAGAGGTGAACATGGACCAAATTTTCAGTTTTTTTTCTAGAATTTCTGTAGTTTTGTAAATAAATTCATATTTTTTGTGAGATTTTCAATTTTTTTGGTGAAAATTTTGAAATATACTGAAAATTATGATATTGAGAAATTTCTGTAGTTTTGACAATTTTCGGTAGTATATCGAAAATTTTAAAATTTTCGGTATTGTACTGGACTTTTCAAAAGTCCAGTATTTTTTGAAAATTCCGAAATTTTTCCCCAAAAATTTTGAAAAAAATGAAATTTTTAAAAATATTCGATAAAACTCATATTTTCTAAAATCTAGTAATTATTAACGAGGGTATAATTGTAATAACGTAAATGATGGAGGGTGCCTTGTTTAAGTTTGGGGTGATATTTTAAATCTCTTATTAAAGGCCCAAAATCTCTCGATCCTTCAAACTGTAACCACTCAAACTTTCCGGCGCGAATCCTAATCTCTTTCCATGGCTCACTATCAGCGTTGGACTATCGATCAAGAAAACGCTCTTTGGCACGCAGTGGCCTTCCATCAGATTCCTCGTCGCAGGAAAGAGGCACAATGGCGAAAGATCCTGAATGATGCAAACTATGCGATCCTTCACAGTCGACTTGGGATGCTTTGCGAAGCAAGTATGATAAACTTTTTGAGAACAATACGGCTGCGGTACAACCGGCCGCATCGGCTGCGGAGGAACCGGCAGCGGAAGAACCGGTTGCGGAAGTACCGGCTGCGGTAGTACCGGTGCGGGAGTACCGGCTTGCGGGTTGCATGTAAATATCAATAAACCAATAATATTAATTATTATCACTATGGTAATATTATTTGGAAGATTTAACATGTCACCCCCAATTATTGTTATTCCAAAAATGTTCCTAAACAAATTGAAAAGGAGAACATGGACCAAATTTTCATTTTTTTTTCTAGAATTTCTGTAGTTTTTTAAAAAAATCAGTTTTTTTGTGAGATTTTCAATTTTTTTGGTGAAAATTTTGAAATATACTGAAATTTATGATATTGAGAAATTTCTGTAGTTTTTACAATTTTCGGTAGTGTATCGAAAATTTTAAAATTTTCGGTATTGTACTGGACTTTTCAAAAATCCAGTATTTTTTGAAAATTCCGAAATTTTTCCCCAAAAATTTTGAAAAAACCGATTTTTTTTTAAAATATTCGATAAAACTCATATTTTCTAAAATCTATTAATTATTAACGAGGGTATAATTGGGGAAAAGCGTAAATGATCGAGGGTGCCTTGTTTAAGTTTGGGGTGATATTTTAAATCTCTTATTTAAGGCCCAAAATCTCTCGATCCGTCAAACTGTAACCACTCAAACTTTTCGGCGCGAACCCTAATCTCTTTCCATGGCTCACTATCAGCGTTGGACTATCGATCAAGAAAACGTTCTTTGGCACGCAGTGGCCTTCCATCAGATTCCTCGTCGCGGGAAAGAGGCACAATGGCGAAAGATCCTGAATGATGCAAACTATGCGATCCTTCACAGTCGACTTGGGATGCTTTGCGAAGCAAGTATGATAAACTTTTTGAGAACAATACGGCTGCGGTACAACCGGCCGCATCGGCTGCGGAGGAACCGGCAGCGGAAGAACCGGTTGCGGAAGTACCGGCTGCGGTAGTACCGGTGCGGGAGTACCGGCTTGCGGGTTGCATGTAAATATCAATAAACCAATAATATTAATTATTATCACTATGGTAATATTATTTGGAAGATTTAACATGTCACCCCCAATTATTGTTATTCCAAAAATGTTCCTAAACAAATTGAAAAGGAGAACATGGACCAAATTTTCATTTTTTTTTCTAGAATTTCTGTAGTTTTTTAAAAAAATCAGTTTTTTTGTGAGATTTTCAATTTTTTTGGTGAAAATTTTGAAATATACTGAAATTTATGATATTGAGAAATTTCTGTAGTTTTTAAAATTTTCGGTAGTGTATCGAAAATTTTAAAATTTTCGGTATTGTACTGGACTTTTCAAAAATCCAGTATTTTTAGAAAATTCCGAAACTTTTCCCCAAAATTTTTGAAAAAACCGATTTTTTGTTAAAATATTCGATAAAACCCATATTTTCTAAAATCTATTAATTATTAACGAGGGTATAATTGGAAAAGCGTAAATGATCGAGGGTGCCTTGTTTAAGTTTGGGGTGATATTTTAAATCTCTTATTTAAGGCCCAAAATCTCTCGATCCGTCAAACTGTAACCACTCAAACTTTTCGGCGCGAACCCTAATCTCTTTCCATGGCTCACTATCAGCGTTGGACTATCGATCAAGAAAATGTTCTTTGGCACGCAGTGGCCTTCCATCAGATTCCTCGTCGCGGGAAAGAGGCACAATGGCGAAAGATCCTGAATGACGCCAAATATGCGATCCTTCACAGTCGCACTTGGGAGGCTTTGCGAAGCACGATAAACTTTTAGAACAATGCGGTCAGACAACCGCCGCACCATGCAGGAACCTATCATAAGTACCGATTGCATGTAAAAATCAATAAACCAATAATATTAATTATTATCACCATGGTCATATCATTTGGAGGATTTAACATGTCACCCCCAATTTTTGTTATTCCAAAAATGTTCCTAAATAAATTGAAGAGGTAAACATGGACCAAATTTCAGTGTTTTTTTCTAGAATTTCTGTAGTTTTTAAAAAAAAAATCAGTTTTTTTGTGAGATTTTCAATTTTTTTGGTGAAAATTTTGAAATATACTGAAATTTATGATATTGAGAAATTTCTGTAGTTTTACAATTTTCGTGTATCGAAAATTTTAAAATTTTCGGATAATCGGACTTATCTAAATCCAAGATTTTTGAAAATTCCGAAATTTTTCCACAAAAATTTTGAAAAAAACGAATTTTTTTTAAAATATTCGATAAATATCATATTTTCTAAAATCTAGTAATTATTAACGTGGGTATAATTGTAAAAACGTAAATGATGGAGGGTGCCTTGTTTAAGTTTGGGGTGATATTTTAAATATCTTATTTAAGGCCCAAAATCGCTCGATTCGTCAAACTGTAACCACTCAAACTTTTCGGCGCGAACCCTAATCTCTTTCCATGGCTCACTATCAGCGTTGGACTATCGATCAAGAAAACGTTCTTTGGCACGCAATGGCCTTCCATCAGTTTCCTCGTCGCGGGAAAGAGGCACAATGGCGAAACATACTGAATGATGCAAACTATGCGATCCTTCACAACGACTTGGGAGGCTTTACAAGTACGACAAAATTTTTGAAAACAATGCGGTCTACCCCGCAGGTCATGGAGGAACCGTGGAAGAACCGGTCAAGTACCGCGAAGTACCGCCGCGAAGTACGGCCCATACCGTCAGGTTGCATGTAAAAGTCAATAAACCAATAATATTAATTATTATCACCATGGTCATATCATTTGGAGGATTTAACATGTCACCCCCAATTATTGAAGAGGTGAACATGGACCAAATTTTTAGTTTTTTTTCAAGAATTTCTGTAGTTTTTTAAAAAAAAATCAGTTTTTTTGTGAGATTTTCAATTTTTTTGATGATAATTTTGAAATATACTGAAATTTATGATATTGAGAAATTTCTGTAGTTTTTACAATTTTCGGTAGTGTATCGAAAATTTTAAAATTTTCAGTATTGTACTGGCCTTTTCAAAAATCCAGTATTCTTTGAAAATTTCGAAATTTTTCCACAAAATTTTTGGAAAAACCGAAATTTTTTTAAAATATTCAATAAAACTCATATTTTCTAAAATCTAGTAATTATTTATGAGGGTATAATTGTAAAAACGTAAATGGTGGAGGGTGCCTTGTTTATGTTTGGGGTGATATTTTAAATCTCTTATTTAAGGCCCAAAATCTCTCGATCCGTCAAACTGTAACCACTCAAACTTTTCGGCACGAACCTTAATCTCTTTCCATGGCTCACTATCAGCGTTGGACTATCGATCAAGAAAACGTTCTTTGGCACGCAGTGGCCTTCCATCAGATTTCCTCGTCGCGGGAAAGAGGCACAATGGCGAAAGATCCTGAATGATGCAAACTATGCGATCCTTCACAATCGCACTTGGGAGGCTTTGCGAAGCAAGTACGATAAACTTTTTGAGAACAATGCGGCTGCGGTACAATTGGCCGCACCGGCATGGAGGAACTGGTCATGACGAACCGCCGGAACTACCGATCGCGAAGTACCGGCATAAGAACATGAAGTAAGTAGTACCCCATGGGTTGCATGTAAAAATCAATAAACCAATAATATTAATTATTATCACCATGGTCATATCATTTGGAGGATTTAACATGTCACCCTTAATTTTTATTATTCCAAAAATGTTCCTAAACAAATTGAAGAGGTGAACATGGACCAAATTTTCAGTTTTTTTTTCTAGAATTTCAGTAGTTTTTTCAAAAAAACAGTTTTTTTGTGAGATTTTCAATTTTTTTGGTGAAAATTTTACAATTTTCGGTAGTGTATCGAAAATTTTAAAATTTTCAGTATTGTATTGGACTTTTCGAATATCCAGTATTTTTTGAAATTCCGAAATTTTTCCCCAAAAATTTTGAAAAAACCGAATTTTTTTTAAAATATTCGATAAAACTCATATTTTCAAAAATCTAGTAATTATTAACGAGGGTAAAATTGTAAAAACGTAAATGATGGAGGGTGTCTTGTTTAAGTTTGGGGTGATATTTTAAATATCTTATTTAAGGCCCAATATCTCTCGATCCGTCAAACTGTAACCACTCAAACTTTTCAGCGCGAACCCTAATCTTTTTCCATGGCTCACTATCAGCGTTGGATTATCGATCAAGAAAACGCTCTTTGGCACGCAGTGGCCTTCCATCAGATTCCTCGTCGCGGGAAAGAGGCACAATGGCGAAAGATCCTGAATGATGCAAACTATGTGATCCTTCACAATCGCACTTGGGAGGCTTTGCGAAGCAAGTACGATAAACTTTTTGAGAACAATGCGGTACAACCGCCGCACCGCGCAGAGGAACCTTGTGGAAGAACCGATCTGAAGTACCGATCATGGTAGTACCCTTGGGGTTGCATGTAAAAATCAATAAACCAATAATATTAATTATTATCACCATGGTCATATCGTTTGGAGGATTTAACATGTCACCCCCAATTTTTGTTATTCCAAAAATGTTCCTAAACAAGTTGAAGAGGTGAACATGGATCAAATTTTCAGTGTTTTTTTCTAGAATTTCTGTAGTTTTTTAAAAAAAATCAGTTCTTTTGGTGAAAATTTTGAAATATACTGAAATTTATGATATTCAGAAATTTCTGTAGTTTTTACAATTTTAGTGTATCGAAAATTTTAAAATTTTCGGTATTGTATCGACTTTTCAAAATCCAAGATTTTTTAAAATTCCGAAATTTTTCCCCACAAATTTTGAAAAAACCGAATTTTTTTTAAAATATTCGATAAAACTCATATTTTCTAAAATCTAGTAATTATTAACGAGGGTATAATTGTAAAAACGTAAATGATGGAGGGTGCCTTGTTTAAGTTTGGGGTGATATTTTAAATCTCTTATTTAAGGCCCAAAATCTCTCGATCCGTCAAACTGTAACCACTCAAACTTTTCGGCGCGAACCCTAATCTCTTTCCATGGCTTACTATCAGCGTTGGTCTATCGATCAAGAAAACGCTTTTTGGCACGCAGTGGCCTTGCATCAGATTCCTCGTCGCGGGAAAGAGGCACAATGGAGAAAGATCATGAATGATGCAAACTATGCGATCCCTCACAGTCGCACTTGGGAGGCTTTGCGAAGCAAGTACAATAAACTTTTTGAGAACAATGCGGTCATGCAGATAACCGCCACGCAGAGGAACCTCAGGTGGAAATGTATCGAAGTACCATGGGTTGCATGTAAAAATCAATAAACCAATAATATTAATTATTACCATCATGGTCATATCATTTGGAGGATTTAACATGCCACCCCCAATTTTTGTTATTCCAAAAATGTTCCTAAACAAATTGAAGAGGTGAACATGGACCAAATTTTTAGTTTTTTTGTGAGATTTTCAATTTTTTTGGTGAAAATTTTGAAATATACTGAAATTTATGATATTGAGAAATTTCTGTAGTTTTTACAATTTTCGGTAGTGTATCGAAAATTTTAAAATTTTCGGTATTGTACTGGACTTTTCAAAAATCCAGTATTTTTTGAAAATTCTGAAATTTTTCCCCAAAAATTTTGAAAAAACCGAAATTTTTTTAAAATATTCGATAATACTCATATTTTCTAAAATCTAGTAATTATTAACGAGGGTATAATTGTAAAAACGTAAATGATGAAGGGTGCCTTGTTTAAGTTTGGGGTGATATTTTAAATCTCTTATTTAAGGCCCAAAATCTCGATCCGTCAAATCAGAACCACTCAAATATCCGAATCGATCTCACGCATTGGCGCATCCCCGCCGCACAATGGCGAAAGATATGCGCACGATCAAACTTTTTGAGCAAGACGAAAACAGAACATAACCAACAGCACGTTATGGAGGAACCGGCTGCGGAAGAACCGGCTGCGGAAGTTGTAACGCCCGTTTTTATTTAATATTATAATATATTAATATTCTGAATTACCGTTTGACGATTGTTTTGGCGATTTAAAATAATTATATTAATTAATATATCTATTAATTTATCGGCGACGTTTGCTCGTCCGTAAAATATTATTCGATCCGATATTTTAATTCCCCGGAATTATTTTAATTGATTGAATTAATTATATTAATGATATAATTAGAAAGGGGTGTGGGAAGCATTTTGTTAGAATTGGGTTTTTTTTCACCCTTGGTTTACTAGTAAGGAAATACCATTATAAGAATCATTTTCTCCTCATTTTCCTTCCATTCCAAAATACCAAAAACCAAACATGAGAATTTGGAAGCTAGTAAGAAAACAAGTTATAAAAACCATTTTCTTCTCCGTTTCCTTCCATTGTGAACACAAAACCAAAAATAGAAACTAGAGAGGAAAAGAAGGGGTTTTGGGAGAAGAAGAACAAGAGGAGAAGATGAGGGAAATCTTGAGCAAGAGAGGAAGCTTGAGGTTGAACTTTGGAGCATCACCATGAATCATCCAAGCTAGAGGTAAGGGGTTTTATTTTCCTTTCCATATAGTTAGGGTTTGATGGATATGTTGTGGATTTAGGAAAAATTAGTATTTTGATCCATGGGGTTATAGTTTACCATTGTTTTGGTGTTGTGTTGTTGTTGTTGAAATTCTCAATTGATGGTAGAAGTATGTTTTGATGTTGTATTTGAGGTATATATGTTGTGTTGATGATAAGAGATGGTGAGTTAGTGATAAGAGATGTTTGGTGGGTTTAGTTTGAATTGAGGAAAAATTGATAGTAGAATTTTATGATTTTGTTGGTTGATTGTTGAAATGTTAGAGGAGTTAAAATTGGTGTAGAGATTATGAATAATATTATTATTAATTATTATTAGTAAGGTAGAATGAAAATAAAATGAAAAAAATAAGATGAAAATATACGGATGAAAATATAAGATGAAAATATAAAATGAAAATATAAGATGAAAATATATGAAATGCAAATAGAAAGTAAAACAAAACAACAAAAGTTGAAAAAAAAACCATAAAAAAATTGGGTTACAGTGGAATAAACTTAACGCAGGGAATGGAAATTTTGGATGGAAGCCATCCTTCACATTGGCAACCGCCTCCATCTTCTTGCTGCCCTTAGGGCGTGCGTCTCCAAATGAAGGGGGGGCTGCAATGAAACATTAAGTTTTGGGCTTGCTTGTATGTCGTTTTTTTGTTTTGCTGTCAACAAAATCACCTGCATAATTTTGGTTTCTCTTAGTTTCAATTTCCATTGTTAGTTTCAATTTCCATATTAATTCATACTACTAGTTAGTATTAATAAAATATAATTAGAGAATAAGTTAGTCGATTAAATTTGGGACCCGGTTATGTTCCGATTTTCCAATTCCGGTAAATTCGACGGCGGAGCAAGTTGCTCTGAATTCAACGAAAATTGACGTGCTAGCTAAGTTTGACGTGTAGAACGTAGTGGTGAGGTTAGTTTTTAGAAATTACGAGTTTTTATGAGACGACTCGAAACAAGCCAATTTACGGTAAAATTGCATCGGACGGTGTTTTAGTAGATTTAAGGTACGAATGGACAATCTGATTTCGACGTCGACAATTAGGATTAATACCGGTTGTTAAGAATAGCTTTCGTGATGATTATTGACATTTTGACTATTTTTCCGTTTTCGGAATTTAGCGAATTAATTGATAACGGTGCGGTGTTAATAAACGTAAGTTTTGCGATGGTGTATTTATTAAAGAATACTTGTTGATGTGCAATGTGATGATTAAATTGAGGTTGTTAATAAATGCTTCCGATTTGTGAATGCATGACTTTTGATGAATTTATTTGTGATGTGTGCATAATGCAATTATGATGCGATGTTATATTTATCTTGTTTTGGATCAATTATGGCGATGTGGGCTTTATGCCAATTTAAATGAGCGAAGATGTTGTTTTTGTGTTGTGTTGTTTTATTGTCGAGTCACATACATTTCATAAGCGAAGAGGGCTTTTATGCCAAGCGATGATGGCTTTTATGCCAAGCGATGATGGCTTTTATGCCGAGCGAAGATCGGCTTTATGCCAAGTGTCCCTAATTACGGACAAAGCGATGGGTACCACATGCATAACATAGTCGTGTCTCATGGAGTCGGTTATGTTTATGTTTGAGTTGTTTGGCGTTGGGTTTTGTTGATTGATGGATGATATTGAATTGCGATGATATATTTTGTGATGATGTTGTGATGATGGGCTTTATGCCAAAAGCGAAGATGGGCTTTATGCCAAAAGCGAAGATGGGCTTTATGCCAAAAGCGAAGATGGGCTTTAGCCAATTTGTGATGATTTGTTATATTGCTTATATTACTAGCATTATTTAATGTTGTTGGTTGATGTTGTTGTTTAAGACTACCGTGTTAATTAGTGATGTATTAGTTTGTGACGACTTCGTGGTGACGGAGGGTTATGTGTTGTTGCGACGTTTTATGCCGATGAGGCTATGGTGATAAGGTGTAGATTATACACATTAGGATGACGAGTAAAGTAAGTGAGTTTTGATTATGTGTTGGAATTACAATTATTAATCTATACCCTTTATAATTCCGAAACTATATATATATATATATATATATATATATATATATATATATATATATATATATATATATATATATATATATATATATATATATATATATATATATCATGCCTTTAATTGTATGTTCGAGTATCTCACCCTTTACTTGTTTAGCTACCTATATATTGGTAACGCAGGTTGAAGATGGAGTTTATAGTCGTTAGTCGTGTTTTGTCGCCCGACACGTAGCACGGGGAATATTTATGTTGTCATTGTTGTTGTTCTTTTGTTGCTTTCCATTTGTAAATAAGAATAATAAATTATAAAAACATGATTTTGATGAGGAAGTTTAATAAAGGAGATGTGTTGATTTCTATGAATCAATTTATGTTTTCTCGCGATGCTATGTATCCGAAATTTATACTTTAAAGTAATGTTTAAAGTGAGTTGTTTTGATGGTGTAACGCAAGATTTAATTTATGAAAATTTAAAATTACTCGATTTTTGCATATTAAACTTTGGGTAGAATTGGGTGTTCTGTATACCGATCGGAAGTACCGGTTATGTAGTACCATTATGGGTTGCATGTAAAAATCAATAAACCAATAATATTAATTATTAACACCATGGTCATATCATTTGGAGGATTTAACATGTCACCCCCAATTTTTTTATTCCAAAAATGTTCCTAAACAAATTGAAGAGGTGAACATGGACCAAATTTTCAGTTTTTTTTCTAGAATTTCTGTAGTTTTTAAAGAAAAATTAGTTTTTTTTGTGAGATTTTCAATTTTTTTGGTGAAAATTTTGAAATATACTGAAATTTATGATATTGAGAAATTTCTGTAGTTTTTACAATTTTCGGTAGTGTATCGAAAATTTTAAAATTTTCGGTATTGTACTGGACTTTTCGAAAATCCAGTATTTTTTGAAAATTCCGAAATTTTTCCCAAACAATTTTGAAAAAACCGATTTTTTTTTAAAATATTCGATAAAACTCATATTTTCTAAAATCTAGTAACTATTAACGAGGGTATAATTGTAAAAACGTAAATGATGGAGGGTGTCTTGTTTAAGTTTGGGGTGATATTTTAAATATCTTATTTAAGGCCCAAAATCTCTCGATCCGTCAAACTGTAACCACTCAAACTTTTCGGCGCGAACCCAAATCTCTTTCCATGGCTCACTATCAGCGTTGGATTATCGATCAAGAAAACGCTCTTTGGCACGCAGTGGCCTTCCATCAGATTCCTCGTCGCGGGAAAGAGGCACAATGGCGAAAGGTCCTGAGTGATGCAAACTATGTGATCCTTCACAGTCACACTTGGGAGGCTTTGCAAAGCAAGTACGATAAACTTTTTGAGAACAATGTGGCTGCGGTACAACCGGCCGCACCGGCTGCGGAGGAACCGACTGCGGAGGAACCGACTGCGGAAGAAACTGTTGCGGAAGTACCGACTGCGGAAGTACCGGTTGCGGAAGAACCGGCTGCGGAAGTATCGGCTGCGGTAGTACCGGCTTGCGGGTTGCATGTAAAAATCAATAAACCAATAATATTAATTATTATCACCATGGTCATATCGTTTGGAGGATTTAACATGTCACCCCCAATTTTTGTTATTCCAAAAATGTTCCTAAACAAATTGAAGAGGTGAACATGGACCAAATTTTCAGTTTTTTTTCTAGAATTTCTGTAGTTTTTAAAGAAAAATTAGTTTTTTTGTGAGATTTTCAATTTTTTTGGTGAAAATTTTGAAATATACTGAAATTTATGATATTGAGAAATTTCGTAGTTTTACAATTTTCTAGTGTATCGAAAATTTTAAAATTTTCGTATTGTAATCGACTTTTCGAAAATCCAATATTTTTGAAAATTCAAATTTTTCCCAAAAATTGAAAACCGATTTTTTTAAAATATTCGATAAAACTCATATTTTCTAAAATCTAGTAATTATTAACGAGGGTATAATTGTAAAACATAAATGATGGAGGGTATCTTGTTTAAGTTTCGGTGATATTTTAAATATCTTATTTAAGGCCCAAAATCTCTCGATCCGCAAACCAGAACCACTCAAACTTTTCGCGAACCCTAATCTCTTTCCATGGCTCACTATCGCTGGATTATCGATCAAGAAAACGCTCTTGGCACGCAGTGGCCTTCCATCGATTCCTCGTCGGGAAAGAGGCACAATGGCGATAGATCCGGATGATGCAAACTATGTGATCCTTCACACCGCACTTGGGAGGCTTTGCAAGCACGATAAACTTTTGAGAACAATGTGGTGCGGTACAACCGCCGCACCAAATGGAGGAACCGCTGGAAGAACTATGAAGTACCGATCTGAAGTATCCGGAAGAACCGTCATGGAAGTACCGCGGTAATGCCATGGGTTGCATGTAAAAATCAATAAATCAATAATATTAATTATTATCACCATGGTCATATCGTTTGGAGGATTTAACATGTCACCCCCAATTTTTGTTATTCCAAAAATGTTCCTAAACAAATTGAAGAGGTGAACATGGACCAAATTTTCAGTTTTTTTACTAGAATTTCTGTAGTTTTTAAAGAAAAATTAGTTTTTTTGTGAGATTTTCAATTTTTTTGGTGAAAATTTTAAAATATACTGAAATTTATGATATTGAGAAATTTCTGTAGTTTTTACAATTTTCGGTAGTGTATTGAAAATTTTAAAATTTTCGGTATTGTACTGGACTTTTCGAAAATCCAGTATTTTTTGAAAATTCCGAAATTTTTCCCAAACAATTTTGAAAAAACCGATTTTTTTTTAAAATATTCGATAAAACTCATATTTTCTAAAATCTAGTAACTATTAACGAGGGTATAATTGTAAAAACGTAAATGATGGAGGGTGTCTTGTTTAAGTTTGGGGTGATATTTTAAATATCTTATTTAAGGCCCAAAATCTCTCGATCCGTCAAACTGTAACCACTCAAACTTTTCGGCGCGAACCCAAATCTCTTTCCATGGCTCACTATCAGCGTTGGATTATCGATCAAGAAAACGCTCTTTGGCACGCAGTGGCCTTCCATCAGATTCCTCGTCGCGGGAAAGAGGCACAATGGCGAAAGGTCCTGAGTGATGCAAACTATGTGATCCTTCACAGTCACACTTGGGAGGCTTTGCAAAGCAAGTACGATAAACTTTTTGAGAACAATGTGGCGGTACAACCGCCGCACCGGTGGAGGAACCGATCGGAGGAACCGATCATGAAGAAATCTATGAAGTACCGATCGAAGTACGGTATGGAAGAACCGTCATGAAGTATTTTGTAGTACCATGGGTTGCATGTAAAAATCAATAAACCAATAATATTAATTATTATCACCATGGTCATATCGTTTGGAGGATTTAACATGTCACCCCCAATTTTTGTTATTCCAAAAATGTTCCTAAACAAATTGAAGAGGTGAACATGGACCAAATTTTCAGTTTTTTTTCTAGAATTTCTGTAGTTTTTAAAGAAAAATTAGTTTTTTGTGAGATTTTCAATTTTTTTGGTGAAAATTTTGAAATATACTGAAATTTATGATATTGAGAAATTTCTGTAGTTTTTACAATTTTCGGTAGTGTATCGAAAATTTTAAAATTTTCGGTATTGTACTGGACTTTTCGAAAATCCAATATTTTTTGAAAATTCCGAAATTTTTCCCCAAAAAAATTGAAAAAACCGATTTTTTTTTAAAATATTCGATAAAACTCATATTTTCTAAAATCTAGTAATTATTAACGAGGGTATAATTGTAAAAACATAAATGATGGAGGGTATCTTGTTTAAGTTTCGGGTGATATTTTAAATATCTTATTTAAGGCCCAAAATCTCTCGATCCGTCAAACTGTAACCACTCAAACTTTTCGGCGCGAACCCTAATCTCTTTCCATGGCTCACTATCAGCGTTGGATTATCGATCAAGAAAACGCTCTTTGGCACGCAGTGGCCTTCCATCAGATTCCTCGTCGCGGGAAAGAGGCACAATGGCGATAGATCCTGGATGATGCAAACTATGTGATCCTTCACAGTCGCACTTGGGAGGCTTTGCGAAGCAAGTACGATAAACTTTTTGAGAACAATGTGGTGCGGTACAACCGCCGCACAATGGAGGAACCGGCCGCGAAGAACTCGCTATGGAAGTACCGATCAAAGTATCGTGAAGAACCGGAAGTACCTATAGTACGGCGGGTTGCATGTAAAAATCAATAAATCAATAATATTAATTATTATCACCATGGTCATATCGTTTGAGGATTTAACATGTCACCCCAATTTTGTTATTCCAAAATGTTCCTAAACAAATTGAAGAGGTGAACATGGACCAAATTTTCGCTTTTTACTAGAATTTCGTAGTTTTAAAGAAAAATTAGTTTTTGTGAGATTTTCAATTTTTTGGTGAAAATTTTAAAATATATGAAATTTATGATATTGAGAAATTTCTGTAGTTTTTACAATTTTCGGTAGTGTATTGAAAATTTTAAAATTTTCGTATTGTAATCGACTTTTCAAAATCCAAGATTTTTGAAAATTCCGAAATTTTTCCCGAAAAATTTTGGAAAAACCGATTTTTTTTAAAACATTCAATAAAACTCATATTTTCTAAAATCTAGTAATTATTAACGAGGGTATAATTGTAAAAACGTAAATGATGGAGGGTGTCTTGTTTAAGTTTGGGGTGATATTTTAAATATCTTATTTAAGGCCCAAAATCTCTCGATCCGTCAAATTGTAACCACTCAAACTTTTCAGCGCGAACCCTAAATCACTATCAGCGTTGGATTATCGATCAAGAAAACGCTCTTTGGCACGCAGTGGCCTTCCATCAGATTCCTCGTCGTGGGAAAGAGGCACAATGGCGAAAGATCCTGAATGATGCAAACTATGCGATCCTTCACAGTCGCACTTGGGAGGCTTTGCGAAGCAAGTACGGTAAACTTTTTGAGAACAATGCGGCTGTGGTACAACCGGCCGCACCGGCTACTAAGAACCGCTGGAAGAACCGTTGGAAGTGGCATGTAGTACCGATCGGAAGTACCGCAAAAGTAATTGATCCCAGTATATTTCAACATTCTTTCTGTTATTGTTTTTTTCTCCTGAATTTTTGACGTAAAATTATAACTTTATACGGATGTTATGCGAATGTCCTGCGTATAATTATAACTTTATATCATTATAACTTTATATCGATGCTATGCGAATGTCCTGAGGAAGCCTATAATTATAACTTTATATCGATGCTATGCGATTGTCCTGCGGAAGCCTATAATTATAACTTTATATTGATGTTATGCGATTGTCCTGCGTATAATTATAACTTTATATCGATGCTATGCGAATGTCCTGAGGAAGCCTATAATTATAACTTTATATCAATGCTATGCGAATGTCCTTCGGAAGCCTATAATTATAACTTTAGATCGATGTTATGCGATTGTCCTGCGTATAATTATAACTTTATATTGATGTTATGCGAATGTCCTGAGGAAGCCTATAATTATAACTTTATATCGATGTTATGCGAATGTCCTGCGGAAGCCTATAATTATAACTTTAGATCGATGTTAATGCGAATGTCCTGCGTAATTTGATACAGCTTGTTCCAAGATCAAACTGGTGGTAAGTGTTTAGAAAATTGATATTGATACATTGTTGATTTAGTGTTTAGAAAATTGTTTCTTATTTGAAAAATGTTTTTTACTTTTGTTTTGACAGACCTTTCACCTCAGCTGGAGACCCCATCAATGTAATCGAGCAGACCTTGCATGATTCGGGAAATGACGTTGCTAGTTGGCTTGCTGATCAACCGGACGGTACATGCCATCATTGATTGATCTATCTAGTTTAGCTAATTTGACATGTTATATGCTATTCGACATTATATATGCTATCGTTCAGCTCTTCGACATTATACACCCCTAACTTATAAAGTATAACGCTCTTTCGAAAATTTGATGTCCACTTTTATAATATTAAATTGACAAGACAATAACAATAATTATTATGATTGAAATAAATTAACAATCTCTCAAAAAAAACATTACAAAATTGAGAGATCTAATTTATTTCTTGAGAGAAAATGTCTGAGAAAAATAAATTGAAACAACTTAAGACTCTTTTTATTTATGTTTTCTTGGATTTTATAATTGAAGACTCTATTTTGCTTCAGGAATGAAATGTGTTATGTTTGGTATGTACAGGTAATCATCCCTAGAAGTTGCTATGACAGAATTTGAGAAGAAGGCACTGCACCAGTCGTATTAAGATTTTTTTTTGTAGAAAATACTCAGAACAGTTTGAAATAAGCTGAAAACATATTGATTTTAGGAATTTATGTAATATAGGCAATCATCCTAGAAGTTAGAAGTTGCTATGGCAGACAATTTCTGAATTTGAGAAGGCATTGCACCAGTCTTAAGATTTTTTTGTAGAATATACTCATAGAGAACAACTTGAAATAAGCTGAAAACATATTGATTTTAGGAATTTATGTAATATAGGCAATCATCCTAGAAGTTAGAAGTTGCTATGGCAGACAATTTCTAAATTTGAGAAGGCATTGCACCAGTCTTAAGATTTTTTTGTAGAATATACTCATAGAGAACAGCTTGAAATAAGCTGAAAACATATTGATTTTAGGAATTTTATGTAATATGATTTTAGGAATTTATGTAATATTCTGTTATTTGTTGATTGGTATGTTCATACTTCCATTATCCCCATTTTGCAATTGTTTGAGTTCTACCCTTTACAAATTTGGTGTATTGGCCTAAATTTAGATGAGATGGTAGTAAGTGCTCCGAGGAATTTTGCGGTCTAAATTGTGTTATATATGCAATAAAATAGAGTAGAAAAAAAAAAAGAATATTGGGAATGAAGATCATGTTAAGATATCAAAAACTCTATATGAAGCCCTTAATTGAAATTAAAAACTAGAGGTATCTCAACATATCAAGCATGCCTCCTATGTATTCATGCATATACCACACTCTTGGTGAGTCATCTAAAGACGAATTCCTACTCCTACCTGTTAGTTGACCTGAGAAGTTCAAATATTCATCATAAACCCTGAAGACTTTCTATATTTTTAATATAAGTAAAAGAGAATATGAAAGTGTGTCGAAAAATCGAACAACCAAGGTATGCAAATTGGGACATTGTGTCTATCGGTATTGTTGCCTTAGAAAGTAAGGCATACCATTTTTGGGAATGTAAATAACACCTTGTTGCTTGACCTGCAAGTACCATAGGATTTCTTTATTAAACAAAAGATACTTTGATTGTCATTGTGAAAAATGATATCATAAATCATCTTATAAAATATCAAGAATAATCATGAATTAAATGTAAAAAACTTTAGCCTATATTTAGACACGCGGTGGGTCATTATTGTTGCACGTTTAAAATCTTTTTCTTCGTAATTTTGAGAAGCTGACATGTGTTGCTTCTGTCCCACTATAATTTTCCACCGTGATTTTTAAATTTTCCAAACGCACCAAGCAAAATGGTTTAGGTCTGATATATTGGTTTACCCGATACTTTTTTTCTATACAATACAATCTTGCAGTTGATGCGTGTGCTAACAACATATGATAACACTTGTTGTTAAACATTTTCACATTAGTCTCTCAACTTAATCCATGGTATAAGTTTAGTCCCTTAAATTTATTCATTGCATCGATGTAAACCTCAGTCAAATATTATCAAGTTTCATTATAGTTTCAATGTTTATGGTTAATGTGCCTGTTTTTATACTCAATTCACATAATAAACTGAAGTGACCGAAAATACTCAACATTTATAACACTAAATTAACTTATATATAGATTTTCAAAGGAATGAAAGTCACGTTAAAAAACTAAGCCTATTTGAAGTACAATATTAGAATTACAATATTCAATCCTAAAGTCAACATACTGAAATCTATTGTCATTTTCAACCGTCTTTTTATGTAGACAGCATTATCTTTCAATTTCAAAATTTTTTTCTTCTACCTTTCAATCTTCAAATCTCTGTCATCAAAAATTTATTTATCTAATCATTTGAAGAAATTACACCCATTTTCTATATGATTTATGTAATTCCTACAATCCCATAACTTTTTCTCAAAATTAACAATGTTCATATCACTCATAGTACGAAGAACACATTCATCTTCACAAAAGCACTCTCAGTTGGGATTGATTGAAAATATACATATTGGAAAAGTCTCACATTGTTATTTTTGTAAAGAAAGAGGAAGTCCAAGACTATATATAAAATTAATTTTTTTCTAAGTTCCACATCGCTTAGTTTAGTGGATGAAAATGGAGTTCACGTCTATATATAGGATTCAAGTTTTTATGTACAAGATGTACCTGTCAAAAACACTTTAAACTTTTATTTGACTTATTTTATTTTCTCTTATACTCTTGTTTTAGGGTGTTGTGAGAGGTAGCTAAATATTTGCTTTGGAGGGTGTGGGTGTATCGGAGTCTTGTGGTGTTGGAGGGTAGTCTATGCTTCGAGTAAAGACAAAGAATATTCTTGGTACGTCGTCAACCAAAGAGCTATGGAGGAGCAGTTTCATAGCTTGAATATACAAAAATATCTGATCATGGTATTGTTTATGAATTAGAAACTATTGGAGTCAAGATTGATGATGAAGATAAAGTTTTGAGACTTATATGGTGATCACCACCATTTCTAGTAAGTTCACGTTTTATTCGCATAAAATCATCACTCTGTAACACCTTTGGTCGCTTTTAGTTGTTTTAAGTAAGTTAGTGTTTTGTTATTTTAATATCGTTGTGCATTTTGAATTAAAGTGTTTGTGAAAAGTATCGCTTTATGCTTTTGTTTGGTAGTCTCGGTGTTTCAGTTGATGCATGTGATTGAAGGAACTTATGGCGGATCATAAGGACTCGAAGGATGAAAGTTGAAGTTTTGAAGAACTCGAGGTCAACACGGCACCGTGAATCAACACGCCCGTGTTGAAAAGCTAGTGGAAAGTGCAAACCAAAGTCGCTGGATTAACACGGGCGCGTGTTCATCAACACGCCCCGATCGATTGCGAACCTTTGTTTGAAAGACCAACACGGGCACCGTGTTAATCAACACGCCCGTGTTGATGGGAGCGTGGAAACTTCACTTTTGATTTTTGGACCTTTTCTTTGTCATTAAGGGTACTTTTGACTTTTGCCAAGACTTGGATGGAGCGGAGACTATTAGAAGGAATTTTGTGAAAAGAGAAAGACATTTTTGAAAGCACAAAAGAGATATTACAAAGAAGATAAGATAGCTACGAAGAAGGATTCAGAGACGACGAGAGGCTATCTAATGTTTTCTTATCTAATGTTTTCTTCGAATACTATGAGAGGCTAAAACCCCCAATGCTAGGGGGTGGTCCTTATTTGACGATTGTAATGAATTCGAATTGTTGATTTCCTTAATGCATTGTTTATCTATTTCAATTTAATTGTGTGGTGTTCTTATGCTTCTGTATGTGACAAATACATGTAGATTTATGACTAAAAATTGGCAGGACTGTGATTGTTAGGGTTTCTACACAATTAGGTTATTAGGAGTCTCACCTAGGACTAGGAACTCTTTTTAATCACTTGAATTTCTTGATATTTTTATGGTTAAAACCAAGAGTTATTTGAAAGGACATTTGAATAAGGATTGAGATTTTAATAGTTTTCTTCATTAAGGACTTAAGGAAGAACATTCTAGAGATAGGTAATTGAAAGTTTTCATATGTAATGAGGAAATCTGGATTTGAATCATAACTTGTTAAATCAACCACTCACCCTAGCATCATACCCCATATATATCATCAGTCACTATTTTGTTGCGATCATCATCTAAAGTTTTAAACTCAAACCAACCATTGTTTTTGTTCAGTTGAATTAAGAGCACAAATAAGTATTTACTACGCAGTCCTCGAGATCGATACTTGGGGAAACTCATTATATCTACATCGGTGAAAATAGTACACTTGCTATTTTTCTGATCAAGTTTTTGGCGCCGTTGTCGATACTGCCAAAATACAGATTTAATCTTAGTTCAATTGAAATTTTATTGCTCTGCAATTAAAATTTTTCTATTTATTTATTCTATGTTAAATTGGATTAGAACTAATATTGTGTCTAATATTTTATGCGAGGTCAAGCCTCAGCTGAATATCTTTTTGATGCAGAGATAGAAAGAACCTTTCACGCTCGGCGAAGAAAAGCAAAGCAAGCAAGATTGGCAGAAGAAGAAGATAAAAGTTCAGTACACTCAGGCTCAGAGTCAGAAGCTGAGACCATGGATCCACCACAAGAAAGACTGCTAGGAGATTATGGATGCACAAATGCACCGGGGGAAAGGTTGACCATTGTCAACCAACCAGTGAATGTTCCCAACTTTCAGCTCCACCCGAGCACCATCACTCAGTTGGAGAAGAGATCCTTTTCTGGAAGGGTTAATAAAGATGCTAACAAGCATTTGCAACGATTTCTGACTATGAGCACCACTCTCAAAATAGATGGGCATACTAAAGAACAGAAAAAGTTGTGCATGTTTCCATTCACCCTGACAGACGAAGCAGAATAGTGGTTTTATTCTCTTCCCGCAGGCAGCATTACATCTTGGGAAGATATGGAAACAGCGTTCCTCAATGAATATTTTCCACCATCGGTGTTCATGAGAAACAGATATGAGATCCTGAATTTCAAGAAGAAGGAGGGTGAATCATTAGGAGACTCTTTCAAGAGATTTAAGAGACCCCTGGTGGCATGCCCTACTCATAACCTAGATCAGGCTGAGCAGATGCATATGTTTATGAATGGTCTGAGAATAAAAACGAAGCAACTCATTGACACAACAGCTGGTGGCTCATCTAACTTCTCAACAGCCACTGGCATCAAGAAGATTATTGAAGTGATAGCTGCAAATGAGCATCTGGAATTATATGACAGGGTTGCAAGCAAGCCATATGGATTAATAGACTTGAAGTTGGAAGCCAATAAGCAACTAAAAATTGAAGAAACAATAGTTGCAAAAGTAGAAAAGAAGTTGAAAGCGATGAATATTACTACTCAGCAAGTGGCTCAAATCCAACAAGGCCAAAGTGCTATCTGTGATATTTGTGGCGAACCTCATATGACAGCACACTATCTTGCAACAACTTAGCAGATTGAAGAAATCAAGTTCCTCAAACAGAATCATCCCTATTCCAACACTTATAATCCAGGTTGGAAGAACCATCCAAACTTTGGGTGGAGGGATCAAAAAGGGAACACTCAGCAGCAAGGCTAGAGTCAATACCAAAACCAGTATCAACAGCAGTAACAACAAACTCCAAAGAAAGAAGACTGGGAGTTAACTATTGAAAAGATGACAACTCATAATATTCAGTTCCAGGATGAAACAAGAAATAATCACAAGAACACTTCAGCCTCAATAAAAAATCGTGAGGTTCAGATGGGTCAAATAGCTTAACAATTGGCAAATGTGCAAGCACCAGGTTCTCTGCTGAGTACAACTGTGCCAAATCCAAGAGATAATCAGGGCGTAAAAGCTGTTGTGACAAGAAGTGGCAAAACCGTGGGAGATGTTGAGAAAAAAGAGACTGAGGAAAAATTAAGAAGACTAGTGGGGGAAAAAGAAAAGCCTAAAGAGGTGAAACCTAAGGTTGTTCTCCTGTATCCTGCAAGAACAAAGAAGAAAGATCTGAATGAGAAGAATTTCGAGAAATTTTTGGAGTTGTTCAAGAAGCTTGAGATTAACATTCCGTTTTCTGAGGCTTTAGAGCAGATGCCAATTTATGCAAAGTTCATGAAGGATATCATCTCAAAGAAGCGCTCATTAGATACTGAACCGGTTATAATAACTGAAAGGTGTAGTTCTATTTGCAGAGTCTGAAGGTTCCACTAAAGAAGAAAGACAAAGGTGCAGTTACTATTCCCTGTGCTACATGGGATAGGACATTCAAAAAGGTGTTGATTGACCTTGGTGTTGGTGTAAGTATTATGTCTCTCTCAACCCATAACAAGCTTGGCATTGGTGAAGTCAAAGATACAAGGATGACATTACAGTTTGCTGACAATTTGATGAAAAGGCCACATGGGATAGCAACAGATGTTCTTGTGAAAATAGACAAGTTTGTGTTTCCGGTTGATTTTATGGTTCTAGATATGCCGGAGGACGAGGAAATCCCAATAATATTGGGAAGACATTTTCTTGAAACAGGCAGGGTGATGATAGACATAGAAGAAGGAACTGTGACCCTCAAGGTCTATGATGAAGTGATAAAAATCAATGTTAGAGAGTCAATGAAGTTCAAAGAAGAGATAGGCACAAGCAAGAATGATGAAGTTTTGGACACAGTGTTCATCAAATCAGTGCATTGTCATGTACCTAAATTACCCCTAGAGAGAGTGTTGAGGTTGGCTATTTTTGAAAAGGATGAAGAGATCGATGAAAAGGAGTCAGAGGTATTAGATATGATGGAAGCTCAACCTCAATGGTCAAAACATGCACCACACAGGTGGGAGGATTTATGACAACCATAATCTCTTGCGGAAAAGAAGGAAGTAAAGAAAGGGACGGAGTTGAAACAACTACCTGAAAATTTGAAGTACATTTTTCTTAATTCAGAAGAGAAATGTCCAGCTATTATCAACTCTGCCTTAAAAGTTGTGCAGGAAGAGAAACTCATACAGGTACTCAAGCGATACAAAAGTGCTATTGGATGGGAAATCAAAGACTTGAAAGGTATCATCCCTACAGTTTGTATGCACAATATTTTAATGGAAGATGATCATAAGCCAGTAGTGCAACCTCAAAGGAGACTTAATCCAGCTATGAAGAAGTTGTGCGCAAGGAAGTCATGAAGTTGTTGGATGCGGGGCTCATCTACCCAATATCTGATAGCTCATGGGTGAGTCTGGTTCATGTAGTACCAAAAAAAGAGGAACAACAGTTATCATGAATGAGAAAAACGAGTTGATTCCAACTAGGACAGTTACTAGATGGAGAGTATGCATAGACTACAGAAGGTTGAACACGACTACAAGGAAGGATCACTTTCCTCTCCCTTTTATTGGTCAGATGTTAGAAAGGTTAGTTGGGCATGATTACTATTGCTTCTTAGATGGGTACTCTGGTTACAACCAAATTGTCGTAGCCCCTGAAGATCAGGAGAAGACAGCCTTCACATGTCAATACGGTATTTTCGCCTATAGAAGGATGCCATTTGGCTTATGTAACGCCCCAACAACTTTTCAAAGATGCATGACATCTATATTCGCTGACATGCTCGAGAAGAATATGGAAGTGTTTATGGATGATTTCTCGGTGTTTGGCCCTTCATTTGATGAGTGTTTGACAAATTTGTCTCTGGTATTAGAAAGATGTCAACAAACTAACCTAATCCTCAACTGGGAAAAGTGTCACTTCATGGTGAGGGAGGGAATAATGTTGGGTCACAAGATTTCACATAGAGGTATTGAAGTTAACAAAGAAAAAGTAGAGGTGATAGAAAATCTACCTCCACCGGTGAATGAGAAGGGTATAAGGAGTTTCTTAGGACATGCGGGATTCTACTGCAGGTTCATAAGAGATTTTTCAAAAATTGTGAAGCCATTGACTAGTTTTCTAGTGAAAGACACTCCTTTTATGTTTGATAAAAGATGTGGCGAAGCCTTTGAAACATTGAAGAATAGGTTAGTGACTGCGCTGATAGTTATCTCTCCTGATTGGTCCCTACCCTTCGAGATCATGTGTGATGCAAGTGACATAGTTGTGGGAGCAGTTCTCGGGCAAAGAAGAGAAAAGTTGTTGCATGTAATTTACTATGCAAGTCACGTGTTGAATCCTGCCCAGATGAACTATGCCACCACAGAAAAGAGTTGTTAGCGGTGGTGTATGCCTTCGACAAGTTCAGGTCCTATTTATTGGGAACAAAGGTAATTGTTTACACTAACCATGCTGCTTTGAAATATATTTTTTTCTAAACAGGAATCAAAGCCAAGGTTGCTGAGATGGATTTTGCTGTTACAATAATTTGACTTAGAGATTCAGGATAAAAAGGGTGTGAAAACACAGTAGTTGATCACCTATCCCAGTTGTCACCAATAGTAGAGACGGAAAAAAAACACCCCATTAAGAATGAGTTTGTTGACGAACGGATCCTCGCTGTTATGGGAGTGTCGTGGTTTGTAGACTACGCAAACTACCTGGTAGGCGGTGTCATACCTGATGATTTCGATTATAACAAAAAGAAAAAGTTTGTTCATGATTGCAGGTTCTATTTGTGGGACAAATGATTCCTGTATAAGAAAGGGGTCGACGTATTGATCCGCAAGTGTGTCCTAGAGAAAGAACAGAAAGAAGTCTTGAAATCCTATCATGATTCAGACTATGGGGGACACTTTAGTGGGGATAGAACAGCTGCAAAAGTCCTCCAGTCTGGGTTGTACTGGCCTACATTGTTCAAAGACGGTCAAGTAATTATGAAGGAATGTGATAGATGCCAGAGGACTGGGAATATCTCTAAGAGAAACCAGATGCCCCAAAAGGGTATGCTTGAAGTGGAGTTGTTTGATGTGTGGGGAATTAACTTCATGGGACCGTTTCCGCCATCATTCGGGAAAAATTACATCCTAGTTGCTGTAGATTATGTTTCGAAATGGGTGGAAGCTGTGGCACTCCCTGCGAATGATGCATGAGTAGTAGTGAGCTTTCTCAAGCATAACATCTTCTCGAGGTTTGGAGTGCCCAAAACACTTATCAGTGATGAAGGGACATATTTCTTAAACAAGTTCATGGAAAACTTGTTGAAGAAATATAATGTGAAGCACAAGATTGCCACTCCATATCACCCTCAAACGAGTGGGCAAGTTGAAGTGTCCAATAGACAAATAAAGAAAATCTTGGAAAAGACAGTGAGTGCTTCGAGGAAGGATTGGTCAGTTAAGTTAGATGATGCACTATGGGCATACAAAACTACCTTCAAAACATCAATCTGTATGTCTCCATATCAACTGATTTATGGTAAAGCTTGTCACCTTCCTCTTGAACTCGAGCACAAGGCTTTTTGGGCCTCCAAGTTCTTAAATTGTGATCTTGCAAAAGCCGGTGAATCCCGAATTCTTCAACTCCATGAGTTAGAGGAATTTCTTAATCAGGCTTATGAGAATGCCAAAGTGCATAAGGAACAAACAAGAAAATGGCATGATTAGAGAATACAAAAGAAAGACTTTTGGGAGGGCCATCTAGTGTTGTTGTTCAATTCCAGAATGAAGCTATTTCCGTGAAAATTGAAGTCTCGATGGTCCGATTCATTTGTAGTGCATAAGATATTTCCCCATGGAGCGATTAAAATTCAGAATCGAAACAATGAAGATGTATTCAAAGTTAATGGACAAAGGTTGAAGCCTTATTATACAGGACAAGAACCAGGATTGATTGATCATGTGTGTCTCACCGGATGAGGTGAACGACCGTCGAGCCATGTGATGTTAAATGAAGTGCTTCGTGGGAGGCAACCCACACATTTTTATTCTAACGTATTGTTTCTTTGTTTTGTTAATTGTTCTTATTAGGCGAAGAGAAGACTAGGTAAGTTAAAGTGACCAACATCTAATGAGAAAGGGAAAATCAAACAAGTGCAACCACAAGTAACATGGGAGTTCCAAGTTTTGAAGGAGACAAAGCATCCACACGGGCACCCGTGTTAATCAACACGGCCCGTGTTGTTTTCAGCGCAGAGGAGGTGTTTTTGAGAGAAACAGAGCATCAACACGGGTGCCCGTGTTAATCAACACGACCCATGTTTTCCATGCAGAACATGTAATTTGAAGAGAGACAGAACATCAACACGGGCGCCCGTGTTAATCAACACGGCCCGTGTTGTTCATACGGGTTTGGATTTTGATTTTTTTTCTTAAAGTGGTGGACCCCACCTGAATTATAACCTCTACCCACCACTCATCTCTCACTTTCATTGTTTTCTAAATCCCTAAACCTTCTTTCTCCATTAGAAACCTAGCCTCCATCCTAAAAGCAAAAAGAAAAGCTTCATTCTCACTACCATAAACTTCTCAAAACAACTTTTACTCTGCACAAAAGTTGCTCTATTTTCCATCCTCTACCTAGTGACGGTAATTGTTTCTCTTAATTTGGTTGTTGTTTTCTTTTCTCAAATTTCTCTCTTCAAGGTATGCCTCCCAAAATATCAGCCAGAGGAAAGGAAGTTGTTGAGTCTTCCAGACCACACCAGCGAGCACGTCCCGTTCCAAATGCGCATGATCTTGTGTTTGAGAAACCAGAGCACTGTAAGCAGCTCGAAGCATTGATAAATCGTAAGTTACTTCCAACCAAGTATATTTGCAATGAAACTCTTGATAAACTAGGATTGAAAGAAGAGGTTCATCGCATGTTCAGTAATTTAGAAATGTTGGAATTTATGCAATTTGAAGTACCCACATTTGAAAAAATAACTTTGGAATTTTTTAGTACTGTTGAGTTCAAATTGAGGCGCAGGTGCAATGGCTCCGAAACGAAGTACTATGGTGATTTGGAATTTTATCTTTTTGGTGAGGAACACACTCTGTCTCTGTAGGATGTTGGGGCTGCCCTCAAACTTCCATTTGTCGGACACGGAGCTCCCCCGAAAACATTGCAGCAACTGACTTCTGGACTGCAATTACTGGTAAAACTTGGTTACAACCCGAGCACGGGTAAAGCTTCGAGAATTCATAATCCTTGTTTCAGGTACGCCCAGAAGGGGTTGGCGTTTACTCTGTTTGGACACAGCGATAGCACCGGCGTAGCTGCAAAGAGAGAACTCTTTTTCTTGCACAATATGACCGAGAATAGTCGGGTTAATGTGGCTGCCTTTATAGCTAATCACTTGAAGCAAGTAGGCTATGCAAGCACATGTGACATATCAGTGGGTGGCATGATCACTCAGATAGCTGAGCACTTGAGTTATGGTCGGTTATTGATGGAAGAACCGGCTATGGCAGGTAAGAAAATTGACATGCAGAATCTGGTGAATCAGGGAATGATTGTGGTGCATCCTAGGTATTACTCGCTTGTTATTCATGAGCGCCACATTCTCGCATTACCAGCACCAAATTTTATTAGTATTACAAATGTCGCTAACTGGCTTTATTCAGCTTCTGTTCCTTCTTTAGGGGATAACCCTCCTCACGATCATCATTTTTCAGGTGACAATATGGAGGATGACACTCCAACTGGAGAACATTTTTTCCCACCACCCCAGAGCTTTGCCCAACAAGGCGTGGGGTCTTCCCCTATATCTCAGGATCAATGGGGGTGGGTGCAATCTGAAATGGGTGCTCTCCGCATCGAGCAGACGAGACAAGGTGTGGAGTTGTTTCGACAAGGTGCTGTTATGGATGACATGCAGGATATGATGCAACGTCTCATGTTGCATTTTCCGCACGACCCGCCACCTCCTCCGTCTCAGTGAACTTTGTGAGTCCCCTTCACTTATGAGTAAAAACATTGAGGCCAATGTTTAATTCAGGTGTGGGGAGGGGGGTTCTCTATTTTATTTAATATGTTTTGCATTTTTCTTTCATTTTATTGGTTTGTTTTGTTATTTTTGTTGGGTTGTTTTTGTTGCATGGTCACCATTGTGTTACAGAGTGATTGATAATTGTTTGATGAAGTCGGAACTGATAGCGAGTGGTTGAACGACGCTCCCCTTACTTGATCTCCTAAGGCACCCCGAAAGTTGACACAACCGAAGAATTAAAGGTTGGACGCAAGTTAGTAACACTGGACCGAAATTTTGGTATGGTACGCCCGAGTCGGAAAAGAAGCCACATGACACGAAGAGTGCTTCAAAGCGTGTAAGCTTAACCAACATGGTGAGAATACAAAAGGCCAAATACAAAAATATCATCATGAGAGTTCAGGCATGTATGACTCTATCACTCTGATTTTGCGTATGTTCTTTTAGCAAAATACATCATGAAGACACACACTGAGGCATGTTGTTTGTTTAACCTTGAGCCTTTCTAGCCATCCCTTATTAAACGTTTATCCCTCGTGAACCCCGTTGAGCTTAGCCTTTTTGTTGTAATAAACCCCATGTTAACCTTTCACCATATTCTTCTCACCCTCGCTCGGCATGATTGTGATTAATTTTAAGGTGTACACAAATCTAAGTTTGGGGTGGTAAATCATAGATTAAGGGCAAGTGAGTAAAAAGAAATTCAAAAAGAAAAAAAGAAAAGAAATTCAAAAAGAATAAAAAAAGAAAACTAGAGGAACGTGAATGTCCTAGAAAAAAAGAAGGAAGAAGAGCATTTGCCTAGATTTCGGACTCTAATTAGTACAATGCTCAAAGAAAAAGTGAGTAGAAACGAGTCAAAGCGAATGAACCCCAAAGTTATGAGTCGTAGCATAAGAAATGAGAAAAGTTACATGAATTCCGAGCCCAAAACCATTGTTATCCTTTTTTTTTATTTGTTTATCCCACCGTACCTAAGCCCCGTTACAACCCGAAGACCTCATAAAGTGTGTGGAATTTGTATGTGTAGTGTGAATAGAATACATTCAAAGTGAAGAACGATACTGCATGCTTTGGTCTGTGAGTGCAAACACGTTAACCCTGAGAGATCTTGTGAGAGTGTGAAAAGCTTACAGGTAAAGAAGTCCTCTGATGTGGAAATGTGGTAGACGGGTCGATTCGGGAAGCCAGCCGCTTGATCGGAAAGGAAGAGATTAAGTTGCGAAAGACACAGGTTGTGTTGTGGAAAGGATAAATTCGTGGATGACCTCTGTTGGTCTCAATCATTACTCGAGGACAAGCAATGAGATAAGTTTGGGGTTGTGATCGGTCACCATTTCTAGTAAGTTTCTGTGTTTTATTCGGCATAAATTCATCATTATGGTAACACCTTTAGTCGTTTTTAGTTGTTTTAAAGTAAGTTAGCGTGTTTCGGTTATTTTAGTATCATTGTGCATTTTTGAATTAAAGTGTTTGTGAAAAGTATCATTTTATGCTTTTGTTTGGTAGTCTCAGTGTTTCAGGTTGATGCATGTGATTGAAGGAACTTATGGAAGGATGATAAGGACTCTGGAAGGCTGAAAGTTGAAGTTTTTGAAGAACTCAGAGGTCAACACGGGCACCCGTGTGAATCAACACGGCCCGTGTTGAAAAGCTAGTGGAAAGTGAAAATCAGCCAAAGTCAGTGGATCAATACGGGTGTCTATGTTCATCAAAACGGCCCGTGTTAATTGACCTGGAGCGAACCTTTTGTTTGAAAGACCAACACGAGCACCCGTGTTAATCAACACGGCCCGTGTTGATGGGAGCGTGTGGAAACTTCACTTTTTGATTTTTGGACCTTTTCTTTGTCATTAAGGGTACTTTTGACTTTTGCCAAGACTTGGATGGAGCGGAGACTATTATAAGGAATTTTGTGAAAAGAGAAAGACATATTTGAAAGCACGAAAGAAATATTACAAAGAAGAGAAGATAGCTACGAAGAGGGATTCAGAGAGGGCGAGATTCAAGGGCAGCCACCATTGAAGATCAATGTCATCGTTATTCTTTGTAAAGGTTAACTCTTATCTAATGTTTTCTTCTAATACTATGAGAGGCTAAAACCCCCCAATGCTAGGGGGTGGTCCTGATTTGATGATTGTAATGAATTCAGATTATTGATTTCCTTAATGCACTGTTTATCTATCTCAATTTAATTGTGTAGTGTTCTTATGCTTCTGTATCGGACAAATACATGTATATTTATGACTAACAATTGGCAGGACTGTGATTGTTAGGGTTTCTACACAATTAGGTTATTAGGAGTCTAACCTAGGACTAGGAACTCTTTTTAATCACCTAAATTTCTTGATATTTTTATGGTTAAAACCAAGAGTTATTTGAATCTACATTTGAATAAGGATTGAGATTTTAATAGTTTTCTTCATTAAGGACTTAAGGAGGAACATTCTAGAGATAGGTAATTGAAAGTTTTCATATGTAATGAGGAAATCTGGATTCGAACCATAACTTGTTAAATCAACCACTCACCCTAGCATCATTCCCCATATATATCACCAGTCACTATTTTGTTACGGTCATCATCTAAAGTTTTAAACTCAAACCAACCATTGCTTTGTTCAGTTGAATTAAGAGCACAAATAGGTATTTACTACGCAATCCTCGAGATCGATACTTGGGGAAACTCATTATAACTACATCGGTGAAAATAGTACACTTGCTATTTTTCCGATCATATGGTCTCTTCCATCTTTCTATGATCATATTTGTTTTACTCCAAAACTTTCCCTCCTATTTTTGAGATTATAATGTATCACCATTCTCAAGAACTACTAAAAGGTTGATCAGATAGAACCTCTCATAATCAATCAACCCACATGTGCTTTAAGATACCACCATGCCAAGTTTCAAGCCTCATAGCCTAAGTTTGCTCAGGTGATTGAAAATCAGTTGTATTGAACAAAAAGTCAATTGTGGTCAACATACAGTAAAACTCCATCATTTTTTGTCAACATCAAGATTTTGAAATCAAATTCGTCATTTGATCATGATTTATCAAGAAAATTCAAAGAATGATCAAAAGTCAAAAGTTTCTAAATTAGGGTTTCTTAAGGGAAAGTCAACTGAACTTTAACCAAGCATAACTTTCACATACTTCATCGGAAATTTTTCCCCCAAAGCTCATTTTAAAGGGAATTAAATTCTCTACAACTTTGTTTCTCACAAGGTTTGTCCAAAAATGCTTCATTTGCGAGATATAGGTCCAGACATTATAGGTCATTTCAAAAGTCAATAAAAAGTCATATTTTTCCAAAGAAGTGTACATGAGAATGGAAGCTTCAATGAATATTAAACCAAAAGGATCTCTTAGAGTACATATTAAGCTTTATGAAAAGTCACAGATCACTCTCAAATGATAAAAATTGGGCAAGTTATGGTTTGAATAAATTTGGAAATTTTGAAAAAGTGCATGAAGAAAACATTGATCAATCTTGAAAAAATTTCAAATGGGCCTTGGTTTCTATGATTTAAACTTGTTTATAATGTGGCCATGACCTCTAAGTTTAATTACACTCTCTCCTTTTATTTATTTAATTTATTTTTCATTTATTTCATTTAAATTCAATTTTAAATAAAATAAAATGCATGGAAAGAGGCCAAAGTGTGTGGGCTTGTTATTTAGATATCTTGAGGTCCAAGTAAGTCATAGCAAGCTAGAAAAAATGAATGAACAAAATTAGAGCATGATTGAAGCAAAAAAATCAAGTTTTAATGCAAATTGAAAATCAAATATTTTCTTCATGAAGGCAAGATATTTTCTCCATATTTCTTGACCTAAATTGTCCCTCTATATAAGCACAACAAGACCAGATGAGAAGTACACGAATTGTTGCTCTCTTACACAAACCCTAAGCTTTCAAACTTCAAAGTTTTTAGGGCAAGATCAAAAGCAATTTTCCAGCCGTTTTCAATCAATTCTAAGGATTGAATCATACTCCTGAGGTTTCCAGGAGTCAATCCAACCATTCACACAATCCCAAAGAAAGCCAGAAACCTCTCACTCAAGTTGACCGATTTTGGTAAATTTTCTTGGATCGATTTCAACTTTGATGCATTCTTAACATATTTGATGTGTTTGTTCATGTTCAGGATGTCAGTTAGAATAGGTACAACGTGTTACATGTAAGCTTTAGGGCTTAAATTGCATCGTTCCATTGTTAGAGAAGTTCGGTTAAAGAGCTTCGAAACCCTAAATACAAATACTTCCAGGCCATAAGAACATCACCATTGAACTCGCAACCCTTGATTTAGGGGGGTAGGATCTCTCTTGAATATTTATTTTCTCTATTTTGCAGGTTTCAAAAATAAGCTCGTCGGAGAAGACGACTGGAGCTAGGGCTCCAACATCTCTCCGACCCCTTGACCTTTGATATGTGGCGTGGCGTGATGTGGTTGGTTCATTCAAAATCGGAGCGTCCCATGCGCGTGTGTGTTTTTAAAACCATATTTCATGAATTTAAAATATCATATATGTTTATGGTTGTATCCAAATGAATGGATGTATCACCACCCCAATGGTTAACCATGCGTGTGCTAGTCCTCTCACTCTCTCAAGGCACGGGTTCGACCCCTACCTTTTGCAATTTTTCTAACATTTTCTAGATTTTGCAGGTTCTCACATATATATTTCACTATCCAATATATTATCACTATAGGCGCATGGCCTGGTGGTAAGTATTTTGAGTGGCAACCTCAGGGTCCTGAGTTCAAACCTTGGCAGGACCATCCCTAATTTTTAGGCACTTATTTTCTTAACCTTTTTTTTCTTATTTCTTTCAATTTTCTAACCAATATTAATTCTTTTTCACAAATTTATTTTTCACACATAAAAAATCCTAAAAAATGTTTTAATTTTAAATTTAGGTTTCAAAAACCTTTATTTAATTTTTGGCACAAAAATATATAACTTTCTTTGCATAAAAAAATATTTTCTTCATTAAAATCGATTTCTAAAAAACTCAAAAATATTTTCTTTTAGCAATTAGGTTTTAACGTAATCCTAACATTTAAAATGTTTTTTTCTTATTTATCTTTTGCTTTATTCTTATTTAAATTCTAGAAATTAATGTATAGGTCGCAAGGATATTTTTGTAATAGCGTAGATTTACTTTCTCGCACATTTACTTTTCCGCACCTCTTATTATGTAACTGCCCCCAAAGTCATGTAATAGTGTAGGACATTTACTTTTCGCACCTTTACTTTCCCACAAATATTAACTGTTTATATGTATGCTAATTAGGAATGTATGGCAAGATCTAAAACGAATTTAGATAACCCTAATCAAGATAAATATCTGAATTGAATCAATTGCATATTCACACCCTTAGGGTATCCTCTCTTGTTGCCTTACAAATAAAAATGGTCATGTACCTCGAACGTAGGGGTACCATTAGCAAAATTCCTTCGATTTAAAATCATCACAAAAGATCATAGTCCCTCGATGACCCTCGATGGTGCCTACGAGTACATGATATTGTCCCTCAATTGTTGCCTACGAATAAATGATGATAGTCCCTAAGAAGTTGCTAAGGTATCCTTACAATGTTGCCTTCCATGACCATTCGATGATCCTACGCTTGTCCCTTCACATCCAATGGATGAGGCTACCTACCCACTAATGGTATGGATAGCACTGTCCCTAAAGGAGAAGGAAAGTAACAAGAACGACCTTTGAGTAGGTAAATAACTCTTAATTGCTTGCTCGTCAACTTAAATCATTTTCACACCTCACATTTTCAAACAAATATTTTCAAGCACTTCATATACATTCCTGAGGACTGATACAAGAATCATTACAAATTCAAAGCAAAATACTTTTCAAACACACACACAAAAGCAAGTTTTCAAAAGATGAGTTAAGAAATTAAGAGCCTGTAGATAACTACGGATGGAAAGGGTGCTAACACATTCCCTTTTCATAATTACCCTCCGAACTCAGAATCTATCAAAGGTATTTCCTATTCTTTTCACCTTTCCTTATTGGATAAAAGAAAATTTGGTGGCGACTCTTGCTAAACGCAACATTTGCGATAAAATGCAAAATAAACAAGTCAGTTTTTCCACCGTATTACAATATTAAACCGATTTTGATATATGGGAAGGAAACTTTGAGTTTTGAAGAAGTTGTTAGTAAATTTATTTCTGAAGAAAGAAGATTGAAAGGTTAGGATAATACTTCATCAAACTCAATGTTGGTTGCTAGAGGAAGACCTTTTGTGAAGAAAAACAATGAAATGAGTGTGAGGTGTTGGAAATGTGGAAATATTGGACATATAAAGTATAAGTGTCTTGATGGAGCATCGTCAGAGAAGGATTCTGATTCAAATGCTAGCAATGTATCTCTCGATGTGAGAGAGAATGATCTTATCTGAAATCTATATGATTTCTATATATCAAACTATTTTTTTTACTTCCGCCATAATCTTTACTTTCTAAAGAATATGTTTAAAAAAATTCATAATATTTTTCTTCATAAAATTTAGATTGTAAAGAGTATGTGAGAATGAACCATAAGGCAATATCATTACAAAGATAAATTTAGGAGTTTGTAATTGTACCTCACAAAAAGTATTCATGTTGAGCTTAATAGTAGGCATTAGTTAGTGTTATGTGTTGTATTTAAGGTGATAAACTATTGGTTTAATATCTTTTTTAGCCCCTTACCTATAATTTTGGTTCCATTTTAGTCCTCTATCTTTTAAAATGTCCAAGTTAGTCCCTAACGTCTTCAAATAGTGTCATTTTTGTCCTTTCCATCCAATTTCCACATACAGTGTTAGCTCTTGCACATGTGGCATCTGATATGGAAATTGTTTGTACGTTTGACATATGAATTAGCATATATTCATCATCAAAACTCCAAGAAAAATTCTAAATTTTTTAACTTAACAAGCTTCGAACCCTAGTCATATGGGTTGTTGGACATCATTACATACCACTACACCATTTCACACTGTTTGTATAATTTACGAAGAACTGATGATAATATTCACAACATTTACAAGTTCATCTACATGGTTATGCAAACTTGAATTCATGCCCTCTAAACAGTATTCCATATCAACTATACATGTGCAAAATCTCTTGAACACTATGATAACTAGGGATAACCTATGGATGGTGTGATCCTACACAAAGTCATCCTCAACAATGGAAAAAGGATAGCATTTTTTTGAACTTTCATCTTGGAAGGATAATCTTATGTGCTATAATCTTGATCTGATGCATATTGAGAAAAATGTGTGTCATAATGTCATATTTAGTTTACTAAATGATAGGGAAAAATTAAATGTCATTTTAAAGCTCATCAAGACCTTCAAAATTGGACATAAGACTCGATCTTTGGCCTGATGAAAATGGTAGAATTTATCTAGCAGTATTTAGTCTAATGAGTAAAGGTAAAAGACATTTTTTTAACAACTTTAAAGAATACCAGGGTGTCTGATAATTATTCAAGCAATATTTCTAGATGCATTGACTTGGTAAATCTCAAGGTGAAATAAATGATAAAGTATAATGATTGTCGTATATTAATGGAACAACTTTTATGATTAGTCATTCGCATAACATTACCTCATGATATTTCGGCAGTATTGATTGAGTTATGCTCATTCTTTAGACAAATATGTGGGGAAGTATTAAAATTGAACTTAGAAAAATTGTAAACCAAATTGTCCTCACTTTATACCACATGGAAATTTTATTTCCTCCCCCGTTCTTCACAGTTATGATTCACTTGATTGTTCACCTTGTTGAAGAAGTTAAACTTGGAAGTCATGTTCATTATCCATGGATGTATTCGATTGAAAGGTAAACTATGTAATTTGGTTCTAATGTTACTAACTAAGAAAATAATAGAAAGTTTTTTTAACTGATACCATTGTGGTTCAATACTAGGTACTTGAGACAACTTTTAATAGTTATTTTTTAAATAGGATGAGGATGATATGAGTTATTTATTTATATACTTATTTTGATATGTTTTTTGATGTGCTTGAATCTATATGTTTTTTTTATAATTGGTCTTTATTAATTTTATTTATTGAACCGTTTAAATTATACGTTGTTAAAGAAATATCCTTTGTTCCCCTCTTTTGATAATGATTAAAAATTTATAAATTATGTAATAAATTAAATTATAAAATAAAATAAAAATTGACGGGTCAACCTGTCAACCCACCAACTCGTTAATTAATAAGACGGACTTGACTTTTGAACTCAGACATAGGGGTGTCAAAACGGGTCGGGTCCGTCGAATTGGATCGTTTGATCCGCTATTTTTGGTGGACTGGGCTGAGGTTTTTGACTCAGTACCTTAAGTTGGTTCGCCTTGTCTAACCCATTTAAAAAAAACGGACTGAGGCGGGACGGAGTGGATTTTGCCCGCGGGCTTTTTGTTAACACTTTATATTTTTTTACCTAGAATTAAAATAACTTTAACTATAAAAACAACACTTTTCTTTAGAATTATATTGATTGAATTGTATTATAAATTATTATACAGACAAATTGAATTATAATTGTAACGTTCTTTCTATAACTTTCTAATATATGTGATGATTGAAAAATTTTGAAATAAAATTACAATTGTATAGCATACAGAATTCTTAACTTGTCAATACATTAGCTTAGATGTTTTCTTTAGAAATATATGTTGATTTTAAGAAAATAAATAATTTGATTAGTGTATATGTGTGACAATTTTAGAATTTAACTATTAAAGAATCGATCAATATAAGAGTCTATATGATGTAAACAGTGAGAAAGTCTGATGTTGATATTTTATGCACTACTATTTTATGCAATGTAATTGTTATTATTGTTCATTTTGTGTAATTGTTATCATTGTTGCTAAATAAATTCTTTTGTCGACCTCTTTACTAATAATTAAAAAATTTCTAAATTATGTAATAAATCAAATTGTAAAATAAAAAGATAAAAAAATTGGCGGGCCGGTCCGCAAACCCGTTAATAAATGGGACGAGCTTGACTTTTGAGCTCAGACGCCTAAGTTGCCTCGTCCTGCTCTGCCTCACTTTTGGATGGGCTTAAACATAAGGGACCTAAATGGGGTGGACTGCCACTTTGCCTCCAGTCAGACGTCTAAGTTGACTCACCCCGACTTACTTTTGAACAGACTTAAACGGGATGGACCTAACCAGGACGGACCGCCCACTTTACCACCCCTAATTGTGGACGTTTTCTCACATGGTTGCAATATGTTGAAATTGTAACCTTGCCATAGAAATTGTCTTTTAATCCTCCTCGTTCTCTTAAAAAATTTCATGCTTTTTAAATGCTTTTATTTTTTGTTGAGGAAATATTGACTATACAACTTTTCTTTAAAGTGTATGTTTAATTAGAAAATGATGATATATAAGAGAACAAGCTTAATAAAATTAGAGGAATATGTAGTCTTACTTTTTTTTTCTTTCTCTCCTTTTTTGTTGAACATTGTTCAATGTTCTTATTTATCTTTACATGAATCACCATGAATTCATCAAATGTCATATGGTTTTAGTAGTAGAATAATTCATCTCTGCCCATTTTTTCTTAGTGTTCTTCACATTTTCTCCAATATCTTTCATCTTGTTAAGTTCCTTCACAATGAGCGATCAAGATGATGTTTCTATCACAACCTTGATTGATATCTACTTTCACTAATGTCAACAATGGCAACAATTGCACGATCAATAATATCATTGCATCATATTGTTTTATTTATACTATTACATCATATCTTATATTATTAAATATACAATTACACAGTGCTATTACATTTTTGGTTTCAAAAATAAAGACTATTACCACGTTAAGACATCAACATCATTTCCATAACGAGGATGATGTATCTTTCATGGTGCTTGAGACTAGCTTTCTTTTAAAAGTACCCCATAAATAATATTTTGAATGAAATCCTGCAAAACGAATAACTCAAATTAACAAACAATAAAGTTTATATGAACAAGTAGTCTCTATATGTAATGGAATGCAACTCACTCTTGTATTGTCTTGGGAGCAATGTGGAAGGAAAAATTAAAAGCTCAGTTTTATTAACCATGACTTTAATGGCAAAATCTTGGGAAATCATTTCATCAACTAGCTGGTCATAATATCTCTCAACTCTTCTTCGATGTCTCATTCCATTAATATGACTTTCCATACACTTGGGATTCAACTTAAGATCACAAATTTCACATTTTTGTAAAAGCGGTGGTAAGCACTTCTTATTAGCACAGTCTTCAGGTGTTTGTTGTGGTAAGCACTTCTTATCAGTGGAGTCTTTAAGTGCTTGTTGAGACAAGTTCTTATCAGCAGAGTGGTCTAACGTTTGTGGTAAGCACCTCTTATTAGCACAGTCTTCAGGTGTTTGTTGTGGTAAGCATCTCTTATCCGCACAGTTTTTAGGTGTTTGCTGTGATAAGTTCTTATCAGCATACTGCTCTGATGTTTGATCAGATAAGTGCCTCTTATCAGTACAGTCTTTCCTCCTTCGACGTCTCTTTCCTGTGTATTGACTTTCCATAGACTTGGCATTCAACATAAGATCACAAATTTCACTTTGCAAAAGCGATGGTAAACACTTTTTATTATCACAGTCTTCAGGTGTTTGTTGTGGTAAGCATTTCTTATCCACACAGTTCTTGATACCTCACCGTTTAAGAGCCGTTTTTTATTCTTCGGGCGCAATTTTGAGCTGAACCGAGCAATTTTTATCTGGTACGCGAACTTCGAAAAATCATATCTCGCTTGATTTTTATCGAACCAATATGGGACGACTTCCAAAAGTTCACAAATTTCGTTAGATTCGATTGTCTCATAAACACTCACTTGAAAATTTGGATCAGAAGATCCTCGTTCGAGGCATTTTCTCCGAATAGCACATTGAAAATTCTGCATGTGTCAGACACCTGAAAACTGTGCTGAAACTTCAAAAATTCGTATCGCCTGGACCGTTCGTCCGATTGAGTTGAAATTTTGACTCTTTTAAGAAAAATTGCATTCCGTACATTTTTCGCTTACATTCCCGACTTCAAATTCTGCATAGATTTGGCTGTGTTGGACTGCGTACGAAAATTATTTGGATAATCGCAATTTGGACTTAACTGTGGACCCAAGGCACTCCAAAGCCCAATTTACCACTCACAAAATTGGTAGAGAGAATCATTTGTTAAATTTCACCCAAGAGCTCTCACTTTTCTCTCTCAATTTTCTCTCAACTCAAAGTTGCACAATCACCTCAAACCACCACCGGAATTCCAAAACCACCGCGCCAGAAAACTTTTTCTTATTTTTTTCTTCTCTCCTTCTCCGGTACATCCCCACACTCTTCTATTCTCTCTCAATTCTCAAGGATCAAATCAAACTTTTCATCAATTTTTCAAAAGAACATTCAAGAACATTGAAAAATGTTCAAGGTGTCGAGGTGAAGAGTTGAAGTTTTCCTCTTCATCAATTCCTCAATAATTCAAGTTTTCCTCTTCCAATTTTGATTCCGGTTTCGATTATTATCAACAATTGAAGCATAATTCAGTATTTTCTTGGAAGATCTCAAGGAATTCCTCAACAATTCAACTAAAATTTCAAGTTCAAGTAAGTGACTAATTCAATTAAACACTTATTTTAAGCTATTTTTCGACTTTTGATTTTCTTGAAATTGAATAGTGGAATTGATTGAAAATTCCGTTTGGATTCCAATTCTTGAATTATTTTTGCATAATTCTTTGATTTGATTCCGTTTTTGTGACTCGAAAGGTGTCAGTGTGAAGAAGTTTTATACATAACACACACATGCACCTGTGTTATTATTTTTCTTTGCACTTAGGCTTTTGATTTGAGCATTTTTCATCATATACCACATGGTCATGCATTAGAGAACATGTAGGTTAATTGAATTACATTGATTCATGTGATTTGAAGCATCGCTTGCATTCTAACTTGAGGCAAAATGTAGGAATTAATGCATCTAGTTTTAGGTACATTTGCATTTGCACATAATTCATCTACTTGCACTTGAATCCACATATTATGACATGAATTGCATCCTCACATATCCATGCATTTACATATAGGATAATTTGATAAATTTGAAGTGTTGACACTTGATTTTTATGACATGAAAGTATGTTGAAATTTCACTTTTCACTTGCACTTTCACATGTATGTTTTCACAACACTTTGGCACTTTGCATATCTTTTTCTTTTAACATTTTTACATATTTGCATTGTATTTAGGTAGAGTATGCATAGAGTATGTATCATTTTCATATGATATCACACACACTTGCACATGTATTTACCTAAACACCATACAACACATGTACATATACATTTACATGCATTTTTACATCTTTTTACTTTGAGATTCAATTACACATGTACATAACTTGTGTTGCTTTTCTCTTTTGGATTTTGATTACATGTTATGGATTAAATTCCAATTCATTTAACATTTCAAAACCAAACAAAAACTTGAATCGGAATAAATCTTATGATCCTCTGATGAATATGATACTCTGACATGCTTATGTTTAGTTTCAGAAGAAGTTCTAACTCAAGTGCTAAAATGGAACGTTACAATATACTGAGCAGAAGATGAAGTATTAGAAGTTCTGATGAGAGTGGAACTTTTGAAACAGGCAGGCTATATATAATGGTACATGTTTAGTTTCATAAGATGAAGTTAGAAGTTATGGGAAAGAACTTCTGGAACCCGACACACTCCAAAGAAAGCTTCTGAAGTAAAGAATAAAATACAACTTTTGATGGAAGCAAGCAAAGCGCAACGTCTGATAAGAATCACCAAAAGAAAGCTTCTGTAGTAAAGAATAAAATACAACTTCTGATGGAAGCAAGCAAAGCGCAACGTCTGATAAGAAGCACCAAAAGAATGTTCTGATTAGAAGATGTTTGCTTACAGAAGATGAAGTTAGAAGTTCTGATGAGAGTAGAACTTCTGGTCACGCAAGCTAGAAGTAACTTCTGATAGAAGCAGGCAAGAGTAAACCTCTGATAGAAGCACCAATAGAATGTTTTGATGAGAAGATATTCTAATAAGGCTTACAGAAGATCATTATCAATATGTACGTTATCTCCTAAAATACAAAACCTACCACAAGTAACGTTAAACTACTTAGTGAAGAAATCAAAAAACTTGAGTGGTTCAACTTTCAAGGTTTATATCACGTGAAGCTAAACAAGTCATAATTACTTTTTCCAGTAACCAAGACACGGTACATGCAACGGAATATTTCTAGAATCACTATATAAGGAAATCAAATTCAAAGGAGAAAGTAGAACTTCAATGCAAAACAAATATTCATTCATTTTCTCAAGTAAACTCACGCTGCAAGAACAAAGAGTCATTTTTGTAAATTAGTTTACTATACATTTGAACTTCATTTTTGTGTAAACTTCACTTTGTGAAGAATAGATTTTCTAGAAGTAATATTGTACACAATCAGTCAAATATCATTTATTTGATAGTTGTTCCTTGAGAGACCAGTTGGGTCAATATTCCCGAGAGGGCTAAGACTAGTTGAGTCTTAGAGGTGTTAGTCACTTGCAGTTGGCTTGTGTAGAGTTGTTCCTTCAGAGACCAGTTGGGTCAGTATTCTCGATAGGGCTAGGACTAGTGAGTCTTAGAGGAAGTTAGTCACAACAGTTGGTTGTGCAGTGTAATTGGTTGATTATAGTGGATTAAGTCCTCGTTGAGAGTGGCGAAATCACCTTAACGGGTGGACTGGAGTAGTTTAAGTTTCAAATGAACCAGCATAAAAATCCTTGAGTATTTTAGTATTGTTGTTTGGGTAAAAGAAGAAAAAAGAAGAAAAACTTATTCAACCCCCCCCCCCTTCTAAGTGTTTTTTCAAGCCTTCACAATCTCCCAAGAAGTTAGTGCTCTGAGGAGTCATGGGATTGAGCTGGATGAATTTGAACCTCAAAAGAAAGGTAAGTCAGTTGCAGATGGAAGCTCTGAAGATTTAGAGTCAGAAGATGAATTATCCATGATCTTCAGAATAATAAACAAAATGTGGAAGCACAGACAAAGGAAATTTAGTAACCACAGAAGATCTGAAGATAAAGGATAATCTTCTGGACACAAAAGGTTCAGCAAAAGACGCATCACATGCTATGAATGCAAAGAACTTGGACATTTCAAGACTAAATTCCCCAAGCTACAAAGAGAAAAATCAAAGAGAAGATTTGAAAAAAAAAAGAGGTATGATGGCCACCTGGGATGATTAAGAGTCTTCTGAAGCTGAATCTGATTCAGAAGATGAACATGCAAATCTAGCGTTTATGGCAACTACAGCAGATGAATCTACTTCTGAACCTAAGACAAAAGAGGTATTTTTTTATCTAACTAGAACTGAATTAGAAGATAGTCTATAAGAACTTCTAGAAATTTATAGTCAACTCAAAATCAAATACAAGAAACTCAGAAAGAATCTTGTATCTGAAATTGAGCAACTTAAGGCGTAAAACTCTAAGCTTAAGGAAAATAATATTAAACTTAAAAATGATTTTCAAAAGGTTCAAGAAATTCCTAGTTCACATAATGCTTCATGTTCAAAAGAAATTATTAAAGAAAATGATTATAGCTTCCAGAAGTTTCTGGCTAAAAGCATATATAGAAGCAAGATGGCTTCAATGATCTATGGAGTTAGTAGAAATAATAGAAAGGGATTAGGATATGAAACCCCCATAGGGAAAGAAGAATATCAACCCAAATCTGTTGATGAAATGATTATCACTTATAAACCACTTCACAAACAATTTGAGTTTGGTCACACAAATGATATTAAATACACATCATACTCTGAAAATTTTCATGTTAAACCAAAGTTCAAACAGAACTTTAGAAACACTAACCAGAAAGGACCCAGAAGGATATGGGTACCAAAAGAAAGAATAATCTATGTTGTAGATATCCTTAAAGGTGACGTTGAAACACCAACCTTGGCACCTGGACTCTGGATTCTAGCTACACATGATGAGAAGAAGGTTTATGTTACAAAGTCTGGAACTTAAACTTGGAGGTAACCAGAAGGAAAGAATAAGTGGCTCTGGAACTATAGGAAATGGAACAGAAGTTCAGTGCCAACCTCTGGAGAAACAAAACAAAAGTACAACTCAGAAGTTCCAGCATTTGTAGACGCTCTGGATAAAAATTCAACCAGGAGATTATCATCTGTATGAGAGAAAGATCCCTATCTTCTGTGATAATACTTCTGCTATTTTCCTTTCTAAAACTCCTATTTTACATTCAAAGGCAAAATATATTAAAATTAAACATCATTTCATTAGGGACTATATTCAGAAAGGAATTTTAACTTTAGACTTTGTTAATACAGACCATCAGTGGGCTGATATTTTTACTAAACCACTTTCTGAAGATAGGTTTAAATTTAATTTGAAAAATATTAGTATGGAAATTTGCCCTGAATAAAATTCTGTTCAAAATCAATATATTTAGAAGTTCTGTGTTAAATGAACATTTTAGTTAACCATCTCTTCAGAAGTTAGAATAGAAGTTAAGTTAGAAACCATCTCTAGAAGTTCTGAAACCTTCAAAACGTTTCATTTCTGAGTATGGTCAGAAGTTCATTAGAGTAAAACAGTTGTAACGCTGAAACCTAGAAGTTGAACATGTGTTTCAAAACTTCTGCTAGGTTACCCACACGCGTGCTAGCTATTGACATAGAATCCCTAGGTAACTGTTCAAATCTCTTCTAATCTCAAACAATCCCTCCATCTGTCAGAAAACATTAATGTGTGTGATGATTAAATTGAGTTTAATTTTCTTAATTATTACTTTTTTAACCATTCATTTACATGGGTAACTCTTATGTAAGCCCTTTCAAAATTCATTTGTCATTTTTTCACTCTTCAAAACCTTTATGCATTTCTGCTTACTCTTTTCTCTCTTCAAAAACCCTAAACCCCAATTTTTGAAAATGTATTCATCTTCAACCTCCAACCCAGAAACTATGGTTCCTACAAACACTGCTTAAACCTACCCAGAAAGAACTACGCTGATTCCAATAGACAATCTGGAAGTTCTCTGTGAGATGATTATTGATTTGGAGAACATTCGTGACAATGGGTTCAGTCTGTTTCCTGCTGAAGGATGTCCTGGAGAATAATCTGAGTCCCTCTACATCCTCTGACTTTTGGAACACCTTCAGAAGGAGATTCATTGTTGAATCTCTAACACTTAAGGAAATGTGATTATCTCATACTTATGAGAAACTTGCTAAGTGTCTGAGTGGGGTGAAAGAGGCTGTCTTCAGCATTTGGAATGAGAAGCCACCTGCTGATTATATGGAAATATCCGACGATGAATCCTCAGAACCAGAAGTTGCTGACCCAAACTCTGGAGCTCTTGTGTTATATAAACCTCTGAGCTTTCATCCAAGAGAAGCTAGGAAGAAAGTGTTGACTCTGATGGTTGACCTTGGCACCTTGTTCTCAAACGCCTTCTGCCCCAGAAATACTGCTTCAACTTCTAAGGTCGTTTCCACAGATGATGTAGATTCTACTTCTATTGTCTTCAAGACTCTGAAGGAGCTCAAGCAAGAAAATGAAGTTGTTAGAGCACGATTGGATAAACAAGATGAAACCAATCATGAAATAAAAACTTGGATTCGTAAACAAGAAGAATCTGCTTCTGAGATCAAGAATCTTCTGCTTTCCTTAGTTGCACGCCCAACCTAGAACTTCTGTCTTCTTTAACAAACATGAATGCATCTTTTTGTTTTTAAGTTTTTAAGTGTTTTTGTTATTTTGACAATCTTCTGTCCCCGTACTATTTCATTAATGTTATAAGTATTTTTTTTGGCTTACTATTCATTATCTTTGTAAACTTATGCATTTTTTATTATGACAAAAAGAGGGAGAAAATCATGAGATTTTGAATTGATAAATCATAGCAATTACCAGGATTAAATTTCAAACATTTATACATTTCTAACAAATATACAAGTGTACTTGCTTCTAAAGTATGCAGAAAAAGCTAAGCTCTCAAAAGAAAATTCTGAAAAGCTCAAAAGACCAAGTGCTAAAATCAACACTTTGGAAAGTAAACTCTAGAAGAAAAGAAAAATCTCAGGGAAGTTCTACCTTGCAATTATTTCTTTTCAATATTTAGCTCAGGGGGAGACTATCAAATTCAGAAGGAGATTATTAATCTCAGGGGGGGATTTTTTTTTAATATACAAAATTTCTTAAATCAAAATCTAGACATTTTTGTCATCATCAAAAGAGGGAGATTGTTAGAACAAAGTTTGTTTCTAATAATATATTAAATTTATGATGATAACAAGTATAATAAATTTTGTATAGAAGTTATGATCCTCTGATGAATATGATACTCTGACATGCTTATGTTTAGTTTTAGGAGATGTTCAGACTCAAGTGCTAAAATGGAACGTTACCTTATGCTGAGAAGAAGATGAAGTATTAGAAGTTCTGATGAGAGTAGAACTTCTGGAACACGCACGCTATATATAATGGTACGTGTTTAGTTTCAGAAGATGAAGTTAAAAGTTCTGAGCAAGAACTTTTGGAACCCGACACGCTCCAAAGAAAGCTTCTGAAGTAAAGAATAAAATACAACTTCTGATGGAAGCAACCAAAGTGCAACGTCTGATAAGAAGCACCAAAAGAAAGCTTCTGAAGTAAAGAATAAAATACAACTTTTGATGGAAACAAGCAAAGTGCAACGTCTGATAAGAAGCACCAAAAGAAAGCTTCTGAAGTAAAGAATAAAATACAACTTCTGATGGAAGCAAGCAAAGCGCAACGTATGATAAGAAGCACCAAAAGAATGTTCTGATTAGAAGATGTTTGCTTACAGAAGATGAAGTTAGAAGTTCTGATGAGAGTAAAACTTCTGGTCACGCAAGCTAGAAGTAACTTCTGATAGAAGCAGGTAAGAGTAAACTTCTGATAAAAGCACCAACAAAATATTCTGATGAGAAGATATTCTAACAAGGCTTACAGAAGATCATTATCAATATGTATGTTATCTTCTAAAAGACAAAACATGCCACAATAACGTAAACCTACTGAGCGAAGAAAACAAAATACTTGAGTGGTTCAACTTCCAAGGATTATTTAGCAAGCAAATCACGTGAAGCTAAGCAAAGTCTTAATTACATTTTTCAGTATCCAAGGCATGCTACATGCCATGGAAAACTTTTGGAAGCACTATATAAGGCATTCAAATTCAAATGAGAAAAATAACAATTCACAACAAATCATCTTGAGTAAACTTACGCTGCAAAAATAAAAAGTAATTGTTGTAATTAGTTTACTGAAACTTTGAGCTTCATATTTTGTGTAAACTTCACTTAATTTGTGAAGAAAAGCTTTTTAGAAGCAATATTATACACAGTCAGTCAAATATCATTTATTTGATAGTTGTTCCTTGAGAGACCAGTTGGGTCAGTATTCTCGAGAGCGTTAGGACTAGTTGAGTCTTCGAGGTGTTAGTCACTTGCAGTTGGTTTGTGCAAAGTTGTTCCTTGAGAGACCAGTTGGGTCAGAATTCTCGAGATGGCAAGGACTAGTGAGTCTTAGAGGAAGTTAGTCACAACAGTTAGTTGGTTGTGCAGTGTAATCGGTTGATTATAGTGGAGTAAGTGCTCGTTAAGAGAGGCGAAATCACTTTGACTGGTGGACTGGAGTAGTTTGAGTTTCAAATGAACCAGGATAAGAATTCTTGAGTATTTTAGTAATGTTGTTTGGGTAAAAGAATTAAAAAGAAGAAAAACTTATTCAACTCCCTTCTAAGTGTTTTTCCAAGCCTTCGTTCCCTTTATATTAGGAACTTCTCCTAGAATTGTTGCTAAAAGAGTCGATTTTCCGGAACCAACTTCTCCACAAATAGCCACTTTTTGTCCGTGTTTAACGTCCAAATTTATGTTTCTTAGTATCGGCTTTGATTCATTACCTGTCCATGAAAAGTCGGCTGATTTTATTAGAACCGAGCCTTTGAGGTTGTCATTAAAGCACCTGCTATTGAAATTTGCACTCCGTAGTTCTTGTGCCTCAAGGAAATTACGAACCCGAGCAAATGCAACTTTTGTTTGAATGATCACCGTAAGTACATCCGGGATACCAGTAATTGGCTCTTGAACAAGGCGTAAAGTTGCCACAAAAGTGAAAACATTACTTGCATGCAAAGGAACTTCAAGGAAGTAACATGCTAGAAAAGAAGCAACAGACACCAACACCGGCGAGGTCCAAAAGAGAAAGAGAAGGTACGCCTTACTTAATTGCACTGCCGATATCAATTTGAGTTCCGCATTTCTTAACTGTTCTATAGCATTTTTAAAATGGATTTCCCATGCGTATAGCTTTAGCACTTTCATATTCACGAGAGCCTCAGAACTAGCCTTCAATCTCTCATCTTGTGCCACCATAAGTTCGCTTTGAAACTTGTGTTGTAACTTTGCTATCGGAGTGTTGCAAAGCACGGTGAGAACTATAACCACCAATGAAGCTATTGTTGCTAGTCCAATTGCTCAGAATAGAATTACTAACGCAATACATAATTGGAGGATTGTTGTCCAAGTCTGGTGAAACCAGAAAAGAAATTCTCCAATTCTATAAGCATCCAGTCATATAATTCATTATCTCACAGCTAGAGTGAATCAATCTAGAAGAACTAGATAGTCGTAATACTTTTTTATAAATGGCTACAGTAAGTAGTGATCTAACTTTCATCCCAACAAATCTACCTCGGAAATAACCTTGTCTTTGTGATATGGATTCTACGATCTTCATGAGAAAGAGTGATATGACCAACATATAACCTTCATATTTGAAACTTTCATTACCCTCAGAAACCAATATAAAGGCATTCAGAAGTAGAGGGCCACAAGTCACAGCAAGTACCTTAATCAAAGCAAAGAATCCTGTTATAAAGATCTCTCTCCGGTGACATAAAACGATTGTCCATAATACCGATGAACATGATGATGGTTCATTTTCTCCCTGTCTATTTACCTGTTCTACAAATGATAAATAACAACTTTCTGCTCGTTCAGACTCTCCTAACGTTGGAATATCCTCGTCCTGAAGTGTTTTCACTTGACCCTTTTTTATCAACGGATTCAACCACCAAAACGATATCTTACTAAGGAATCCAGCTTCAGCAAATAAGGTTACATTGTTATTATGAACAACATCGTTAAACCGACCATTTAACGGAGCATAAAGGCTCTCAGTAGTGTGTCTGACATTATCTTCACATTTAGATGCTTTGTAAGTGCATAGCATCAGCAAGATTGCTCCTGGAAAAGATATAATATCTAAACTTGCCGCGAGAGACAGTTCTCTGCTTCGAATTACATACGACATCGATAAAAACACATAATATACTCGAAACAAAGAACATGAGAATAGAAAACAGCCACAACCATACTCTTGAGAGTTGTTTTATCTGAAGACTTATAGTTAAACTTACAAACAACCATGTGAGTCCTTGAAATAGTTCTAGTAACAACCTGTTAAGAGGAAAGACATTGTGGTTTTTCCTTAACTTCTTCTCTAAAACCCAAATTCCTAAGCATAAATGCAACAACCCAATAGTGCCATTGGTTATGGCAGAAACTAGCTGCAAGTTTGAATATCTTGCTGTACTCCGAAAGGGTCTCGAAGAATTCTTTAGGAACATGATGATTGATAACATCATCAACATCAATAAATCAAAGAAAATGATTTATAGTATGTGACAAAAAAAGTTTTATAAAAGAAATAAGGAAATGTTCTTTCCCCTTATTATGTATGTGACTTTTACAAAATCCAAAATAATTTTCAGACACATTTTAAAACATATAAGTCCTTATATTTTAGATAAACATTCTATTTTTAGAACATTCAAGTGATTTATAGTGATTTTTCTATAAAAAATAATTTATTCAAAATTTAAACATTGATTATGTGTCACAAATTTTTTGTCATTGATTATTATTTTCTTAAATTTTTTTATATGTCTTTGTTAAGATATTTAAAATTTGTCAAACTAAATATTATTATATATTTAGTCAAATTTGTCGCACTATATGTTAGATATATACTATGACTAATTTTTGTCCGACATTAACCTGCAAATTTGTGTTACATGAGTAATAATCTAAATTGAGAGAAGGATAGAATAATCTACAAATTTGAGTGAAATTTATAATTGCAGGATAATCTTGATCGTTTCAATTGATCATGTGATAATGGCTACAGAAAATTTGAAGGATGTTAATGCAAATAATTAAAGGTATTCGTGCTATTTTCTTAGTAATTTTAATGTTAAAAGTCATTTGAATCGTTAGAGATAAAAAAATTATTTGAATTTAAACAATGTAATTTAAATTGGTTTGTTTGATTCAATTTTTACAAGATTTTATTGAATCATACACATATATAAAGACAATATAATTACATTTAGTCATTCATATATATTAGCATAAATTAAATACATAATCTCAAATATATATATATATATATATATATATATATATATATATATATATATATATATATATATATATATATATATATATATATATATATATATATATATATATATATATATATATATATATATATATATATATATATATATATATATATATATATATATGCATCTTACAATTTTATATATTTAAAGGACAATATATATGAAATTGTATTCATAAATAAATTTTAAATTCTATATTGTGTATTTATAAATAAGTGATAACACTATAAAATAAAATATTAAATATATAATAATTTTATTTCAAATGAAAATAATAGTATTTATAAATAAATTATATTTGTTTTTTATATATAAATTAAAATAAATATCATATAAAGAATACAATAAAATATACACAAAATACATGTTATTTTTTCTAAAAAATTAAAATATATAATAGTTTTTAAGATTTTGTAATATAATGCGATTCAATTTGGATTTATTCGGTTTGCAAAATACAAACTGCAAACTAGCTGTCACCTCTGAACTTCAAAATGAAATAACTTTGTTAACATCAAAACTTCATAATTTAATCAAAGTTGTTAGAATGTTGAACATCCTGGATGATATTCTCCAAGATATAGAAGGAGGTAGAATACATAGCGACATAAATAAAAAAGAAGACCTTTGTGATAAATTTTATTCTTGCTAAAATGAAAATGATAGTAAGATGTCTGACTAGATGTTATAACATCCTGACAGGTCACAGAAAACTCATATCGGAGTCAAGCTCCAACCTCAGCAAGGTCATCTTTTGAGAAATCTTTTGAAAAAACATGGTCACACAAAGCAAGTATGTCACAAGCTTTTTGGAAATCCAAGTCATTTATCTCAATCTAGTTCTAATTCCTTAATGTCTAAAACTGGAAAGGAATGGAAAGTGAAAAATATTATCAAGAATCTCATTGCTCATACCTATCTTAAAATCTCTTCTAGTGAAGAATGATATTTTGATTGTGGATGCTCTACGCATACGACAGAGGAGATGATGTCAAAGGAATAATTAAAGGTGTTGCAATACTAGCTTGTGAAGGATCTCCTAAACTTGATAGAGTCCTGTTTGTAAAATGTCTAACTCTCAATCTGATAAGTATTAGTCAACTACGTGATCAAAGTTGTAAGGTGAACTTCACTAAATATGAGTGTCTAATCACTAATAAGGAGAATGAAGGGTTCATGATAGGAGACAAATTTAAGGATAATTGTTATTTATGGACACCTTAAGGAGTCAGTGACACCTCTACATGCATGTTGACCAAAGATGATGAAGTCAAACTATGGCATCAAAAACTTGACCATTTACATTTGAAAGGTATGAAGAAGATTGTGTCTAAAGAATATATAAAGAGGCATTCCTAACTTAAAATTGAGGAACAAAGAATTTCTGGAAAATGTCAAATTGGAAAGAAAACTAAGATGTCACACCAAAAACTTCAACATCAGACCACCTCAAATTTTTTTAAAACTTCTTCATATGAATTTGAAGAGATCTATGCAAGTTGAAAGTGTAACACCTAAAACATTATAATTAATTATTTAATTGGTTAATTGTGATTTATTGGTGAATATATGTGAATTATTGTTGAATAATTTATTGTGGGGTAATGTTGAAGTTATGTGATAATTAGAAGTACTTTAATTTAAATAAATTAGTTGAGATTATTTAGAATTACTAATAATTGAAATAAATGTAATATTAGTGTAGAGATATTGCTTGTTGGTAATTTTAAGAGGTTAAGTGAGGACATAAGTGGAATGTCATATTGTCGGAAAAAAAAGTGGAATGTCATAAAAAGGGTCTAAGGAGTAAGATTGACAAAAGGAGAATTAGAGAGTTTTTGTTTCGTTGTTATGATCGTGGACTGAGAAAAGCCGCAGAGAAAGGGTTAGGGCACAGAGAACCAAAAGGGATTTTTTCTTAGAAACACGAAGGGAGAAGATCATTGCTAGAAGTTCAGGTGAGGGGGTTGATCCAAATTATTATGATTGATATGAGGTTTAGGTATATGTAGAATTATTTTGAGTTTTGTGATGAAGTATGAGGAGAAACCATGATGATTATGTGAATAATGATATGAAAATACCATGATTTGATGCTCATTGTCCATAATATATGTGGTGATGTATTGTTGTTGTATAATGATTTGCGAGTAAAGATTAATTACTTGTTACTTCATCCGTTCCATAATGAGTGACTAGGGATGTCAGTTTGGACCTGTTAATGGGGATCCTCATGGAACGCCTGTCGGGCCCCAAAGATGGGAATTTTCCCGCGGGATGGGAGAAAATTCCCGAGATTTTTGGACGGGACGGGAATACATGGGACCCGCCCCTATTATTTTAATATAGTTAATTTAATATATATATATTTTAGATTAGGTTTTTTAGTCATTTCCATTAGTATTTTTAATAAAAAATAATAAATGTCAAATACTAGTATTTTTTAATAACATAATAAATATGTGAATTCTTTGTGCTTTTTATTTTTATAGAAAATATAAACATTTTAAAAAAATAAAATATTAATGAATAAATGTAGGATCTATGGGGATCTCCATGGAACGGGATCCGCGGGATGGGATAGAAATTCCCGTGGAGATCGGGACGGGACGGGAATGAATTTGATGGCGGGGAAAAAGATGGGGAAGTGTCCCCCCGGTCCCGCCCCGCCCCATTGACATCCCTATGAGTGACTCATTTGAAATAAAATGGTGTCCCACAATAAGTGACTCATTTGAAATAAAATGATGTCCCAAAATGAATGACTGGTTTTAATTTTCAATACATTTTTTTCACTTCTACTATCTAATTAATTAAACTTTCATCATTTTTAATATATGATTAGTGATTCTATAGTAAAAATATTATTCTCTCCTATTTTTTTTAACTTTTCTTAATATGTGTGAAATGATGTATGAGTCACTTATTATGGAACGGAGGAAGTAGAACTTAATTTTACCAGATGTGTTAAACCTTTAATGGTGAAATTATATTCTCTTGATGATAATGGGTACAATTGATAACAATAAATTGTATGTTTATGTTGATGTAAATTGGAATGATTTAATTGTGTGATTCTATGTGTTTATACGTGTTTTGATAAATTACAAATGTTATTAATAAGATATGTGAATGAAATTGAAACTTGGAATCTGAATTATGCATTGAACAATTTTAAAATTCAGTTTATAAGTTTATTTTTCATTTTACTAAAAAACATTGAACAATTTTTTTTTTTTTTATTTTAAAAATCCTGCAATCAAAATAAGCTGGTACAATTTTCCTCCACTTCAATGTGATTCTGCTGATTGACAATGACACCAGTATTCTTTTACAAGGTTTCCAAACAATGATCTTTCTTTGTTTATCAACTTTAATGGCTCATCATACTCAACCAATTTTCCTGTAAATATAATCAAACAAAGAGAGCTTTTAGCATATTTTTATTTTCTCGAGAATTCAAATGAAAATGTAAATATCGTTTAAGGATGAATTTGATTAATTTTTTCCAACATTTAGTATGAACATACCATCACTTATGGCAAGAACCATGTTGCAATCCATCACGGTTGGTATCCTATGTGCTAATGTGATCACAGTACAGTTTGCGAACTCAGTCCTTATAGTATTTTGAAGAATCAAATCTGTTGAGTTGTCAATTGATGCAGTCGCTTCGTCTAACACCAATATCTTACTTCTCTTTAAAATAGCACTTCCTAAACAAAATAGTTGCTTTTGTCCAGTGCTCCAATTCGACCCGTCTTCAACAACTACATAATATTTTAATTTATCTCCAAACAATGTTCTTACATAAAGTTTAGTTTCAACATTAAAAATTTGAACTAAAAAGAGTACCTGAGGAATCTAAGCCACCTTTATCTTTGACACATTCTTGCAATTGGCACTTTTGAAGAACCTTCACATGGAAGACATATATTGTTAATCCTTCTTTTCTAGGATAAACAAAATTAAACATATACAAATTATAGTTACCTCCCATATTTCTTGATCAGTATGTTGAGATAAAGGATCTAAGTTATATCGAACAGTCCCAATGAAAATGTTAGGTTCTTGAGGTATAATACCAAAACTTGACCTTAAGTCATGAAGCCTAATAGATGATATGTCTATTCCATCAACTAAAATTTTCCCTCCCGTCGACTCCACAAGACGAAACAAAGCACCTATTAGAGTGGATTTTCCACTTCCTGTTCTACCAACTATACCAATCTTCTGACCTCCTTCGAATGTGCATGTGATACCATGCAATACGAGTGGTTCGTTAAGCCTATATCGTATCTGAAAACATCATATAAAAAAATAAGCTTCAAATTTTTTTCATCTCATATTTTCAAAATAAGTATAAACTACCTTCAAATCTTTTATTTCTATTTTTCCGGCATCTGGCCAATTAGGCGGAGGATGATTTCCGTTGACCACTTCTAGCGCGTCACTTGGCATATCAGTGTATTGATTTATCCTCTCAACAGATACTATATAGTTTGCTAGAGTGCATAGGCATTGAATGGAATATACTAAGACACTGTTTAATGAAAGGCCATAAGAAAGTACCATACCAACAAAACCTGCATAAAAGCATATGATTTTTCAAAAATATAACATAATTCAAACAATGACATTTGAATGTTAATAATAGTGATGTCTCACCAGGAGTTAAAGTCCCTATAGGAAGCAAAGAAATGCAAAGTGTTGCAGAGGCAAGAACAACTGCATAGATTGTTTCTAACCGTTGGATAAACCACTCGTTTGAGACAAAACTGTGGAAGAAAGCACCCGCATTGAGATCAATTAAATCAAAATTCTTGTTGAAAAAGCGTTCTTCGTCCTCAAAAGCTCGGATTGTCATAGCTCCAGCAATAGTTTCAGCTACATGGTTAGCTACTGAGGACTTTGTTGTGCCATTCATCCGCATAAGCTCTTTTGCACATGCATAGTAGTGTCTCTATTACAATAAAAACACATATTTACTTACAAATATTCTCTAATTTAAAAATTATTTATCTATCTTATCATTTATATGTCTTACTTGTATACGAATAATAACATAGGCCATTGGTATACACAAAAACACGACTTGCCAAGCGATGGATGTTAAAACTATTAGCCCTACATAATAAGATATAGTCGATGCTACACCAGAGGAGAAGCTAAAAGCGATATCAAGATCCACGATACTTAGATCCGAGGAAACCTACATAAATAAACAAGTTAAAAGCAATCGAATATATTATTTTATCAATTACATTTCAAGGTAAAAACAATTTAATAAGCTTACCCTACTAAGTATCCTTCCCAACGGTGTGGAGTCATAGAAAGACATCGATGCACGAAAAAGAGAATTTATTAACTCTCTAAATAAAACTTTTGATGATTGAAAACCCAATGCAGCTGCAAGTAGACTTCTAATTATGACAAACATTGTAGAACTAAATGCAATTAACAAGTAAACTCCAAGCAATTTCAATTCGCTGACATGAGGATTGTCAACACTAGCGGCCATCCACGAGTATTGCAATATTTGGAAAATTACAAACATCAGGTGAGAAAGACCAGTGGCAAAGAAGTATATGTAACCTCTTTTTTGATTGAGATATTGTAAGTAAGGCTTTAACCCCGTGTCTCCTTTTTCTCTTTCTTCTTGCTTAATTAATTGATCACCATTCATAACATTAATCGACTCGTCTGTAAAATATTGCATCTTCTCTCTACTAGAATTTGAATGTATTGAAGTTAAAGTAACATCTGCAAGCCGGAAAGGACCACTTGTCGTTTTGTGTGCATTAACCAGATCCTTAAATTCTTGGCTAAAGTTTAAGAGATCTTGATAGTTAGAAGCATATTGTATTTTTCCATCTGACATCAACTGAAATTAGAAAAGAGAATTAGTGATATAAGAGCAACAATAACAATAACTACGCCCTTAAGATATAGGAAATTACCAAAATAGAATCAAATATAGGGAAAAAGTCGACTTGATGAGTCACGAGAAGGACTGTCTTTCCGGTAAGTCCTTCCAATATGTATTCCTGTCAAATGTCAAATCCATTTTTCAATAAAGAATTATTCTTATGATGTAATTGCAGTTTGTTAAGAAAGAAATCATTACATTGAACAATTTTTTTGCAGTGTGCGCATCAACAGCACTGAAAGGATCATCTAAGAGATATATATCTGCATTCTGATAAAGAGCTCGAGCAAGTTGAATTCGCTGCTTCTGACCTCCACTTAGATTGACACCTCTATCTCCTATCTCGGTTAGATCACCACGCGGAAACAAATCAAGATCCTTCATCAATGAAGACCTATGAAGTGATTCTTGATACCTTTGAGAATCAAAAGGTAATCCAAACAAAATATTTTCCTGGATTGTTCCTGATTGTATCCATGCTGTTTGAGAAACATAAGCAAACTTTCCATAAACTTCAATCTGTAAATTACAAAAGAGAATTTGACACCAATGAATTAAAATATAACAAAGCATGTGATTGTTACCGAGACGCTTAAAATGAAAAGAATAAACACTTACTTGCCCTTTAGTGTTAGGTAGTTCTCCAAGAATAGCTGCTAATAAAGTTGATTTTCCTGAGCCAACTTCTCCGCAAATAGCTATTTTTTGTCCAGCACTAACATTTAAATTTATATTTCTTATTGTTGCTTTCAATATATTATCTTCCCATGAAAAATCTGCAGAGTTGATTACAATTGAGCCCTTCGACTTCTCATCATAACACTTTTTTCTAACATTTGTAGTCTGTAGCTCAGGTGCCTCGAGAAATGTAACAACTCGAGAAAAGGAAATCTTTGCTTGAATGATCACTCCAATAACCTCTGCAATGGTTGAAATAGGCTCTTGCACAAGGCGCACAGTTGCGATGAATGTGAAAACATTATTTGCATGTAAAGGAACTTTCAAGAAGTAACATGCCATAAAGGTAGCTGCAGAGACCAAAATAGGTGATAACCAAAAGAGAATATTGCTATATGCCTTTTGTAATAGAACTGAAGATAACCATTTTAGTTCAACATTTCTTAAGTTTTCAATAGCTTTTTTAAAATGGATTTCCCATGCATATAACTTCAACACTTTTATATTCACTAGAGCCTCGGAATTTGCCTTCAACCTTTCATCTTGTGCCACAAGAAGTTTGGTTAGGAACTTATGTTGTAGCTTTGCTAGTGGAGTGTTTAAAAGCACGGTCAAACTTATTGTCACCAATGTTGCAATTGTTGCGAGTCCAATTGCACGGAAAAGAATTACTAAAGTAATACATATCTGAAGAACGATTGTCCATGTCTGGTGAAACCAAAACGGAAATTCTCCAATTCTATAAGCATCCACATTCACATAATTCATTATCTCACCACTAGAGTGAGTCAATCTAGCAGTATTGGATAATCTCATTTGTTTCTTATAAATGATTGCTGTAATTAATGACCTAACTTTCATACCAATAAGTCTAGAATGAAAATACCATTGCCTTTGGGATAAGGATTCTAAAAACTTTGTAAACAAAAGTGTGATAGCCAATAAGTGACCTTCATATTTGAAACTTTTATTACCTTCAACCACCAATACAAAGGCATTCAAAAGTAGAGGACAAGAAGATAAAGTAATTACCTTGACAAATGCAAAGAATCCCGATATCAAAATCTCTCTCCGATGACACAGAACGATTGTCCATAACAACGATGATCGAGATGACATGTCCTTTTGATTTTTTCTATTCAACATATCTGAAAATAACGAATAACACACTTCTACTCTATCTGTCTCTCGCAATTTTGGAATGTCCTCGTCCTCAAGTGTTTTCTCTTGACCCTTTTTCATCAACGAATTCAACCACCAAAACGACATTCTACTAAGAAGTCCAGCATCGGCAAATCGCGTTACTATGCCTATATGGCTATCATGATCAACATCATGGACCTCACTATTTAAAGATGCATATAGACTCCCATTAACTTCTTTATCATTGTTTTCATAGTTACATGCTTTGTATGTGAAAAAAAGCAGCAAAAATGATCCCAAAACAGATAGAACATCTAAAACAACCTTAAGGGACAATTCTTTGCTGCTAAATGCATAAGATAAGGACAAAGCACATAAAACACTAGAAACAAAGAATATAAGTAAAGAACATAACCAAATCCATGTTCTTGGAAGTTGTTTCATTACAAGACTAGTAGTCAAACCAACCACCATCCATATGAATCCTTGAACAAGTTCAAGCATCCATAAACTAGGGAAAAAAACAGTGAGATTTTTCCTTAAATTCTCCTCTAAAATCCAAATTCCTAAGCACAAATGCAACAAACCAATAGCGCCATTGGTTATTGCACAAACTAGCTGCAACTTTGAATGCCTTTCCACTCTATTCTGACCTTGAATCGGCCTCAACAAACACTTTTGAATCATCACAAATGACAGCATTATTAGCAACAACAGATCAAGGAAAATGATAAACAAATGGTTGATGCATGAGAAAGGATCATTCAGAACCTCGAAATCGAAACAATAATGTTTTCCTCCGTGTGAAGAAAAACAAGCAGAATCATCACAGATCGTGTTCCAAAATTCTGCAACAAATATCATTGCATCACAGTTAAAATATTGTCCTAAAACATAAAACATACTAAATCATAAATGCAACCATTAGAAGATATATTCAAGAAAAATAGTATATCTACGTAGCAATAGTATTTAACATGTATGTAACGTACATGTTATTGTTGTAAACTTAATTGGTTGATTCTCCGTGGGATTTTGTGAGTTAAATGTTGGTATAAGTAGATAGAAATAAAGTGACAACTTAGGTTGGTGTGATTTAAGGACTAAATTGAATGCAATGTGTCTGAGATATATTGCAAGAGATTAAGTATCATAAATGGCTGATGGATCACTTGTCTCTTGCAAAAAACTTAATATAGTACTACTCATTAGAGCATGATTGGAGAGAGATTTTGGAGAAGAAAAAATCGAAATGATTTGTATTTTTTTTAGACAAATTGTTTGTTGAAGAGAAAACCCAATTCTGATAGGGTTGTTTCAATTGTGGTTGAGCAATAAATTAAATCATAATTTTGAAGTGAAGCCTTGATTAAAATCCAAACAAAAAATCCCTTGAAGTGAAACATAGTTCATGGAATACTTTCGCACCGGTTCCGACCTACAAAATAGATCGACTAATCCGGCTCGTGCTACGGAGACACGTGCATTGACCAAGCGTTGTTTCTGTCAGAAATCGAACTCGATATTCCCTGAATGCCGTCTTTTGTAAAAAAATTAAACAAGAAAAATTTAAATGATTGAAGTCTGATTTTTAATGAAATACGTCTTCATAAACATGTTGGCGATTTGCAAAAAAAGAAAAGAAATAGATGACGGAATAATTGTTCTATGCTAAAGATGACATTTAACAAATAAAGTAACAATTAATCTTAGAGTAGTGTTATTTGAACATCTAAAATTTGACACCTTATGTGACACCGTATATCAATCGTTTACCAATGTCTCTATCTCTCTCATACTTTTTCATTTTATACACTTACACAAATTTCGATAAAACACTACAATACCTAAAATTTACACTAGACATATTTTTGACACCCAATTTTAGTGTTAAAATATCATTTTTTTTTAATCTTAATGTGCTTGGAGAGCCAATGTCGATTTTGAACCCGAGCAAGCAGCATCCCCTCGGAACTCTAAAATATAGGGGCCCTCAATTTTTTTATTATAAATTATATACAAGAAGCAAATGTATATATTATTTGTAGATCATTTTGTCGATGGCGGGTTAGAAAGCTGGCGGCTAAGCATTGTGTTTTAATGGCAAATTATCAACCCATAGTTACCTTTTCAATTATCCTTTAAAAAAATAAATTTTAAATTTATCATCAAACTTTTATCATAAAATGAATTAATATTATATGTGGTATTGTTTCATATTTATAGAAATATACATTGTTAAATTTTATTTTATAATAATATATTATAATTTTAATATTTTTTTAATTAAGTTATTATAATAATTAGATAGTAAGTTAATAAATTAAATTATTTAGAGTGTATCAATATGAAACAGTACCACATGTGAAACATGTTGTAGAGATGTGGATAATGATGAGATACCATGAAATAGTGAAATGTGTCAATGTGTTGTAATTCATGTGAAGTTTGTAACTATAATGAAATTTGTCATATGTACACATTAGTACTGTGTATATTCAAAAGAAGCACTAACTTCTAACAAAAACATAGACGAGGGAAATAAGTAAAACTCTTAGGAAGCATACATAAACTATGGTTAGATACACATTAGCCCTATGTATTCAAAAGAAGCACCAACTTCTAACAAGAATTCAAACAAAAGGGCAACAAGTAAAACTCTTAAGAAGCATACATAAACTATGGTTATATACACATTAGTACTATGTACTCAAAAGACTATTGCATAGTTTAGTAACTAGCATCATTTCATGAAACAGTATCGTTTATCTTGAATGGTTCTTGCTTTCTTTTAAAAATACCCCATAAATAATACTTTGATTGAAATCCTACAAAATGAATAACTCAAAAATTAAGATACAATTATTAACGAACAATAAAGCTTATATGAAGAAGTAGCATATATGTAATGGAATGTAACTCACTCTTGTATTGTCTTGGGAGCAATGTGGAAGGAAATATTATAAGCTCAGTCTTTTCAACCCAAACTCTTATGGCAAGATCATTGGAAATCATTTCATCAACTAGTTGGTCATAATATCTCTCAACCCTATATAGAAAGAATTAACATTTGATGCAATACTAGCTTAAATATGAGTATGGATTCAAATCCTCGGCAGCATGCTTAGCTGCAAAATCGGCTGCATCTAAGTATGATGCTGAGAATTTGATTCAAGTGGAGAGACCATTTAAGCTACCTCATTTGGAAAAAACATATTGTTTTAGTAACGCATACGTTAGAACATTAAAACAGAAAATGTGTTAAATAAGTTTGTGCAAAAATGCCACCTTTCATTTTGAGGAAAGAAATAAAGGCCAATGCTGAGGTTATTTGTTCCAAATTTCTTGAAACTCTCTGGCCAGACAGCTGATCTTTGAAGTAAGTCTCCATAAAGCACATCAGGGAGATGTCTTGTCTCCTCAGGAACTTTAGGGCATGCTAAAGTGGACAAATGGCCCATTAGTCTAGTCCTTTTATCATATCTTTTGTTAAAAACCTGCAAACTTCCCCTAATATCCGCAAAATTCAAGGTCAGACAATGCTTTCGTTGTAGCACATACAGAAAACTCGTTAATTCTAAAAGACAGTGACAGAAGTTACAAAACATGTTTCTTACCTCCAGATTGGATCAACAATAGGTTGTGGATCACCAAAAGTAGCACGTTTCTCGCTTGAATCAACTTCACATCTTTCCGAATCTGCAGTTTTGTTATCTGGATAATCTGCGTCTAATATTTCTTCTTCACAATCCTCACAAAACCAAATAACTTGGTCTGTAAAAACCACAGGACCCTTTAAACAATACCTGAAAATAGTATTTAAGAATGTGAAACTACAACTTCATAAAATGGTTGTGTATCTTTTCAATATTCTTCGTAATCGCGTCTCCAAATTAAAAGTGGCTGAGTCTTGCATATGCAGCAGAATAAAAGGATTAAAATTTGCTACAAAGACATGAAATATGAGTAGATGAAAAGAGTATGTAAAAAGTGCCTATGCATTGCATAATCTCCACATCTGCTGCAATATACTATTGCCTCTTCAAAGCCTTCATCGCCACACGTAAGACAAATAGATACCTGCAACAAGCAAGCAAAGTTTAAATGCAATGATTTACAAAATTGTATATAACAACCAAAAGACCAGGGCATTATTATTTGATACTTCCATTGGAAATCAGATGACGAGAAATACCTGAGGCAAATGAATTTTCCCCAACTCACCAACAAGAACATCCATCTCCACTTCTGCTTGAGAACCTCCGTCTTCGGTTTCAGTTTCAACAGTGACCTCGGAAGCGGCATCAATCTCAATATCTGTTTCCTCAGTAGGATGTTGGCTCTCAATATATGCTACAGCTTCCGATACTTGTGGTTCTGTTTCAGTATGTAGACCACATTCAGTCATGGGTTCAAAACTTGACCACTCTGCATCTGGCCATGCTGATGCAAGTGGTTCTATAACTATTTCTATAGCTGCAGAATCAAAATTCACGATTTCAATTTGATCGTTCTGAACCTCATCATGAACATTGCTCTCAGACATCTCTGTCTGTATAATGGCTACTGGTGTAGGTACCTCAAAAGCAATAGGAGATTGTGGTGTTGCTAATACTATTGCACCAGAATAAGAACATGTATCTCCAATCACGGTATTAATATCAGAACCTTCAGGGCCATGAAACTCCATTGAGATTGAGTGTGGCTGATCATTTGTTTCCATGCCACAATTCTGAACCCCAATATGTTCATCGCATTCTTCTACTTCTGTCTGTGAATTGATCTGACCCGAGGGTTCAAAACTTGATTCTACTTCTGGTGAAGGTGTGAATTCTTGATAAGACATAGGGACTTCTGGTGTTACTGTTGCAGTCTCGACACTAATATTAGAGCCTGCTGAGGCCTTCAACTCAACTGGAGTTGATTGTGGCTTATCATTTTTTACAGACCTTCTTACCCCATGACTCGTCTTCATGTACTTACCTCCTGGTGCTTCTTCAGTCTCGCTTGGAACCATGACCCTTTGCATCAGTGTTAACCCTGACTTCTCTTTTACACTTGATGGCTGGAACTTTCTTTTCTGGAAACTAGTAGTTTCATTTTCACAATCTCTAAGTTTCCTTTTAGAACCTCGAAATCACGATCCTTTGCACCAGTGCGATCCCTGAGTTTCCTTTTAGAACCTTCAGCAGGAACTTCCTTGTACTTGGGAGCTTTATGACTCGTATTTTTTACGATGCACCCAACTTTCTTAGATTTTGAAACTTTCTTATGTTGAACTACTGGATTCTTTTGAGACTTTTGAATATGTACACTCTCTTCTCCATTTGAAGTTTTACTTTTCGTTGATTGCTCACGTGGTTCTATTAACATTCTTCGATGTTTCTCTCCATTATTATGCGCTTCCAAATTCTTGAGAGGAAACACAACACCACAAATTTCACAGTGGGCACAATTTGGAGTGGCTACAGCAGGAATTGTTGGTTCCGGCTTTTGATGTGGTACAGGCCCCTTATCAACATATCGTTCGGGCATTTGATGTGGTAAGTGCCTCGGACCAAAATAGTTCGCCGGCATTGGATGTGCTAAGTGCCTCGGATCATAATAGTACGTCGGCATTTGATGTGGTAAGTGTCTATTATCAACATATTGTGGCCGCATTTGATGTAGTAAGGGCCTATTATCCGTATAAGCTGCCGGATTTTGATGAGGAATTTGGTAATTGTTGTTAAACGGAGGCCAATAAAGAGGAATTGGGTAATTGTAGTTATAAGGTCCCGGAATGTGATTCCAACCACCTCTATAATTGTTCTGAAAGTTTCCATTCTGCAATTAACATTCAAATATGAAGTAATGTGTTAGATATAAAATCAGTCATTCCCTTCACCTATGAAGCTCAAACACAGATATCAGACACGATACCAACACTAACAATTTTTGAAAATGAATAAATCGAACGCAATCATATATCTCGAACGTTCAGAGGTATCAGTATAACAGAGTTGTTAAACATGACTCAGACACTTCCAACAGCCGTAATAATTTGAAAAAATGAATAAATTAAAGGTAATCACAAATATGAGTCAGAGAGATTGATACACTTTTTCAGCGGTGTCGGTGATACAGAAATTTACTGACTCATTCATATTCAACCTTTTGCCAAAAGAAAAACCAATTTACCCTAAAAGAGAAACTACAAGCTATAAACAGAAACAAAACAAACACATTGGTAGGCATTTATTCATAAACAGAAACAAAACAAACAACACAAAACACTAACCATTGTCTCAGATTGAAGATTTCCTGGAAGAAGAACAATGGAAATGTGAGAAGAAGAAGAAGAATTGGATTTGTTGAGAGTGAGACTGAATTATGAAGAGTGAGAAAATGATCTGTGCTGTTGAATGAATGTGATCGTTTGATTTAAATCAAACGGTTAAAACGTAATTTAATATTTTATGTTTTCAAAATAATAAAATCAGCATTATATTTTGAACCGTCAATTGAGTCAACTCCGTGGATCCTTAAATTAATGTGCGGAAATCTTATTTCCAAATTTAGCTCTGAAAGTGTTGGTCTTTAAGAAGTCAATCTTTTCTTTTCTATTTTTTGGCATTGAAATTATAGTATTGTTTGTTGCTCATGTATAATTATTACTATAAAATCATTAATAGCAGAAAAATATTTAAAAATAAATATATATTATAAATCACCAACATCATAAATCTATGTCAACTATAAATATTTTGTTAATTAAAATTAAAATACTATTATGGTGATAATAATCCGTAAAAATAATGAATTTTAGTATTATGATACATAAATACACATTCAAAGTACTTGACTATTGGTCAATTGTTAGTGCCAGAAACTTGAAACTGTAATGTTTGTGATCATAAAAGTTTGTGGCCTAACTGCAATTTTGACCTCTCTATTTTATAATATTTTAGTTATGATCCCCCAATTTTAAAATCTAAGTTTTTAGTCCCTATATTTAAACTTTAATATAATTTTGGTCCATTTTCTAATTTAAGGTCATATTTTGTTGACATGGCAGTCCAATCATATATTTTGTTGACATGGCAGTCCAATAGATGATGTGTCACTCTCACTTACAATAAATAATTCCATGTCATTTCATTATTTTTAATTATAATTATTTTTTGTAGAAAATTAAAAAATTGAATTATTTATGATTGAAAAAATAAAGATTTTCCGCGTAACTTACCACCTAGCCGGAGGATCTTTCGTGAGCCAAACAAAATATTGTCTTGATCTGCTTAAACGCTTTGATAGGCTAACTCAAAGGCAATTGACACCCCTATGCCTACTTCCATTTGTTTCATCATCTTCATTTAATCCAAAGAGATACACGAAAACTCTAAACCCTTAAAGACCTCCAGACAAATTTTCCTCTGTTCTTCATCAAAATCCTTCAAAGATTCATCATGGCATCTTAGAGAGTGGCTAAGAAAAGGGTTCTCCACGATGAATCTTCTCAATCTCAGCAAGATTTACCGGTAACTGCTCTCTCACTTTTCTACACTGATTTAACTGAGGGCTTCAAGGGCTTCAACCCTTCTTTGTTTGTAGTAATAAGTACAATGAAGATTGTGTTAGTTATTTTATGCAGGTATAAGGAAAATTTTGAAGGTCCCATATTTCGTTATCGTATTGACAACAAATTCTTCATGGTATCGTCTCATGTTTGGAAGGATCTTCTTAATCTTGATTCTGAAGATGCAAATGCTATTAAGTTTTCTGACTCCACTGACCTTGTTGGATATGATTTTAAAACTGATTTGAACTATATGCTCAAGACACCATATGTTGAACACATTGTCAACAATGCTCTCTTTCCGCCTAATGTCACCACAGGCTCTCTAGCACCGTTTGACAGAATCCTATATTGGTTTGTTGGGCATATCATTCGGCCTAAAAAGGATGAGCTGTCAAGAATTGACAAAGCTGATGTCAAAATCATGTTCTGCTTGAAAAATAAAATCAAGGTCAATTGGCCTCATTACCTTGTCAGCAGAATGTTTGATCTCCGGGATTCTACTCGCGGAACCTCCTTATGTTATGGCTCTTTCATTCAAAAAATCTTGAACCGTGAGTGAGTTAGAGTTGTTGGCGTTCCTTATGCAACTTTTGACATGGATCAAGAATTCACTCACAAATCCCTTAAACTTATGGGATTCATATGATGTCTCCAACGATGAGCTTTTCGTCACATTACAAGATCTAATGTTACTCAAATTGGAAATGCAAGTGATGATACCGATGATGATATTGAGGCAATGTTTGATGAAGGGAATGATGGAAACAATGCTGAAGATTTTGCAGAAAATAATGAACAAATGGAAGTAGATGTTAGGGAGGGTGCTGGTCAAAGTGACATGGCTCGGGTTCTTGCTCAGATGCAACGGATGGAGCTTCATATGCGTGAAGACCTAGCTGCTCAAAATGAAAGGTTCTCCACTTATGAAGCAACACAAACGAAGTGCTACAACACTTTGCATGGAATGATCGAATCTCAAGTTGAAAGCTTTGCATCTTTCCGAAATCATTTTGCTCACTACTACCCATTTAACCCATCTGACCAACCTCCTACTGGTTAAAACTATATTTCATGTCTCTGCATTTCATTTCTCTTTATCTATTGTAATTCATATTGTCATGACCTTACTTTGTGTTTGTGTACTTGTTTTATTGTGACTGTAATCTTATGCAATATGTACGTACAATGTCTTACTATGTGTTCTCATTGTGCTTCTTAAAATTGCATTTTGTTTGACAAATATCATGTCTTTATTGTGTTACATCTAATCTTGTCTCTACCTCTTTTTGATGTTGTCAAAGGGGGATAATGGTGATGAATTAAGGCTCACTTCCATATGCACACTCTCAGGGGGAGCTTTGCTCTTTTTTTTAGCTTATCCCAAATGTTATTGTGTATCTCCGTATATTGTTTTATAGGTACTACCTTGCTTGTGTCAGTTTTTCCATCATCAAAAAGGGGGAGTATGTAAATGCATGCTCAAGTTTTAATGATGGCAAAAGCCCCATAATGTGTATGCGTGTGCTACAAGGCTGGGTGTCAGAAGAAAAACAAAGAAATCTGAAAAAGGACCAAATGTGTCGACGCATGTTCCTCTCCGGTCGGTGCACGTTTAAGGGCAACACCCTAGATGTTACGTGTCAACCCCTGAGTCGACACATATGTAAATGAAGTTTGGGAGCTAAAATCAAAATGACTACGTCGACACATCCTCCTGGTGCCGTCGACGCATCCAACATGCAGCTCCAACGCGTGGGCTCTGGAAGTTACGCACCGACCCTCCCTCCTGGAGCGGTTGACGCATCTGCCCTGTGCTGTAGCTTTTAATTAATTTTCTTTATTTTGCCTTATTTTCAATTCATTAATACTAACACGTATAAATAGATCTTATTTGTCATTTTGAGTTTTTTTTTGAACAAGCATAGAGTGAAAGATACACAAAGAGAACACTTCATCTTCAATATTCCTTCTTCAAATTCAACTTCTCCAATAATCAAAGTAGTTGATTTCAAGATCCAAGAATTGTTGATAAGGTCCGAATTGAATAATTGCTTCAGATTTCGGTTGTGTTTTGTGGGCTCTATCTTGAATAAAACCGTTAGGGTTTTGTCCTCTTAGATCCGTATCGGTGCGGGAGATTTTGGTACTAATCTTCGCTTTGCAAGATTTAGTCGAGTGAAGCAATCAAGGAGTTGTGGGTTCGCTTGATTTTGTCAGGTAACCGGAGGATCTTGAAGGAAGAGTTAGGGTTCGATCTTGTTCGATTGATATCAGCCGAGAGAAAGAAGTTCTACAGCAAATTGGTAGAGATTTCAAGTATCGCTAGTCGGAGGTATAGTCGAAGAGGTCGAAACTTGGTTTGGCTCGAACCAAGGATCGTGAAGAAGATAAGTTCATCATCTACAATTGATTTGTCTTAAAAGGAAACTATTTCTTCACCTTGTTACAATTTGCAAATTTTATGAAAAATATTTCAACTCTATATTCTAGAGTTGGGGGCAGACGTACACCACGCGAGGACGAAAGGTGGAACTGCTTTAACAAATTCTTGTGTTCTTTTCGCATTTTACTTTCATTATTTGATTAATCAATTTCGTAAGATTCAAACTATCAAAAGGGCATAAACTGAATTCGTGTTGTGTCGAGGTTTAACAAACACTTCGTAACAATCCGATTGATTGTTACGTGATCACTTTCGACAACACAACTTAGTTAAAATCACACCTGTTAAATTCGCATACAAGGTGTTTGATAATTTGTCTCTCTGCATATTTCTAGTTGTGATTAAGTTTCTTCCTCCATTATTGCATTGGAAGTAAACATTGCTCAAAGTGAGTGATTAAGCAATTAATAAAGAGCATTTGAATTGTATTGATTAAAACAAATTTTTCTCTCATTGATAATACAGTTTGCATATCCGATCTTCTCAATAGCGGATCGTTTAGACGATTGAAAATCCAGGAGACTTTTGTGAAAATATTTTAAACGCACAAATTTTAAAAATCCGATCTATTCAACCCCTTTTAGATCGAGCACATCGTGTAACACATGTATCTTTCATGGTGCTTGAGTTGAGACTTGCTTTCTTTTAAAAGTACCCCATAAATAATATTTTGAATGAAATCCTGCAAAACGAATAACTCAAATTAACAAACAATAAAGTTTATATGAACAAGTAGTCTCTATATGTAATGGAATGCAACTCACTCTTGTATTGTCTTGGGAGCAATGTGGAAGGAAAAATTAAAAGCTCAGTTTTATTAACCATGACTTTAATGGCAAAATCTTGGGAGATCATTTCATCAACTAGCTGGTCATAATACCTCTCAACCCTGTACAAATACATTAACAATTATATTCAATACTAGTTTCAAATATAAGCATGTGAGATTATATTCTTGTTTAATTAAATATTATAAACAAAAACAATAAACATATTCAGAATAAAGTTAATTTTTATAGGATGTCACATGCCGATCTAAGACCTGAGACATGTGATATTGTACAAGACCGAATGTTGAGAATGTGAGGCGGTTAAGAATCAACATGAGAGTAAAGTAAGTATAAAAGAGATGAGAATGTCGCAATGGATGTGTGGTAAGACTAGACTAGACAAGATAATAAACAACAATATTAGAGATTTTTGAAGTAGCATGTTCTTAAGATAATAAAAAAATGTTCTCAAGAGATTAGCAAAAAATGTCACCTTTCATTCTCAGGAAAGAAGTAGAGGCCAATGCTCAGATTATTTGTTCCAAATTTCTTGAAGCTCTCTGGCCACACAGCTGACCTTTGAAGCAAGTTTGCATAAAGCATATCAGGGAGATGACTTGCCTCCTCAAAAACTTTAGGGCAAGCTAATGTGGACAAATGGCCCATTAGTCCACTGATCTTATCAAAGCTTTTGTTGAAAACCTGCAAACTTCCCCTATTTAACAGAAAATTCAACGTCAGACAACGCTTTTGCTTTAGCAGCTACGACAAATTAATTAATTCCAAACGACGGTAACAGAAGCTACACAACATGGTTTTTACCTCCAGACTGGATCAGCAATAGGCTGCGGATCAAAAACAACTTCGTCTTTTTCTGATTCTAGAGTCTCACTATTAGGATGATCTGCTTCTACTACCACTTCTTCACAATCCACACAAAACCAAGTAACCTTGTCGGTAAAAACCACAGGACCAGCTAAACAATATCTGAAAAGAAGAAGTTTAGATATATAAGGCTAAAAGATATTCAACCTATTAAAATCATAACTCATGCCAAAGACTTGCTGATTTGTTTATAATCATATAGAGGGAACCGTCTTATAAATATATGGCCAAATACACATAGATCAAAATACCATTTCTATAGGTAAAGAGTAAGTACATGTAATCTTCACAGGGAAAGAGTAAATTTAAAGTACCTATGCATTGCATAATCTCCACATTTGCTGCAATATACTATTGCCTCTTCAAAGCCTTCATCGCCACACGTAAGACAAACAGACACCTGCAACAAGCAAGCAAAGTTTTAATGTAATGATTCATAAAGAGTTGTATATAACAACAAAAAAACACACATTAACAACAAAAAAAAAGTAAATTATAATTGAATACTTTTTTTTAAAATCAGAATATGAAAATACCTTAAGCAACTTAGTTTTCCATGATTCAGGTGAGAGATCGACATCCATCTTCATTTCCGCTAGAGACCTTTCTTTTTCAGTTTTGGTTTCAGCACTAACCTCTAAAGCAACATCAATCTCCATTAAGACAGGTGGTAGCAGTTCAATATCTGTTTCCTCGGCAGGATGTTGGCTCTCAATATCTAATATGGCTTCCGACACATGAGATTTTGTTTCAGTATCTAGACCATGTTCAGTTACAGGCTCGTAACTTGACCCCACCGCATCTGGCAGTAGCGATGCAAGTGGTTCTGTATAAAAATCTATCGCTGTAGAATCAGAATTCCCACCTTCGGTTTGGTTGTTTGTCATGGAACCGGCAACGTTGTGTAATTCCACTGAGATTGAACGTTGCTGATTATTAGAATCAGCAATATGATTCTGAATCTCATTACGAACTTTGCTATCTGACATTTCGGTCTGTATAACTGCTACAGGAGTGGATACCTCATCAGCAATAGGAGATTGTGGCGGTCCTATTACGATTTCACCCGAATCAGAACATGTACCTTCGATCAAGTTATTAATATCAGAACCTGCAATGGCATGGAACTCCATTGATATTGAGTGAGGTTGATCATTTGTTTCCACACTATGATTTTGAACCTCGTGGAGTTCTGTGCCTTCTTCTACTTCGATGAGGGAATTGATTTGAATTGGAAGTTCAAAACTTGATCTTGCTGCTGGTGATGGTGATAGTACCTGAGAAGTCACAAGTCCTTGTGGTAGTGCTAATACTATTGCATCAGAGTCACAAGAACTATCTTCAGCCACTGTGCTAATATTACAACCACCAAGGTCTTGTAACTCCATTGAGATTGATTGCGGTTCATCATTTGCTTCTACACCACATTTCTGAACCTTGTGATGTTCTTTGGCTTCTGTTACTTCTCTCGGTAAATCAATATGATTTTTAACTGCTGGTGGGGGTGTGAATGCATAAGAAGCCACAGGACCTTGTGGTGTTACTGTTGCAGCAAGATCACAACTTATATATTCTTTTTCGGCAATAATATTAGAGCCTGCTGAAGCCTTCAACTCAACTCTAGTTGACTGTGGCTGATCATTTTTTACAGACCCTCTTAGCCCATTATTCGTCTTCATGTACTTACCTCCTGTTGCTCCTTCAATCCCATGTTTGAAACCATGATCCGTTGCATCGGTGCTATCCCTGACTTTCCGTTTAGCCATTTCAGCAGGAACATTCTTTGGTTGAACTACTGGATTAATTTGAGAAGTTGGATTACGGCTAATCTCTTGTCCATTTGAATCTTTATGTTTGATTGATTTCTCACGTAGTTCCAATAACCTTCTTTTATGTTTACTTCCCTCATTATGATTTTTCAAACACTTGGGGCCTACGCCTATCTTAACATTACAAATTTTACAGTGTATATTAGCATTGTCTTTAGGTGCTTGTTGTGATGAGTTCTTGTTATCAGCACAGTGCTCTGACATTTGATGAGGTAAGCACTTGTTATCAGCACAGGCTTCTTTACTAATCTCTTCTCCACTTGAAGTTTTATCTTTCGCTGATTGTAGTTCGAACAACCTTCTTAGATGTTTCTTTCCTTTATTATGACTTTCCATATCATGGGCATTCAACTTAACAAGACAAATTTCACATTCTCGTTTACGCAGTTGTAAGTGCCTATTATCAACATAGTGCGTCAGCGCTTGATGTGGTATGTGCCGGTTATAAGCATAGTATGTCGGCATTTGATGTGGTACGTGCGGGTTATGAGCATAGTGCGCCGGCATTTGATGTGGTAGGCGCCAGTTATGAGCAAAGGCGCGAGGACCACTAGCGTAAGGAATTTGTCCCTGACTAAAATCAGAAGATGGCATATTATTCCAGACAGCTCTAAAATTGTTCTGAAAATTTCCATTCTGCAAATAAACATTGAAACATAAAGAAATGAATTATATATATAAATCAATGTTGTTAATCTTGAACAACATCAAAGAAAAAACTTTGATCGCTTAAAACCCTTTAACCATTCATGCATTATTTACCATAATTCATAAACCCTTTGAAAAACCCGCAATTACTGATAATTGATAAAACCTAACACCAATTCAGAGGAATTCATTCATAATAAACATTTTCCCAAAACCCCAATTAAAAAAAAACACATATTTTTCGACAAAACAACAAGGTTGAAACAAACTAGTAGCCAGTGTACGTAGACAATAATTTAAGAAAAGTAAAGAAAAACTAACCATTGTTGTGTCGATTGAGGGTTTCTCCAACAACAAAATTGAGCTCCAGAATAGATTTTAGGAAAATTGAGTGAAAAGTGAAAAGTGAGTGATGAAAATAATGTAATATATATTTATTTATAGATTTTATGAAGCAGAATACTATATTTAACAGAAAAATATATATATGAATCAATCTTTTCAGATTGATTTTGTTTTTTTGATTTTTTTTATAGGCGAAAATAAATAATGTTTTAATAATGTCTTTTTTGTGAAAATAATATTTGCTTTTGTATTGTCATATCTTGCATGATATTGTTTCATTGGTATGATACTATAAGATTTGCTTTTCTGTTTATCTTAAAATAGTAATCATTTAAATTTAAATAAGAACTTTGTTTTGATAATTATTAATAAAGATGAAAATAATTAAGATATTACCAGAAAGTAAATATTTTTTAGACAAATAGTTGTGCATGATTTGAGTTTGCCTTGTCTTGTAACTATTTAAAAATAATAATTGCAACAAAAAAATTACAGTGCTAGACAGTCTTCTTTTGGTTGATCAGGTACGGAGCATGGTCGTAATGACTTGGAGAATTGAGATTACTTTTTGTTTTTGAGAGATAAATCTGTGTGCATGCATTAGTTAATTTGGGTTGTACCTTGAATTTAGATTTTACGATTTTTGAGAATTGTCCAATATCTATTAGAGAAATTTATGATGGACACATTAGAGGTTTTGCTACTCCTAGAAGAATGGTGGTTGTGTAGTTTTTTTGGGCTTGTGCCCTTTCTCTTACAAAAATAATAATAATAATTACAACCAAAAAATTGAAGAGTGATGATAATAATGTAATATATTATTTATATATATATTTATTTATTTATAGTTTATTCAAAGAGTGATTTATTTGTTATTAAATAGTACTAGAGCTCTTGAACATACATAATATGATATTTGGTTTTTTTTTTAAAAGATGATAAGTCATGAATTATGAAACCACGTTGATAGATTCGATTCGATTGCATATGAATAAGGATGTAAATGGATAGTATTATATGTGATTATTCCGTTGAATAAATATAGTATTTATATTTATCTCATATTCATGCAGATATCTGATAAACGGATAATCCACGAGTTTTAATATATTCGCGGATATTTACATATATTTATAGATAATACTTTTTAAAAAAAATAGTTTTTATAAAATTTATTTTTTATTTTAAAAAAAAAAAACACAAGAAGTTATTATCATATAACACACATACAAATATCTCTTATTCTAACAACAAAAATTCATTACATTAATTTCTTTTATTCTCACCGAACTATTCTATCCATACATTTCATTTTTAACAAAAAAAAAAACATATTATGATTATGATTTAAGGTGGAAAAGTGGACGATAAAGGAGTAGAAAGGAAGTCACTGGATGAAAAAAGGGCAACACTTGTTGGTAGGGATGTCTATGGATACGAGCCGACACTCAAACCCACTCGTCCAATCCAACTCAATCTTTATTTTTACCCAACTCAATCATGTACGGGTCTAACCCGAACTAACTCATTCAAACACATTGGTATTTAGATCGGATAACGGGTTTGAAGTTTTAAATCCACGAACTCGCGAATCCAACTCATTGACATGCCCCTATATTTTTATTTTATTTTATTTATAAATTATCTAGCATAATTCTTACCATGCATTTTTTTTTAAAATCAAAATTGAGATATCGATTTTCTTTATTTAAAGAGATTTATCTTACTTTTTAAATTATACTTTACACCACGTGTATATTTTTTTTACTTGATCTGAATCATAAAACAGTTTTTACGTATTAAATGATAAATTTTATTTAAATTAAATTTTAAAATTTTATGTTTTTTTAATGTTTTTGTAAAATAAATGAGTTAATAAAATTGATATTTTATTTAAAATTTGAAAATTATATTTAGTGGGTTACCCACAAACTCAACTCATTGATGAACGGGTTGGTACGATTTGAATTTAGTCTTAGAAGTATGGGTTGAAAACTCAATCCAAACCAAAGACTATTAATTGGGTCGAATATTGTATTTAATCAAATAAGATCCAACCCAACCCGCGAACACCACTACTTATTGGTTGGACAGTGAAATTGTTGAAGTGAGATATGTAGTAAAGAAAAAGCTTAAATATGAAATGTAAAATAAAATTTGTATAGAATGTAAAACATTTTCTTTAAAAAAAAATAATAAAAAATGAGAATACTGGTTTTTTAAAAGATGAATAGACAAACTATAATAAAACCAATAATATTTAAGTAATTAGACTTAATTACAATTTTGGTTCCCCTATTTTCCTCAACTCACGGTATCAGTTCATCTATTTTTTTTAAACAACTTTGTTCTCTCATGTCAATTTTTTGCCAAAAAATACTGAGGTGTAGCCATTTTAATTATAGTTTTGGTCCTCTATTTTTTTAAACAGTTTGGTCCTCCAATTTTCCCCAACTCAGCGCTTTCTGGCAAAAAAATGGGCATGGGGGACCAAAACTATTTTAAAAAAATAGAGGGACTGATATAGTGAGTGGGGGAAAATAGGAGGATCAAAACTGTATTTAAGCCAGATAATTATCATATGTTACTAACGGATACAGATATCCACGGGCATGTGCATCATTAAACATGTATTCATATCCATTAATAAACGGGTATTTAAATATCGATTTATTTTATTTGCAAATATCTATTAAGCTACCCGACCTAGGGGTTTGCGAGGGTTGAGTTGGGTCTAATTTGATTAAATTCAATACTCTATCCAATCAATAGTCTTTAGTTTGGGTTGAGTGTTCAACCCGTACTTCTAAGAGTAAATCTGAACTGAATCAACCCTTTTATCAATGGGTTGAGTTCGTGGGTAATCCACTAAATATATTTTTCAAATTTTAAATAAAATATCAATTTTATTAACACATTTATTTACAAAAACATTAAAAAAAACATAAAACTTTAAAATTTAATTTAAATAAAATTTATCATTTAATATGTAAAAACTCTTTTATGATTCAGATCAAGTAAAAAAATATACAAGTGGTGTAAAGTATAATTTAAAAGGTAAGATACATCTCTTTAAATAAAGAAAATCGATATCTCAAATTTGATTTAGAAAAAATATATGCATTGTTAGAATTATTCTAGATAATTTATAAATAAGTAAAATAGAAATATGTCAATGGGTTGGATTCGCGGGTTCATGAATTTAAAACTTCAAACCCGTTATTGGAACCAAATACCAATGTATTAGAATGGGTTGGACCGTGCATGATTGGGTTTGGTAAAAATAAGGATTAGATTGGGTGAGTGGGTTCGCGGGTCGGCCCGTACCCATGAACATCCATAACCTGCCTCGTACCCGTGACAAATGTTTACAAATATTTTTTCCATCCCTACATATGAGCAAGGAATAAAAGAATTTATTAATTTTGTATTTACAGATGCAAAAGAAAACGATGTAGTAATATGTCTTTGTAAACATTGTGGTTTCAAAAAATTAAAGAGTAAGAGTGTCATGTTCGAGCACTTAATATGGTCACTATTTTTGAAGGGATGCACCATATGGATTCATCATGGAGAGTCATTTGTACTATCAAGTACTATCTCCCATAGTACTACTAATAATATGTTTGAAGAAAATATCATTGTCGAAGATCATATTCAGAACAAGATCATCGATGCATTTGGAGTTGATAACAATCATGCAAATGAAATATAATCTGCATCAAATTTGGAGATTGACCAGGAAAATCATATGACACCAAGTGCAACTCAGGAAAGAAACAAATTCAGAAGCTTGAGGCATCATACAGATTCAGAAACTTGGAAGAAATTTGACTGACACATACTTGGTTTGCATCTGATCTGCAAAATGTGTGTCTTGCATTGGCTAGTGATTCCATTTTGTGTTATGAGTACAAATAATAGTATTTGGACAATTGTTCTCATTCCATATAACGTTCATTCATGGGTATGCATGAAGGAAATATTGTTTATAATTTCAATGATAATTTCTGGTAAATAAGCACCAGGGAATAATATTGGTGTCTACTTACATTCCTAGTCAAAGAGTTGAAGGAGATATGGATAATTAATATGGATACACATGATTCTTTCAAGAAAGAGATGTTCATGTCACATGAAAATTTAATGTGGACGATTAGTGACTTTCTAGGTTTGGGTGCATTTTCTCGGTGGAACACATATGCAAGACTTGCTTACCCATCATGTAACTATGATACTACTTATCTTCGTCTTAAAGCTAGTCGTAAATGGTTTTTATGGGTCATCTCCGTTTCCTTGATCTGAGACACATAAATATGATCTGCTTTAATGGTGAACAAGATATATGGAGTCCACCGAGAACATTGTTTGGATATCAAGTTATTGAATCGGTTAAAGACGTTGAAGTCATCTTTGGTAAAAAAAAACTAGTGAAAGAAGAACCGGTAAAAATACTACATAAGGGATAACCTATGGATGGTGTGATCCTACACAAAGTCATCCTCTACAATGGAAAAAGGATAGCATTTTTTTGAACTTTCGTCTTGGAAGGATAATCTTATGTGCTATAATCTTGATCTGATGCATATTGAGAAAAATGTGTGTCATAATGTCATATTTAGTTTACTAAATGATAGGGAAAAAACTAAATGTCATTTTAAAGCTCGTCAAGACCTTCAAAATATGGACATAAGACCCGATCTTTGGCCTGATAAAAATGGTAGAATTTATCTAGCGGTATTTAGTCTAATGAGTAAAGGTAAAAGGCATTTTTAACAACTTTAATGAATATCAAGGTGTCTGATAATTATTCAAGCAATATTTATAGATGCATTGACTTGGTAAATCTCAAGGTGAAATGAATGATGAAGAATAATGATTGTCGTATATTAATGGAACAACTTTTATGATTAGTCATTCGCATAACATTACCTCATGATATTTTAGCAATATTGATTGAGTTATGCTTATTCTTTAGACAAATATGTGGGGAAGTATTAAAATTGAAGACTTAAAATTGTAAACCAAATTGTCCTCACTTTATACCACATGGAAATTTTATTTCCTCCCCCGTTCTTCACAGTTATGATTCACTTGATTGTTCACCTTGTTGAAGAAGTTAAACTTGGAGGTCGTGTTCATTATCTATGGATGTATTCGATTGAAAGGTAAACTATGTGATTTGGTTCTAATGTTACTAACTAAGAAAATAATAGAAAGTTTTTTTAACTGATACCATGTGGTTCAATAATAGGTACTTGTGACAACTTTTAATAGTTATTTTTAAATAGGATTAGGATGATATGAGTTGTTTATTTATATACTTATTTTGATATGTTTTTTTAATGTGCTTGAATCTATATGTTTTTTTATAATTGGTCTTTATTTATTTTATTTATTGAACCGTTTAAATTATATGTTGTTAAAGAAATATCTTTTGTTCCCCTATTTTGATAATGATTAAAAATTTATAAATTATGTAATAAATTAAATTATAGAATAAAATAAAAATTGACGGGTCAACCTGTCAACCTACCAACTCGTTAATAAATAGGACGGACTTGACTTTTGAACTCAGACATAGGGGTGTCAAAACGGGTCGGACCCGTCGAGTTGGATCGTTTGATCCGCCATTTTTGGCGGATTGGGCTGAGATTTTTGACTCGGTGCCTTAAGTTGGTTCGCCCTATCTAACTCATTTAAAAAAACGGACTGAGACGCGGCGGGTGGATTTTACCCGCGGGCTTTTTGTTAACACTTTATAAATTATAAAAACAACATCTTTTTTTAGAATTATATTGATTGAATTGTATTATAAATTATTATACAGACAAATTGAATTATAATTGTAACGTTCTTTCTATAACTTTCTAATATATGTGATGATTTGAAAAATTTGAAACAAAATAACAATTGTATAGCATACAGAATTCTTAAGTTGTCAATACATTAGTTTAGATGTTTTCTTTAGGAATATATGTTGATTTTAAGAAAATAAATGACTTGATTAGTGTATACGTGTGACAAATTTAGAATTTAACTATTAAAGAATCGATCAATATAAGAGTCTATATGATGTAAACAGTGAGAAAGTCTGATGTTGATATTTTATGCACTACTATTTTATGTAGTGTAATTGTTATTATTGTTGGTTTTGTGTAATTGTTATCATTGTTGCTAAATAAATTCTTTTGTCGACCTCTTCGCTAATGATTAAAAAATTTCTAAATTATGTAATAAATCAAATTGTAAAATAAAAAGATAAAAAAATTGGCGGGCCTCGTCCTGCTCTGCCTCACTTTTGGATGGACTTAAACAGAAGGGACCTAAATGGGGTGGACTGCCACTTTGCCTCCAGTCAGACGTCTAAATTGACTCACCCTGACTTGCTTTTGAACAGACTTAAACGGGATGGACCTAACCAGGGCGGACCACCCACTTTACCACCCCTAATTGTGGACGTTTTCTCACATGGTTGCAATATTTTGAAATTGTAACCTTGCCATAGAAATTGTCTTTTAATCCTCCTTGTTCTCTTAAAAAATTTCATGCTTTTTAAAATGCTTTTATTTTTTGTTGAGGAAATATTGACTATACAACTTTTCTTTAAAGTGTATGTTTAATTAGAAAATGATGATATATAAGAGAACAAGCTTAATAAAATTAGAGGAATATGTAGTCTTACTTTTTTTTCTTTCTCTCCTTTTTTGTTGAACATTGTTCAATGTTCTTATTTATCTTTACATGAATCACCATGAATTCATCAAATGTCATATGGTTTTAGCAGTAGAATAATTCATCTCTGCCCATTTTTTCTTAGTGTTCTTCACATTTTCTCCAATATCTTTCATCTTGTTAAGTTCCTTCACATTGAGCGATCAAGATGATGTTTCTATCACAACCTTGATTGATATCTACTTTCACTAATGTCAACAATGGCAACAATTGCACGATCAATAATATCATTGCATCATATTGTTTTATTTATACTATTACATCATATCTTATATTATTAAATATACAATTACACAGTGCTATTACATTTTTGGTTTCAAAAATAAAGACTATTACCACGTTAAGACATCAACATCATTTCCATAACGAGGATGATGTATCTTTCATGGTGCTTGAGACTAGCTTTCTTTTAAAAGTACCCCATAAATAATATTTTGAATGAAATCCTGCAAAACGAATAACTCAAATTAACAAACAATAAAGTTTATATGAACAAGTAGTCTCTATATGTAATGGAATGCAACTCACTCTTGTATTGTCTTGGGAGCAATGTGGAAGGAAAAATTAAAAGCTCAGTTTTATTAACCATGACTTTAATGGCAAAATCTTGGGAAATCATTTCATCAACTAGCTGGTCATAATATCTCTCAACTCTGTAAAAATACACTAACAATTAATTCAATACTACTTTCAAATATGAGCATGAGATTATATTCTTGTTTAATTAAATATTCTATAAAAAAACAATAAACATTCAAAATAAAGTTAATTTTATAGGTGTCACGGGCACAAGACCATTGATATTAACATCGATTTTTACCGAACAACGGTAAGACCTGCGATGTTGTACAGGAAAGAAATTAGCAAAAATGTCACCTTTCATTCGCAGGAAAGAAATAGAGGCCAATGCTTTGATTATTTGTTCCAAATTTCCTGAAACTCTCTGGCCATACAGCTGATCTTTGAAGCAAATTTGCATAAAGCACATCAGAGAGATGTCTTGCCTCCTCAAGAACTTTAGGGCAAGCTAATGTGGACAAATGGACCATAAGTCCACTGATTTTATCAAAGCTTTTGTTGAAAACCTCCAAACTTCCACTATTTAACAGAAAATTCAACGTCAGACAACGCTTTTTCTTTAGCAGCTACAACAAATTCATAATTCCAAACGACGGTAACAGAAGCTACAAAACATGGTTTTTACCTCCAGACTGGATCCGCAATAGGCTGTGGATCAACAACAACTTCATCTTTTTCTGATTCTGATTCTGGAGTCTCACTGTTAGGATGATCTGCTTCTACTACCATTTCTTCACAATCCTCACAAAACCAAGTAACCTTGTCGGTAAAAACCACAGGACCAGCTAAACAATATCTGAAAAGAAGTTTAGATATACAAAAGGCTAAAAGATTTCAGTCTACTACAACCGTAACTCTTGATAAAATATAAGCTCCTCTCTAAGCATGTGTGCATTGTACGGGTATATGCACTAGTGTCCATATGATATGGCAATAAAAGTAGACGTGTCTGCTAAAGAGTAAGTACATGTAATCTTCACATGGAAAGAGTAAATTTAAAGTACCTATGCATTGCATAATCTCCACATTTGCTGCAATATACTATTGCCTCTTCAAAGCCTTCATCGCCACATGTAAGACAAACAGACACCTGCAACAGGCAAGCAAAGTTTTAATGTAATGATTCATAAAGAGTTGTATATAACAACAAAACACCAAACATTTTAACCAAAAAAAAAATTACAGTATAATTTGATACTTTCTTTTGAAATCAGAATATGAGAAATACCTTAAGCAACTTAGTTTTCCCTGATTCAAGGGAGAGATTGGCATCCATCTTCATTTCCGCTTGAGAATTTCCATCTTCAGTTTTGGTTTCAGCACCGACCTCTAAAGTGACATCAATCTCCATTAAGACAGGTGGTAGCAGTTCAATATCTGTTTCCTCAGCAGGGTGTTGGCTCTCAATATCTAATATTGCTTCTGACACATGAGGTTCTGTTTCAGTATCTAGACCATGTACAGTTACAGGCTCAAAACTTGACCCCACTGCATCTGGCAGTAGGGATGCAAGTGGTTCTTTATATATTTCTACCGCTGTAGAATCAGAACTCAGAACTTCTGTTTGGTTGTTTGTTACAGAACCGGCAACGTCGTGCAACTCCATTGAGATTGAATGTTGCTGATTATTTGAATCAACGATACGATTCTGAATCTCATTATGCACTTTGCTATCTGACATTCCGGTCTGTATAACTGCTACTGGTGTGGATACCTTATAAGCAATAGGAGATTGTGGCGGTGCTATTCCGATGGCACCCAAATCAGAACATGTACCTTCGGTCGAGGTGTTAATATCAGAACCTGCAGGGGCATGGAACTCCATTGATATTGAGTGTGGTTGGACAGTTGTTTCCACAGTATGATTTTGAACCTCGTGGACTTCTGTGCCATCTTCTACTTCGATCTGTGAATTGATTTGAATTGGAGGTTCAAAACTTGATCCCGCAGCTGGTGATGGTGATAGTACCTGAGAAGTCACAACTCCTTGTGGTAGTGCTATTACTATTGCATCAGAGTCAGAAAAATCATCTTCAGCCACTGAGCTAATGTTACAACCACCAAGGGCTTGTAGCTCCATTGAGATTGATTGCGGCTCATCAATTGTTTCCACACCACATTTCTGAACCTTGTGATGTTCTTGGGCTTCTGTTACTTCTCTCAGTAAATCAATATGATTTTTGACTGTGGGTGGTGGTGTGAATGCATGGGAAGCCACGGGACCTTGTGGTATTACTGTTGCAGCAAAATCACAACTTATATATTCTTTTTCGGCAATAATATTAGAGCCTGCTGAAGCCTTCAGCTCAACTGGAGTTGAATGTGGCTGATCATTTTTTACAGACCTTCTTATCCCATTATTCATCTTCATGTGCTTACCTCCTGTAGCTCCTTCAATCTCGTGTTTGAAACCATGATCCTTTGCATCGGTGTTATCACTGACTTTCCTTTTAGACATTTCAGCTGGAACATTCTTTTTCTTGAAACTAGAAGTTTCATTTTTCACATTCTCTACCTTGAAATCACAATCCTTTGCACCATTGTGATCCCTGAGTTCCCTTACAGAAACATCAGTTGGAACTTTCTTTGGTTGAACTACTGGATTAATTTGAGAACTTTGATCATGTCTAATCTCTTCTCCACTTGAAGTTTTTTGTTTCGCTGATTGTTCGTGCAGTTGTAAAACCCTTCTTCGATGTCTCCTTGAAACATGGGTTTCTTTACTAATTTGAGAACTTTGATCATGTCTAATCTCTTCTCCACTTGAAGTTTTATGTTTCCTTGATTGTTCGTGTAGTTGCAAAACCCTTCTTCGATGTCTCATTCCATTAATATGACTTTCCATACACTTGGGATTCAACTTAAGATCACAAATTTCACATTTTTGTAAAAGCGGTGGTAAGCACTTCTTATTAGCACAGTCTTCAGGTGTTTGTTGTGGTAAGCACTTCTTATCAGTGGAGTCTTTAAGTGCTTGTTGAGACAAGTTCTTATCAGCAGAGTGGTCTAACGTTTGTGGTAAGCACCTCTTATTAGCACAGTCTTCAGGTGTTTGTTGTGGTAAGCATCTCTTATCCTCACAGTTTTTAGGTGTTTGCTGTGATAAGTTCTTATCAGCATACTGCTCTGATGTTTGATCAGATAAGTGCCTCTTATCAGCACAGTCTTTCATCCTTCGACGTCTCTTTCCTGTGTATTGACTTTCCATAGACTTGGCATTCAACATAAGATCACAAATTTCACTTTGCAAAAGCGATGGTAAGCACTTTTTATTATCACAGTCTTCAGGCGTTTGTTGTGGTAAGCATTTCTTATCCACACAGTTCTTAGGTGTTTGCTGTGATAAGTTCTTATCAGCATTCTGTTCTGATGTTAGATCAGGTAACTGCCTCTTACCAGCGCAGGCTTCTGACGTTTGCTGAGATAACTGCCTCTTATCAGCACAGGCTTCTGACATTTTCTGAGACAACTGCCTCTTATCAGCACAGGCTTCTGACATTTGCTGAGATAACTGCCTCTTATCAGCACAGGCTTCTGATGTTTGCTGAGATAACTGCCTCTTATCGGCATAGTGATCTGGTGTTTGATGTGATAAGCACTTGTTTGCAGCATAGGCTTCTTTACTAATTTGAGAACTTTGATCATGTCTCATCTCTTCTCCACTTGAAGTTTTATGTTTCGTTGATTGTTCGTGTAGTTGTAAAACCCTTCTTCGATGTCTCATTCCTTTAATATGAATTTCCATACACTTGGGACTCAATATAAGTTCACAAATTTCACATTGTAAAAGCGGTGGTAAGCACTTCTTATCAGCAGAGTCTTGTTGTGGTAAGCACTTCTTATCAGCAGAGTCTTTAAGTGTTAGTTGAGACAAGTTTTTATCAGCAGAGTCTTTAAGTGCTTGTTGAGACAACTTCTTATCAGCAGAGTCTTTAAGTGCTTGTTGAGACAAGTTCTTATCAGCAGAGTCTTTAAGTGCTTGTTGAGACAAGTTCTTATCAGCAGAGTCTTTAAGTGTTTGTGGAGACAAGTTCTTATAAGCAGAGTGTTCTGACGTTTGATGAGGTAACTTCCTCTTATCAGCATAGGCTTGTGACGTTTGTTGAGGTAACTGCCTCTTATCAGCATAGGCTTCAGACGTTTGTTGAGGTAACTGCCTCTGATCAGCATTGTGATCGGGTGTTTTATGTGGTAAGCACTTGTTAGCAGCCCAGTCTTCTGGATTTTGATTTGGTAAGTGCATTTTATCAGCCAAGTCTTTTGTCTTTTGATGCGGCAAGCAAATTTTATCTTCATATTTTACCGGAGTTTGATTTGGCAAGTGCTTGTTATCGGTACACTGTTCCACCGTTTGATGTGGCAAGTGACTGATATAAGTACAGTGCTCTGCCGCTTGATGTGGCAAGGGCTTGTTATCTGTACATTGTTCCACTGTTGGAAGCTGCAAGGGCTTGATATCAGTACAGTCCTCTGACGTTTGTTGTGGCAAGTGGCTCTTATCAGCATAGAGTACAGGCGTTGGATGTGGCAAGTGTCTATTATCAGCATACTGCACCGGCGTTGGATGTGGCCAGTGCCTATTATCAGCATAGTGTGTCGCCCTTTGATGTTGCCAGGGGCTATTATCAGCATAGTGCGTCGGCGTTGGATGAGGTAAGTGTCTATTGTCAGTTGGAGCTTGAAGTGATAAGTGGCTATTATCAGTTGGAGCTTGTGATAAGTGCATGTTATCAACATGATGCGTCGGATGTGGTAAGTGCCTATTATCAGATGGAGCTTGATGTGATAAGTGCATTTTATCAACATGATGCGTCGGATGTGGCAATTGTCTATTATCAGTTGGAGCTTGATGTGATAAGTGCATGTTATCAACATGATGCGTCGGTATTTGATGTGGTAAGTCCATGTTATCAACATAGTGTGCCGACGCTTGATGTGGTATGTGTTGGTTATCAGCATAGTGTGTCGGCATTGGATGTGATAAGGGCCTATTATCAGCATAGTGTGTGGGCATTGGCATTGGATGTTGTGATAAGTACCTGTTATCAACATAGTGTGCCGGTGCTTGATGTGGTATTTGTCGGTTATCAGCATAGTGTGTCGGCGGTATGTGCGGGTTATGAGCATAGTATACCGGCATTTGATGTGGTATGTGTGGGTTATGAGCAAAGGCGGGAGGAGCACTACCGTGAGAAATTTGTCCCTGACTAAAATCATTGGCTATTTGATGTGGTGTGTGCGGGTTATGAGCAAAGGCGGGAGGAGCACTACCGTGAGAAATCTGTCCCTGACTAAAATCAGTGGGTATTTGATGTGGTATGTGCGGGTTTTGAGCAAAGGCGGGAGGAGCACTACCGTGAGAAATTTGTCCCTGACTAAAATCAGTGGGCATTTGATGTGGTATGTGCGGGTTTTGAGCAAAGGCGGGAGGAGCACTACCGTGAGAAATTTGTCCCTGACTAAAATCAGTGGGCATTTGATGTGGTGTGTGCGGGTTTTGAGCAAAGGCGGGAGGAGCACTACCGTGAGAAATTTGTCCCTGACTAAAATCAGTGGGTATTTGATGTGGCATGTGCGGGTTTTGAGCAAAGGCGGGAGGAGCACTACCGAGAAGACCTTGTCCCTGACTAAAATGAGTGGGTAGCATATTATTCCAGCCACCACTAAAATTGTTTTGAGAATTTCCATTCTGCAAATAATCATTCAGCCATAAAGAAATGAATTATATACGAAATCAATCGCTTCTTTCGGCAAACAGGTTAAGTGTTTGAAACAATTGATTCATGAGAGAGTGCATAAATTAATATCAAGGCAACATTCAGAATCAACTACCTCGACTTTGTTGCATTTGAATAATTCTACTATCCAGAAACAAACTAAATCACTCAAACCATACATTTGTGCCCCCAAAAAGTCAAACAAGTGTCGGTAAACTAGACAAGTGTTGGCAAAAAGTTGGTTTATTTTCTTTGCTTGAGACATTTTGAATCGGTGCCCGACACCCGTATGACACTCATACGAGACGTGTCGGACAATTCAAACAAGTTTCTTTTAAAAAGAATTGGCACCAGTGTCCTAGATTTTTGACATTTAGGCGTGTCAGAGAGTCTGTGTCAGTGTCAGAGAATGTGCTTCATACATTACAACACAAATCAAGAAAAAATTTCAACATGGCAACACAAATCAACAGAAACCTAAACAATAAAATTTCACGCATTGTTCACCCTAATTCAGAATTCAGAATTCATTCATATTCAACCTTTTTCCCAAAACCCCAATTTTTAAAAAAAATAATCATATTTTTCGACAAAATAGACATCATAGGTAGAGAAAAACTAACCATTGTTGTGTCGATTGAGGTTTAGTCCGAGAAATTGAGAACAACGAAAACCAAGAGAAAATTGCGCTCCAAAATGTATTGAGAGTGGAGTCAGAAAAGTGAGTGATGATAATAATGTAATGTAATATTATATATTATTTATTTATTTATAGATCTTATAAAGCAGAATACATATATTTTTCAGTTTTTTTTTTAATATTTGATTGGTTGTGTTTTATCATTTTTTGTTATTTTGATTTTATTATTTAGACAATTAGACCAGTCTATTGTTTAGGCGAAAATAAATTATTTTTTTAATAATGTCTTTTATGAAAAATAATCCTTGTTTTCTATCATATCTTGTATATATTTGACATTGAGGTAAAAGAAAATTTGTTGTAAATCTTTGCATGATATGATTTGGTTTTCGTTTATCCTAAAATATAGTACTATCAATCATATTTAACTAATATTTTTGTTTTGATTTTATTAATTAAGATGAATAACATTGATTTGTTTTGGAAACGAAGTTGTGGTATTTGTTAGGTATGTGATGGTTGGATGCTTTGGCGGTGTGATGATTTGGTGTGTTGGTGAGGTAATATTTGGGTGAGCATTGTTTGAGGGCTATGATAAAATGTGGTGGTATCATATGCATCATCAGTGTTACGGTAAAATGTGGTGGCAACATATACTTGTTGGTATGGTCCGTAGACCACGAACAAAATCCATATCTTCGAACCATGTGTATTGTTCACCTGAGCACATCACAAACTTGAACTTGGATGAAGATGAATCATCCTCAAATATCTTTTACAACCCGTATATGCAGATAAAGGGAGCGTTAAAAGTGTGAGACAAGTTCCGTACAAAACAAGATTGTGTGAGAGCTATTAAAAAGTTTCAAATGGAAAACTCAGTCGATTATACTATAAATTGCACTGATGTGGGAAGGTACGTCATTATGCGTCGTAATGTGCTCTCCATGTTTTGACTGACAACATCTTATAGGAAGAGAAGTGATTCTTGTGAGATAAGTTCTATGAATCTACCTCACACTTGTATTACCACCAATTTGATGCAGGATCGCCGTAAATTAACCTCCCAAATAATATGCCAAGAAATCTTGTAACTCGCTAGTAAGGATCTGCCATTGAAGGTGAGTACAATAATCTTTCATATCGTTACACAATATAATTATAGTCCTTCGTGCATGAAGGCATGGATAACAAGGACTAAGGTTGTTGACTAAGTATACGGAAATTGAGAGAATTCATACAAAAAAATTCCACAATTTTTGGTGGCACTTAAGTATTATGATACGAGAACTGTTACAATTTTGGAGAATTCTGAAATTTACCCCCAGATAGAACTTGATTTAGTGGAAATGAAATATTTCATCGACTCTTTTAGGTGTATGAACCATGCATCAAGGGTTTTGTATTCTGCAAATCTATTATTCAAACTGATGGAACATGGTTACACGGGACATATAAAGAAACGTTACTCATGGCAGTGGCACAAGATGACAACAATATTATCTTTCCAATTTACTTCTCTCTAGTTGAAGGTGAGACTACTGGTGGCAAGAGTTTCTTTCTTAAGCATCTCCAATTACACATTGCTCTGCAACCCAATCTATGTTTGATTTTAGACAGGTATCCATCTATTGAGAATACATACAATAACCTTTATAATTGTTGGCAAGATTTTCTTTCTACTCGTGTCTAATGCATTAGACATATTGCACAAAACTTCATGCGAGAGATCAAAAATACACTTTGGAAAAAAGTTATGAACACAGGGTAGGCGTTAATAGAACCATCATTCCAACACTACCACAAAGATCAGATTGACAAACGTATGTGCATTAAGGTGGATCGATAATACTCTAGTGGAAATATGGACCAGGGAATTTGATAATGGTCAACGATGGGGCCACGTGACAATTGACAACAAATCATATGAAATCAATATACTATGTCTTAAAAGGCATAAAAAACCTACTAATATATGTGTTGGTGAGAGCAACATATTTTAGGTTGGGGTCACTGTTCGAGACCAGGGATTCAAAATGGAGTTCAGTGTTACAATCGGGGCAGTTCTTCAGTGAAAGCTATATGAAATTTATTATGGAGGAAACTGCCAAAGCTAACACATATGTGGTTACAATGTTTGATAATCATAAAGGTTGGTTCATTATACAAAAGACAATGAACCATAATAAGGAGAGGCCAAGGGGATATTATTCAGTCAAACTAGATAGAGATTACTGCGATTGCAAATAGTTTCAATCCTTCCATATGCCTTGCACCCATGTCATAGCGGCATGTTCATAAGCTCTCCAAGACCCTTCCAACCAACTATTTATTGTTCACAAAATCATGAACATATTTAATGTGTACAACAATAGCTTCCTAGTGGTAGAAAAGGATGACCATTGGTCTACATATTAAGGGGACATAGTTTGGTGCAACAAAAATATACGAAGGAAGAAAAAGGGTCGCCCTAACAGCATGTGTATTCGAATTGAAATGGATACAACAAACATAATGGTAAGATTATGTAGTCCATGCCCGGGAATAATCGTAAAATTGGTCCGAATGTTGGAGCAAGATCCTCAACATAATTATTGTATGCACTATTGATATGTAATTTATTTTTTGTAACCATGAAGTTTCCTATTGAATACAACTTTCAGTTACAACAAAATGAACACAAACACAACTAAAAAACAACAACACAAAGAACAAATTAAATGATTTAATATTGTGATATATCTAAAATATTACAACCATCAAAATTATATTATTTGGTCCAAATATCATAACACGAACATCACTGTCAGCTTTAAATGACTCTAAAAACTGAGTTGGTTCACTATTCTCATTCGCACTATTGAACACCAAAATAAGCCTATCAATTCTTCACACAAAAATTATTGTCTCGAATCCTTCCGTCTAACCAACATATTAAACTCCTCTCAAGGTGCTCGAAAGTCTCAGTGTTCTAAATTCGAATCTTCATTGGAGGCTTGAAAGTTGAATAACAAACATGAGCATCTCTTTTAATAGTCATGTTAGAAAAAGATGAAATGATAACATGAATTGAGAAGATGTGTGGAAAATGGTGGAGAATGAAAATATATTTAAAAAAAAAAAAAAGAAGCCCAATGCACTATGGCTCTAGGGGGTACTGGTGCATCTTCCTAGGCCCTCAAAGCATGTGCCACTATCATTGACATGATAGCAGTGCATGCGTTCGTTATAGAGTCTAGCGTCAGTGTGCAAATTGGAGTGTATGTGCCAGTAGCATTGGTGCATCCTCTTAGTTACAATTTTTTGTTTAAAGCATGGTTATTTAGGTGAATAATATGGAATGTTGATTATTTGAGTATTTAAATTGAAAAAATAGTTATTTAAAAAAAATCAATAAGTAGTTAGGGATATGTTTTATATTGGAAGAAGAAATATATATTTTATAGTTAGTACAATGTTGCTGCCTATAAAGCATTCAAGGAATTTTACAGAGATGTATTTCAAGATACAACTCAATATATATATATGGAGATATCTCTTCGGAGTATATTTTGACAAATATAATGGTTGGTCGAAATACGAGAATTGAGGTGAATTTAGATGTATCTGCAGATATAATAAAAGTATTTTTGATTTTTTTAAAGTGTGAAACACACACTATAAAATAAATATTTCTCATATTATAAATAGATCAACATGTGATAGTTAATTCGCAATGCAATTTTTTTTTACTGAAACTTAGTCCATTGATTTTCAAAAGTAGACCGACATGTGTAGGGGGTGATTCGCAAGGGAGAGAACTTGAGTTTTCTACTAAATTTTAGGTTTAATCGATCCTCTAAGACTTGGGCCAATAATTTTAGAAGTAGACCATGATAGTATGTTTTTTATTAATTTTTCTTCTAAATGCCTCTTGGTTCTCTTCATTAAAATGTTCTATTTTAAGTGTTTTGAAGATTATATTGAAAATTAAATTAGGTATAGTAAAATTTTAATGGTATCATATTCAGTGATAACAATCTCAAATTGATTAGAGATGAATTGTGATTAAATCAAATTCAATAAGAGGATTTTCATATTGGGTATATAAGAATTATGAATTTAGATTATGAAGCAACAACTTCATATATTTATATTTAAGCAGGTGAAATTTAGATATAATAATAATAAATTATAGTTTTAGTTCTATATTTTATTTAATTTACAAAATTAATCATTTATTTTAAAATCAAACAGTTTTTATCTTTCTCCTACTTTTCATACAAATTGATAAAGTTTCAATTTTTTAAATTATATGATAATTTGTCAAGTGACGCATTATATAAAAATGGACAAATCGTCGCTAAATTAAACAAATTGATTTTAAAATAGAGAGACTACTTTCGTTCACACAAAATATAAAAATTATAATTATAATTAAACTTAATAATAATATATTAATATCTTTAATCAAACTTACTTTTAATTCTTTAATCAATATCTTTAATATCTTTAAAGCACACATTAACATTTATGAGAACTAAAGATGATTTTTTTTTACAAGTAATAACGATTATTTAACTTAAATAGATTACTTGTATTTACAAATATCAAAATTTTAGTTTTACATTTTTATTTATTTTTAGTCTTTTGAAATCCATTTTTTATTTGGATCATTATAGTTTTATTTTATTATTTATAAAAATTGATATTTGTAATGACATTTAATTTTAATCTTCAAAATAAATATTATAAATCTCAATTTAAACATAAACATATTTTATAAAAACAAACAAAATACAAAATCTTATATCTCAATTCGATCTTTTTTCTCAATTATTCTTAGATTTTTTCCCGGTAGCCCGCCCTTGCATAGAAGAAAAATTTAGGTTTATTGATGAAAGGCCAAATCTTCAACATTTTTTAATTATTTTTTTAGTCCAACTTGGTTTAAATCTATAAAAATGTATTGTTATTTAAAATTTATTTTCATTTTGATTTTTTAAATTAAATAATTATTCATTATAATTATTTATTTTTGTTTTATTAAGTTTTATAAAATAATACAAATTTTTTTACTTAAATAATAATGATTAGATTAAAAAATTAACAAAACTCTATACATGTATTGTACCTCAAGTATTTTTTTTCCTCTTTCTTAATGTCTCCCTAATACTATTTGTTATTTTATACTTAAAAATAAAGTCTTTGTTATGTTTTTTATAAAAAAAATGACGCCTTTATTTATTTAATTTCATGGAAAAAATGACGCATTCATTACAAAATATAATTACTATTTTCAGATATAAAATATATCTCTTGAATAGATATTTTAGGTGTACGTCCTGAAATCCTGATAGTATGTTTTAATTATTTTAAAAATATTGTTTTATTTTTAAATAATTTGGTGATGATAAATCAAAAAATATAATTTTATTTATTCATGAGAAATAATACATAATATCTTATATCATTGATTAAATATGTTTTCTCTCATATAAATTATCAAATTTTATTTTTAGTTTCTATAAAAGAAATAGGTATAAATTTTGGTCTCTACAAAATTATTATGCACATGATTTTAGTTCTGATGTTAAAATAATGAGTATTGTTGAATAATCATTTTACAAATATCTTTAGAATGATATAAAAAATTTCTCGAAAAAAATAGAACTTAAAATTTAATTTTTATGTCGAAATTTTCATTACTTTTATCATTATCTTTTGAAATTTTAAAAATTCATATTTAATTCTTCTCATTTTAAAAATTATAAAATTTGGTTAAAATAAATATTTTATAGTATTATAAACACTTCTCAACTAGAGTGAAATAATATTTGATCCAAAAACGCTCTCTTCTCCCTCATCAGTACACACCGTTGCGCTTCGGTCTGGTTCTGACAAAGATCACTCTGGGAGTAGGGATGAGAATAGACCAGATCGGCCTACAGGGGGCTATGGTCTAGTCTATATGAGGTCAGGTAAGGTTTTTTTCCTAAAAAGGCCAGACTTAGGCTTTTTGAAAAGCATAGGTCAGACTTAGAAATATGTATATATATATTAGAAAAAATATTAAATAGGTCGGCCTATATATGCATATATAGGTCGACCTATAAGGCTTTTTTAGTAATATAGATTTATTGAAAACCTTAATGAGAAACAGACTTTTAAATAGGCTTCCAGGTCAGGCCAGACTTTTAAAAAGGTCAGACCAAGTTAAAAAAAATGAGCCTATAATAGACCATAGACCAGACTCAGGCCTTATAAATTTATCGTAGGCCAGATCCAGACCTTATAAAGCCTAGCTTATTTCCACTCCTATCAGGGAGGATCTTCAGATCTAGAGTTGTAGTGTTTTTTCTTTTCGCCAGTTTTGATTTTTTCCTGTTGAATTCTCTCCAAAATGCTTGCGAGCGCTCCGATTTGGTTATGGCAAAGATCACTCTGGGAGGATCTTCAGATCTAGAGTTGTATTGTTTTTTCTTTTCGTCAGTTTTGGTTTTTTCTAGTTGAATTCTCTCCAAAATGCTTGCGAAAACTCCTTCTCCGGTGGGTCTTTTCACAGGTTTGTGTTTTTGGTATTGAGTTCGTTTCTTAATCATTTGAGATATGCTGATTTTAAGATTTTAGATCTATTGAGATATGCGGGTTTTAAGATTTTGTGTCGGCACTAACTTATTATCCACATTAGTCTTTGGAATCGACATTGATTTCTTATCCATATCAGTCAATTTGATAGTGGCTCAAAAGAGTTGTTTTGCATCCTGGTTTCTTTCTAAAGATTGTTGGTTCGTGAATCAGGTCGTTATGACCGTTATTCATACTCCATGATTTCCAAAGACTATTGATTCGTGAATCAGGTCTAGACTATTTTTTTTTTCTATTTAACTTAGCGTCCGTAAACTGGTTAATTGAATAGTGTTTGTCATGTGTACGTTTTTACTTTAATTTTTTTTTTTATAAAAGTCACTTTTGTTGGTTTTGATCATCTTTTTTATAAAAACTAAAAATAAAATTTGAAATATTTATATGTACAAAAGCATATTTAACCCTACACAATTACATTGGTATTACATTTTTTTTTATAACAGAAAAAACTATTATCTCGTAAAGACACCAACATCATTTCCATAATAATCAGGACCATTTATCTTTGATGGTGCTTGAGACTTGCTTTCTTCTAAAAATTCCCCATAAATAATACTTTGAATGAAATCCTGCAAAATGGGCAACTCAAAAGTTAAGATACAATTATTAACAAACAATAAAATTTATACGAAGAAGTAGCATATATGTAATAGAATGTAACTCACTCTTGTATTGTATTGGGAGCAATGTGGAAGGAAATATTATAAGCTCAGTTTTTTCAACCATGACTCTAATGGCAAGATCTTTGGAAATCATTTCATCAACTAGTTGGTCATAATATCTCTCAACTCTGTAAAAACACATTCAACAATTAATTCAATACTAGTTTCAAATATGAACATGGAGATTGTATTATTTTTTAATTAAATATTATAAAAACAATAAACACATTCAAAATAAAGTTAATTTAGTATGTCACGGGTTAAAGACCTACAATGTTATCATCACTTTTTACAGGACAGCGGGCTTGCAATGTTGTAAGAAACAGAATGTTGGACGACTAAGAATCAACCAGGGAATAAAATAAGTGTAGAAGAGATGAGGATGTTGCATTAGAGTGTAGTAAGAATAGACAAGATAAGAGAATAAATGGAAATATTAAAGAGGGTGTTAGGGGTGGCAACTGTACTATAAAAGATGGTGGTGACATTGGTATGTAAAGAGAAGATCGGTAGATTTTGATGCAAGAAGAGTAGATCAAATGAAGAGGAGTCAAACAACTAGAGGTATAGAAAGACCTAGAAAAACTATTAAAATATATCTCGAGATAAACGAATTGAATAGAAACATGGTATTAAATAGAACATTATGATGAAATTTAATCCATGTAGTCAACCTCATTTTGATGTCTTAATACAAATACTTGAAAACAGAAAAGAGAAGTAATATTTTTATAAACAAGAAATAAGGGGGAAAAAACTTTACCAAATCAAAAATGTTATTAAAAAGATTAGTAGAAATGTCACCTTTCATTCTCTGGAAAGAAATAGAGACCAATGCTCAGATTATTTGTTCCAAATTTCTTGAAGCTCTCTGGCCACACAGCTGATCTTTGAAGCAAGTTAGCATAAAGCACATCAGGGAGATGACTTGCCTCCTCAAGAACTTTAGGGCTAGCTAATGTGGACAAGTGGCCCATTAGTCCCCTGATTTTATCAAAGCTTTTGTTGAAGACCTGCAAACTTCCCCTATTTAACAGAAAATTCAATGTCAGACAATGTTTTTGCTTTAGCAGCTACGACAAATTCATTGTTCCAAACGACGTTAACAGAATCTACAAAACATGGTTTTTACCTCCAGATTGGATCAGCAATAGGCTGCGGATGAACAACATTATCTTTTTCTGATTCGGGACTCTTACTGTTAGGACGTTCTGATTCGGGAGTCTCACTGTTAGGACGTTCTGCTTCTACCACTTCACAATCCATACAAAACCAAGTTACCTTGTCGGTAAAAGCCACAGGACGGGCTAAACAATATCTGAAAAGAAGAAGTTTAGGTATATATATAAGGCTAAAAGATTTCAGTCTACTAGAACAGTACTCTTGATTTAAAAAAAAAAAAAAAAAACTCCTCTCTAAGCATACAATACACTCATCACACGGGTACAAGCATTGGTGTCCATATGATATGGCAATAAAAGTAGATGTGTCTGCTAAAGAGTAAGTACATGTAAACTTCACATGGAAAGAGTAAGTAAAAAGTACCTATGCATTGCATAATCTCCACATTTGCTGCAATATACTATTGACTTTTCAAAGCCCTTATCGCCACACATAAGACAAACAGAAACCTGCAACGCGCAAGCAAAGTTTTAATGTACCGATTCACAAAAGATTCTATATAACAACAAAAAAGCACTCATTTTAACAAAAAATAAGTGCAGTATAATTTGATACTTTCTTTGGAAATCAGATAATGGGAAATACCTTACGCAACTTAGTCTTCCCTGATTCAGGGGAGAGATCGACATCCATCTTCATTTCCTCTTGAGAATTTCCATCTTCAGTTTTGGTTTCAGCACTGACCTCTAAAGCGACATCAATCTCCATTAAGACAGGTGGCAGCAGTTCAATATCTGTTTCCTCTGCGGGATGTTGGCTCTCAGCATATAATATGGCTTCCGACATATGCGGTTCTGTTTCAGTATCTAGACCATGCTCAGTTACAGGCTCAAAACTTGACCCCACTGCATCCATTGAGATTAATTGTGGCTCATCATTTGTTTCCACACCACATTGATGTTCTTTGGCAACTGTTACTTCTCTTGGTAATTCAGTATGATTTTTGGGTTCAAAACTTGATTCTACTGCTGGTGGTGGTGTGAATACATGAGAAGCCACAGGACCTTGTGGTATTACTGTTGCAGCAAAATCACAACTTAAATATTCTTTTTCGGCAATAATATTAGCGCCTGCTGAGGCCTTCAATTCAACTGGAGTTGACTGTGGCTGATCATTTTGTACAGACTCTTTTATCCCATTATTCATCTTCATGTACTTACCTCCTGTTGCTCCTTCAATCTCGTGTTTAAAACCATGATCATTTGCATCGGTGTTATCCCTGACTTTCCTTTTAGACATTTCAGCTGGAACATTCTTAGGTTGAACTACTGGATTAACTTGAGAGCTTCGAATATGGCTAATCTCCTTCCCATTTGAACCTTTATGTTTCATTGATTTCTCACGTTGTTCTAATAACCTTAGTTTATGTTTAAGTCCATTATTATGATCTTTCAAACACTTGGGACCAAACTGAACATTACAAATTTCACAACGTATAAGCTGTTGTAATCCCTTATTACTAGTTTGAGACCTTCGATTAGGTCTAATCCCTAATTCCCTTAAAGTTTTTTTATGTTTCCTTGATTTTTGACGTAGTTCTAACATCCTTCCACGATGCTTCCTTCCTTTAATATGAATTTCCATATGCTCGGGGTCTAACTTAAGATCACAAATTTCACATTTTTGTAAAAGTGGTGGTAAGCACTTCTTATTAGCACAGTCTTCAGGTGTTTGTTGTGGTAAGCATTTCTTATCAGTACAGTCTTTAGGTGTTTGTTGTGGTAAACACTTCTTATCAGCACCGTTTTCAGGTGTTTGTTGTGGTAAACACTTCTTATCAGCACCGTTTTCAGGTGTTTGTTGTGGTAAGCACTTCTTATCAGCACAGTCTTTAGGTGTTTGTTGTGGTAAGCACTTCTTATCAGCACAGTCTTTAGGTGTCTGCCGTGACAAGTTCTTATCAGCATACTGTTCTGATGTTTGATCAGATAAGTGTCTCTTATCAGCAAAGTCTTTAGGTGTTTGCTGTGATAAGTTCTTATCAGCATACTGTACTGATGTGTGATCAAATAACAGCCTCTTATCAGCACAGTCTTTAGGTGTTTGCTGCGATAAGTTCTTATCAGCATACTGTTCTGATGTTTGATCAGGTAACTGCCTCTTAACAGCGTAGTGATCTAGTGTTTGATGTGATAAGCACTTGTTAGCAGCATAGGCTTCTTTACTAATTTGAGAACTTTGATTATGTCTAATCTCTTCTCCACTTGAAGTTTTCTGTTTCATTGATTGCTCACGTAGTTCAAATAACCTTCTTCGATGTCGCTTTGTTTTTTTATGATTTTTCAAATCCTCGGGATTCAACATAATAAGATCACAAGTTTCACAGCGTAAAATTGGTGGTAAGCACTTCTTATTAGCACAGTCTTCAGGTGTTGGGTGTGGTAAGCACTTGTTATCAGCATAGTGTGTCGGTGCTTGATGTGGTATGTGCCGGTTATGAGCGTAGTATGTCGGCATTTGATGTGGTATGTGCGGGTTATGAGCATAGTATGCCGGCATTTGATGTGGTATGTGCCAGTTATGAGCAAAGGCGCGAGGACCACTACCGTAAGGAATTTGTCCCCAACCAAAATCAGAGGGTGGCATATTATTCCAGCCACCTCTAAAATTGTTTTGAAAATTTCTATTCTGCAAATAAACATTCAAACATAAAGAAATGACTTAGATATGAAACCAATTACTTCTTTCAGCAAACAGGTTAAGTGTTTGAAACAATTGATTCATGACCGAGTGTATAGATTAATATCAAGGCAACATTCAGAATGAACTACCTAGACTTCATTGCATTTAGGTTCAAAAACTAAACCATTTGAATAATTCTACTATCCAGAAACCATACATTGGTGCCCCAAGTCAAACAAGTGTCCCCAAAAAGTTGGTTAATTTTCTTTGCAAGACACATTTTGAATCGGTGCCCGACACCCGTATGACACTCATACAGACAAGTTTTCTTTAAAAATAATAGTGTTTTTCTTTACTTCACACCTTATACATTTTCTAAACAAATCTAACACTCAATTTAAGAAAGCAATGTTATCAATGAAGAATTGAATACATTAATTTTAATCAGAATATTTATAACTCTTTTAATATTGAATCGATAAATGAAACTCAAATATATGAGATATGTAGCGGTATCACTGTCCTAAATTTTTGACATATCAGTTTCAGAGAGTTTTAACTTTTAATATTGAATTGATAAAAGAAACTCAAATATATGACATATATAACGGTCAGTGTCCTAGATTTTTTACATATCGGTGTATCAGAGTATCATAGAGTCCGTGTCAGAGCATGTGCTTCATACATTACAACACAAATCAAGACAAAATTTCAACATGTCAACACAAACCTAAACAATAAAATTTCACGCATTGTTCACCCTAATTCAGAATTCAGAAATCATTCGTATTCAACATTTTTCGAAAACCCCAATTTGAAAAAAAAAATCAAATTTTTCGACAAAATAGACAAAATAGGTAGAGAAAAACTAACCATTGTTGCGTGGATTGTTGAAGAAATAGAGAAGAATGAAGCGAAAGAGAAAATTGCGGAGGAAAAGAGTAGAACCCGCGAGCGAAGAATGTTTACGCAGTGACTGATGTGAGAAAAGTGAGAGAAAAAAGAGTTTGTTGTAAATCTACCGGTGTGACTACTAATGTAATATAATATAATAAATAGTTATTTTTTTATCATATTTTGTTACTTTGATCTTATTATTAAGACCAGTCTATTTTTTAGGTGAAAATAAAATATTTTTTTAATAATGTCTTTTATGAAAATTAATATTTGATTTATATAATATCATATCTCGTAGATATTTGAGAGTGAGTTGAGAGAAAGTTTGTTGTAAATTTAAGATATGATTTGGGTTGTGTTTATTTTAAAATATAGTATCATTTAAATTTAAATAACAAATTTGTTTTGATTTTTTTATTTTTTAAAATAATTTATTTTAACTATTTTCTCTCACGTTTTTCTATTGTTTACCTAAATAATTAATTTTATTTAAAAAAAATAAGTGTAAGTGTCATCTTATATGATGTATGTACTCAAAAAAATAACTTGTATCACCTATTTTCTCATTTTTTAATATTATTTAAGTACAAATAATTGTCTATTTCTTATGATCAATGGCAAGATATGATATTAGTGTGGTTGTTTAGGGTTTGTGGAGTTTTGTGAATGGTGAGTTTCTCTAATATCATCTTGATGTAAGAGTAGGAATGTCTCTTTGAGTTGTAATTCACTATCCTTCATTCATAAGTTTTTAAGATTGAATGATTATGTGTCTTTGAAATGTGTCTTCTAAAATTACTCTACATTGGTTAGAGTTGGTTTTGTCACTATTTATGACTGAAAGAGATTTGAGAAGGGTCTCATACCTAGTTAAGTCTTAGGTATAAGTTAAACATGGGTAGTGATTAAGTGAGTAGATTGAAAACTAGTGAGAATTTGTTGTGGGTCTACAAATTGATACTACTTAGTTGACTTCATCCCTGTCTTGGTAGCCCTCAGACGTAGGTGTTGTTGTACACCGAATTGGGTTAACAATTCCACATGTTATTTACTTTCTGCACTATTAACTGTGTTCAAAACTATTCATTATGTTGTTATTCAGAGATCGATGTCTCGACATCTCTTAGGATATCAGAGATCTGATTACTAGAATTTCAAAGTGTGCGCATGTTTCTCCTACAAAGGTGGAGAGACTTAGAGGTCCTAGTAGGTATATTATACGAAATGGGTAAGGGTTAGCCCAAGACAACGAGTAACCCTTTTATGGTAGTTTTGTGAGTATTTAAGGAATCACCTGACATGAGATGAGTGGTCCTGATGGTAATTCAAAACTTGTTATTTTTGGATCAATCTTGCACCAATCAAGCTTGCAATGATTTGCTTGAGCTCCAAAGCAAATGATTGATTTTCTGATTGAAAACAAATCCCATGCGCCTCATGTAATAACTTGAAAGACATGAACAAAATTAAACATTTTAAATATACTCACATAAAAAGAAACTGAATTATCAATTTGTTCAAATAAAGACATAACACATCTCAAGATACCTAGTGCACCATCAATATTGAGTCTTTTGACACTAATATTAACTGTTAGTGGTACTCTTGTCGTAACGATCAAACATTGATAATAAAAAAACATGTCGAATATTAAACTTCTCTTTGGATTGATTTATTATTCACATGTAAGACTTATAATTATCACATGTTTACCATCACAAACGCATATGAAAATCGGTCAACCGTCAACTGTCATTTGGATCAATTAATATTCGCATAGACAAACATACTCGCAATTAAAAAGTTATTTAACATTTTTTATAAGCAATTTTCATAAAAGATGTCACTTTATCAACTTTTTCATTTTAATTACTCATTCAAAATATTAAATTATTATATACAAAACACAATCTGTAATCAAATTTGAACAAAAATATACCGAAATTTACTTTATCAATTTTGTTACCTGAAGTACAACAAAACAATAACTGATAATATATCATTTATTTATTTCAGTCTCAACAAACATAAAATATTATATATTAAAGTCTAAACAATATGTAATTATCATTATATATCCCATTCTCCAATTCAAAGTTTCAACAAATGAAATAGGCATGATGATACAAAGTGGAAGTGAAATTCCCATAAACTCGAAACCCAAAAAAAGTGAACTGGTGCAATGACCAAATTAAATCATACAGTGTCGTTTGAATACTCAAAACAAATTCCCAACCAAAGTTAATGAAAACAGAGACACCGAATCATGAACCATTACCATAATTTATTCTTTGTGCACTTTTTAGCACTAACAAAATTAAATTATAAACAAAATACAGTTCAAAGAATGTTAACATCTACATACCGAAATTGCGTAATTCATAACGAAATAGTTAAAACCTTCTGCTCTAGAGTTACCACAACTACAAGGCCAATTTCCATTTAAGATTGTTTAAGAATACTATAAGCATCATAAACACCACAGCTACTACTGAAAATTAATCCAAAGGAGAAAACAGTAATCACTTATGATTTATTTCAATATAGAAGAACAAAGGGTTTAGAAAAAAAATATTCTACAAATTGGTAGATCATTACAAATCTCAACTTTAGAACCCTAATAAAAAAATCTCAATTTTAAAACCCTAATAACAAAAATTTCAAAATCACATGATAAATCACTACATGAAATGAAAAATATTGATTTATATAATTGGAAGATAATACTAGAATCAAATTGAATCAGATATAGGTAGCTTTGATACTACTTGTTAGGTTTTCGTTCATAAACCTTATAAATTTTATCAATATAGAATTCAAGAACAAAACCCTAAATAAAATCTTAAACTCATATCTGAATACAATTATGAAAATGAAATCGGAAACGTACCTAAATTTGCCATTGAGAATCACCACCCTAAATAAAACCTTAAACTCATATCTGAATACAATTATGAAAATGAAATCGAAAACGTACCTAAATTTGCTATTGAGAATCACCGAAGGTTTGTGGGTATTTGATCTTGCAATTTATAAAGTTCCTTATGGCCCCTTGATTCTCTTCTAAGGGGGATGAAGAGTGAATTCCTAATAAGTAGTTATTTCTTAGTATTCAATATTCTATTTTGACCCCTCATCAAATTATATATCGACTTATGGTATCTACACAATAACCTGACATTTCATAACATTTATGCTTTTAGCCACAAACTTAATATTATATTAATTAGACCCCTTTAAGTCTTGACTAATTAAAATAATGGCCCTAATACCTTAAATATTACATTTGTGACCCAAAATTATAACATTTTCTTCTCTATATATGTGTGATATAATAAAAAATATGTCAGCAACAATATCTAGGCAAGATAGTCATTTGGCTCTAATACGCCAAGGAACCGCACTCTCAACAGAGAAAGAGAACGCTCTAACGACAATAAGGAAATCAGACTCGATCCAAAACATGTTCCAACGTTTATCCTTAACTATCTCTATACCTCTGATGACAACACAAAATTTACAAATCAAAGAGTTATAAGTATACAAATGTTCAGCAAAAGCCAACATAAAAATGTTGTTATTATCCTTAAAAATACCCCCACTTCCATCTAAAGTGGGATTTTTGGTGCAAGCTCCATCTACATTGCGCTTAATACAATTCATGTAAGGAGGAGACCAAAACACTTATCGAATCGTGGGAGCACTTGGCGGATGAATATTAACGTTAAAGGCCTTAATTGTGGAGAAATCACTCATGGCTCCTTTGGAAAAAATTCTCAAATTTTTAATAAATCTATAATAACGATGTAATCTACCATCAAGCAATTACGAAGCAATTGACCAAAGAGACAACAATGTCCTTTCACTAAAAATTATTTGCACTCCAAAAATAACTTTCCTCTAATTAACAAATTACCACAACACTTTATCAAATATACTTGCTTGTAGCGCCAACTGTTCCTTTATCATTGGACCGAATTAAAAAATCATTTTCCCTCCAACTCTTCTTACTTTGTACTTGCCCTGTTCATTTGACATTCAATCTTTCTGGTATTTCTCTCCCCTGCCGAACTCAAATGCGCTTTGAAGGTGCTCAACTCTATAGCTTCATCTTCATCTTGCTCCAAGGTAACAATGCAATCGAAAATCTGCTACAAGTTACATCATTTTTCTTCCATTACTTTCATTTTCTTGATTTCTGCTTTTATAAACTGATTTATAACATAAATATTATTTCTCAGTTATATATTTATTAAAAAACACAATTGGATATTTCATGAGATTAAGAGTCTGTTTGATAAAAATAACGATTTGCTGATAAGCTAGCTGATAGTTGATTGCTGATAGCTTATAGATGATGGTTGAGACTGGTGGTTGATAAGCTAATTGAAGTGTTTGGTAACATTTGTCGTTCAACAAACTTATAAATATAAAATGACATAAAAGATATTTAATATGTAATTGTTTTATTTTAAATTAAAATAAGTTATTGAGGATAAAAGTGGATTTTTATTAAAGTAATAAGGATAAACGAAAAGAAAAAAATAATAAGCTATAAGTTATAAACTAAAACCCTATTTAAAATAGTATCTGGAAAATAAGCTATAAGCTAGTAAAATAAGTTATAAGTTTGTGATCAAAATATCGTTACCAAACAATATATAAAATCAATTTATAAGCTATAAGCTATAAGCCATAAACTCGAAAAATTATCTTATCAAACAGACTCTAAAGATAGTCTAGTATTAGTGTAAATTAATTTTACACTATCATCTAATAGAATTATAATAATTCAACTATATTATATCAGCATTTTAAAATTAAAAATGTGAATTGACGAGATACACATCGTTCGTACTCTTTTTTTCTCTATTTCATTTTGTAAATTATTTATTTTTTAAATAATATTCAAACAAATTTAAATAACCATTTAAATAACTAATTTTAAACCATCAAATATTGTTGCTTTTTAATGTATGTGTTTAAAAATTAAAGGTAAGTATTATTTTTAATTCTATTGATTACTACAGTTTTTAATATAATATTGAAATGCACTGTGACTATATTGCCTATGTTATTGAGGGATTAAAAATATGGAATTTTCAAATGGTTGATGGAGAATCTGTATTTTTTATAAGAATTAATCGGATACCCGTGCGTTCGCACGGATACATCAATGATTTGAAAATATGTTTTAAAATAAATATTAATTTATAATGAAATGTCTAATTTTTTTTCTCCATATGATATAATAACAAAAATTTTGAAACCCCAAATATTAGTTTATTTAATTTAAAAAAAATAATCAGTAGAAAAAAATATAATTCAACAACTAAATTTATCACACAATTGTATGTTTAAAAAAAATATATTAATTTTATGTTGAGAAAAAAATAATATTAAAATATTTATTTATTAAATGTAAAATGTTATTTCAAATAGAAAGTCACGGCAGAGTTGAGAAATATAATAAGCACAAAGTATAAATGGTTAATGTAAGTTAAAAATCTTTCACACTAGTATCATAAGATTGAGCTTCAATCAAACAATAGGAATATCGTTGCGAAGGTCAGTGGTAGACATAATCAGAATGGAGCGCAACGAGCTTCTTAGAGGAATTTTGTCGAAAATATTGATGTCAAATTTACTCATGTATTCCGTGAGTCTAATAGATGTGTAGACGCTATGGTCAAGATAAATTCTTCAACTGATACATTTTGCAGATTGTATCATATCTGCCCAACGGTCTTGGAATCACTTCTTTTGAGTAATTTTTTTGAGTGATTTAGATGGAGAGGGTGTATCATACCTGCCCAACGATCTTGGAATTACTTCTTTTGAGTGATTTAGATGGAGAGGTGTATAATACCTGCCCAACGGTCTTGAAATCACTTTTTTGAGTGATTTAGATGGAGAGAGTCTCATTCTTAATTTAGTTTTGTAGTTTCCTTTTTTGTTGAGGTTGTCCCATCCTCTGTTCAAAAAAAATACCTTTCACACGTGTTTAATAAAAATGAAATGCAAGAATATAAATAAAGTGTATATTTTTAAAATATAATTAAAATACAAATAAGAAAAAAAAATTATTTTACCAAAATAGTTTATTATTTAAAAAAACAGACATATTTAAAATAAAAAACAAAATTGTTTTACATCAATAATTTCAATAGATATCTTAAAAAAATTTATATCTTAAATTAAAAAAAAATAGATACATAAATAATTAGAAAAACAACACATTTTTGTGTGTTTGGATTAATACATTATTTTAGTTTTATTTTCTTTATTTGTAAAAAAAAATGTATAATTTGTGCGTTCGCACGAATTTTGGTATGATTACCAATGTATTCGTACGAATTCTAGTATATTAACCGTGTGTTCCTACATATATTACTTATGCATTTGCACGAGTTCTCACAAACTTTCATATCAAAATTATTTAAATTAATAACATTATTTTTTCTTTATAAATATTAATTTTGTTTTGACATTGTTTACAAAAATAACTTAATCAATAGTAAACTTGTTTTCGTTATTATTTAATTTTTTGACATTATTTACAAAAATAATTGAATCAATAATAAACTTGTTTTCGTTATTATTTAATTTTTTGATAAATAACTTTATTTTCCTGATTTCATATAATTCTGCGTATTTGATTTAAAATGTAATAAACATGAAATGATAGGAAAACAAAATTGCTTAACTAAAAAAATTAATTATTTTAAAAGAGATAATAAATCGATGCCTATAATTTTTTCGTATATAAAAAATATTTGAATCAATAGTAAACGTGTTCAATTATTATTTAATTATTTGATCAATATATTCATTTTCCCCGATAATTTTCATATTGGGAGAAAATATAATATATTAAAATTTTGAATAGATATAATTTTCATGTTTGAATTAATATATATTAGTTTTAATTTTGTGATAGTAAAATAATTAAGAATATTTTATATTATCATACAATTTTGATACTATTTAATTCATAAGTTATTTATGTATTTATTCTAGATCATAATACTATACTTTATAATCTTGTAAATTTTTATATTATAATAGATTATCTTTCGTAATCTTAAATTTTTAATACATTTCACCCGTCATATTTTATGTCTCATTTTATTAGTATTTTCTTTTGTTATCTTAAATTGTTAATGCATTTCACCTGTCATGTTTTATGTCTCATTCTATTTGTATTTATATTGAAATTCATTTATATTGTATTATTATTTTGTGTATTAACATTAAAGTACTCTTTCAATTAGGAGTGTTCATGGGTGCGGGTGAACTCACGAACCCACTAACTCAAACCAAACCAACCTATAAATTACTCTAACCCATTCATTTACGGGTATACCCAATTCAATCCAAACAAACCCGTACAGTTTTGGTTCGGGTATCGGGTTTGAGTTTCACAATCCACAGACCTGTTGACCCAACCCATTGATGTGTCATTAATCATTAATAATTCCTTAAGATTATAAGTTTGAAAGAATAAAATATATTTTAATTATACAAATCACATAATTTGAAAGAACTATAATTTACTAATTTAAATTTAAATTTAAATTTTATATTTATAATAGATTAAAAATAGAATAATTTGAATAGAAAAATAGAGTTTTGTCTTTGAGTAAAAAAATTTATCCGCATTCTGAAAATTTAGAATAGAATTAAAAATAATATAAAATTTTAAAATCAATTATAGTAAAAATTTCTCTATTTAATAATTTCTTTATATAATACTAATTGATCCAACTTTATTATTTTCTAATAATGAAATGAGTACCTCTGAAATATAAAAAAGAAGAGCACAATATAATTCTGACATAAATAGATTCCAATTTTATTTTGTCAAAAAAAATATCAATAGATACAAATATCAATTACAAAAAAATTCATGGTAAGTTAAAATACAGTTAAAATATATTTTGCAGTTTTAGTAAAAGGTCATAGGTTAGTAAGTTAAAATACACTTTCATGGTTAGTAGAAAAAAATGAATACAGTAAAAAGTTTTTATTGGTAAGTCAAAATACTCTTAAAATTAAAAGAATATAAAAAATAATAATATAAATTCTACTTTAATTCCTCTATTTAATAATTGATTTATATAAATTAAATGATCCAACTTTATTATTTTTTACTTATAAAAAAAAGTCTGTAATATACTAAAATTAAAATCATACCATTCATGTCAGTGTTTATTCAAAATCAATCTAAAATCGTTAAATCATCCAAATGGTAAAAAAAAAAATATTAACCCTTATTATAATATTTTATTATAAAAAAACATGATTAATAATATTTTTTATTTTAATTTTGTAACATTTTTAAATGATATATATATATATATATATATATATATATATATATATATATATATATATATATATATATATATATATATATATATATATATATATATATATATATATATATATATATATATATATATATATATATCACTAATTTAATATTTCTGTTCCGTTACAGGAAAAATATATTGTTGATTCAAATTTTAATTTATTATTTTTAAACCACATATATTAATATGGTACACTCATATGATAATGATATTAAGCTATTGATTTAAATATTGAATAATAACAAGAATAATTAAGTGTTGATTTAAATATTTTATAAATAATTCCTAAACAAAAAATATTTATATATAAGAATACGTTAATTCAAATATATTTATGTACTGAAAAAATTATAGAAATTGATTTATTATATCTTTTAAAATATAAACTATAATGAGAATATGAAGTTATTGATCAAAATATTGAATAATAACGGAAACATTAAGTTACTTATCAAAACATTGAATATTAGCATAAACATGAAGTTACTCATTAAAATATTGAATACTAATGAGAACATGAAGTTATTGATCAAACTGTTAAAAATTAATTGGAACATGAAGTTATTGATCAAATTATTGAATATTACAGGTAACATGAAATTACTAATCAAAATATTTAATATTAACGGGAACATGAAGTTAATGATCAAAATATTAAATATTAACAAAAATAATAAATTATTGATCAAAATATTGAAAATTAATGGGAACATATCATATTCTTTGCCTTCATACATTTTACATATTTTTTAAATTCTTATTAAATGTGTCCACCTTATAGATCTTTCTTTATAATATTGAATTTAACATAACATAAATATTGAACAAAATGCTCAAGCACCAACAGATATCCGACAACAGATATCCGACGCACGGATATCACACTAGTGTAATAAGTAAATCGAAACAATATATTATTAATTGTTGAACTCACGAAATAAAACTTACAAATATTAAAAAGTTAATGAATAACAATATGTTAAATATATTTCTGTAAAAATGAAATATATATATATATATATATATATATATATATATATATATTGGAAGTATATAAATAAATATATTAATAATCATTATAATATAAATAGATTATAGTGCATCATTTCATTCCGATCCCTAATTTTAGGTTTCTTTGGTTCCAATTCCAATTCCAAAGCAGCACAGAGTTTGTTGATGAGTATACCTAGCGACAAGACAACAATATCGTTTTTAAGGTACGCTGTTTGTGTTTCCATTTCCAATTCGAGATCATACTCTCACTGTCCCCAACATTTCCATGATGGTGTTGATGTCGTTTCCTTGTTCAACCGAATGCTCCATAAGAATCCCACTCCACCTGCCATTGAATTTGGCAAGGTTTTAGGTTCTCTTGTCAAAGCCAAACATTACTCCATTGTTGTTTCCCTTTTTCAACAGATGGAAGTGAATAGAGTTACTCCTAATTCTGTAATTCACAACATCCTCATCAATTCCCTCTGTCAATTGGGTCATATTACTTTTGCTTTTTCTGTATTCTCAAAGATTCTCAAGAGGGGTTATCACCCAGATGCTATAACCTTCAATACACTCATCAAGGGTCTCTGTCTTAAAGGTCACCTCCATCAAGCATTGCAATTTCATGACAACTTGGTAGCACATGGATTTCAGCTGAACCAAATTAGTTATGGGACATTGATCAATGGTTTATGCAAGGCAAGACAAACAAGGGCTGCTCTACAGTTGCTTAGACAAGTAGATGGAAAGTTGGTCCATCCTAGTCTGGTAATGTACAATACAATCATTCATAGTATATGCAAAGATAAATTTGTTAGTGATGCATGTAATTTATATTCTCAAATGGTTGCTAAGAAAATTTCTCCCAACGTTTTCACTTACAGTGCTTTAATCTATGGCTTTTGCATTCTTGGTAAATTAATAGACGCAATTCATTTGTTTAATAAAATGATATTGGAAAACATCAGCCCGACTGTGTATACTTTTAATATATTGGTTGGTGCTTTTTGTAAGGAAGGAAGTATGAAAGAAGCGCAAAATGTGTTAGCTATCATGATTAAAAAAGACATTATACTTGATGTTGTTATCTATAATTCTTTAATGGACGGATATTGTCTTGTAAATGAAGTGAACAAGGCAAAGGATATATTCAAGACTATGATTCAAAGGGGAGTAACTCCTAATATTTGGAGCTACAATATCATGATTAATGGATTCTGTAAGATTAAAATGGCAGACGAAGCTATATCTTCAAAGAAATGCATTGTAGAAAAATCATTCCTAATACGGTAACTTATAGTTCCCTTATTGATGGCTTGTGCAAATTGGGACGAATCTCAAATGCTTTGGAGCTTATCGATGAGATGTGTGATAGAGGTCAACTACCCGATATAATTACGTACAGTTCTATATTGGATGTTTTATGCAATCACCGTCAAGTTGATAAGGCAATTGCATTGTTAACAAAGTTTAAAGAGAAGGGTATTCAACCAAATATGTATACATACAATATTCTTATCAAGGGATTCTGCCAAAGTGGAAGACTAGAGGATGCACGGAAAGTTTTTGAAGATCTTTTGCTCAAAGGCTATAATATAGATGTCTACACATATACCATTATGATCCAAGGATTTTGTTACAAGGGCTTGTTTGATGAAGTGATGGCCTTGCTGTCAAAAATGAAAGACAATGGTTGCCTTCCAAACGCTATAACTTATGAAATAGTTATTTCTTCTCTATTTAAAAATAATGAAAATGATAAGGCAAAGAAACTTCTTTGTGAAATGATTGCGAGAGGTCTAGTGTGTAAGACCGGAAATAGGTAAGATGCATTTCTATTTATACATTATCATGTTGAATTTATGTTTCAACATTATTTCATCTTTTCATTAATGTAGTTGCTTCAGCTAATGGAAAAAAAGATATCCCGTTTTTGTTGTTTGTACTTCACAAAATGATAGAATGGCGAGTTCTAAATTTCAAGAAAATTGGTAAAATATTATAATTACATTATTGTCTTAGAAGTGTTGGTCTTCATTTGTACTATATTACTAATTGTATTATACCTCTGCCAATACTTTTAGCAATAGCAAATAGCTTGATGCTTTATATGATAAAAAATTCATTTCAATGCTCATCGAGACTAAGAGGATGAATTTGTTAGTTTTGTGGTAACCCATACACAATGTATGGCATCTTTAAAATATGCAAATTATATTCTAGAAAGAAGATATGAATGACGAAGGGTGAGCTGACAGTAGTAGTTAGTTATAGAGAATGATAGAATTAGTAGGCGATGATTGTTAGAAAGAAAAGGTAGGGATAAGTTTGTTACGTAGTTGGGCAGTGATATCTTCCCATAGGTTCTGGTTTAGGACCATCTATTAAATTCTAGTCTTAATGTTTCAGAATGTTAGTTAAACTTGAAACTGAATTTCTAAGATCTAATTGCACACAATAGGTATAAGCTTGAAACTTAAGTGAAGTAAGCTAAGAATGACTTAATGTGTTCTTGTGGCTAACTTAAACTACTGTGTATTGAATTACTAAGGTAGCATTACAGGTGCATAGTCTACTTAAATATGCGTTAAAAAAAGTATTGAGAATGAGAACTGTCGTCAAATTGTTTAGTCACCAGGAACAAGGGTTAGAGTTTCGAACTTAAATGCTTTTTAAGGAACATGATTCTTTTTTCTACAGAAATATTGGTTTAGCAGTTTTCGATGAGAGTTTATCTTCAAATTTTGGTTTAAATTATTTATAGAACATGTATAGACTTGGATATAACTAAGTATAAAGTTCTATAAGGCTTTAAGATGAATTTATTCCCCAAAATTGTACTCGAAGGGCATTAGTAAATTTGGTGTTAAATCACAGACTCTGTGTTTCATATCATGAATTCATTCATTGTGAAAGATTGAAGAGCTTAAAAACTGGAAATTTGATCCAATTTTATTAAAAGAAGAAACCAAAATAACAGGAATGATAAAGAAACAAACCACTGAATGGTTGATGTCACTATAGATTAGGAGCATACATGCTAGAAGCACTTGTTGCAATGATAGTTTCTTCAAAAAGTGCAATATACAAATCCTTGAAATGTAAAGAACCAATAACTGCTACTAGTAAAGAACTCCTCTGAACACGCATGTACATATTAGCTTTATCTATTATTTTCGACTACTATGGAGTTGTTGGTTTGTTTTCATATATATATATATATATATATATATATATATATATATATATATATATATATATATATATATATATATATATATATATATATATATATATATATATATATATATATATATTTGGATTGTGATGATGCGGACTTTTTACTACATTTTATGAAAAACTTCAAGAAGCATACTACCTTAGGCTTATGAGTAACTTATAAGGCAAATATGAGTTTTAGCGACCTATAACCCTCTATAATTGAAGTTGAATATTTAACATCCTAAGGATCGGAAAAGTGGGGCTTGAGCTTAAAGTTATGCTCTTTAAACCGAATTGGTTATTTTTTCTAGTGTTCGACAACTAGTTCAACATCTTGGTTGTTGGTTCTGAGAAAATATGGTGCATGCTCATTCTAACAGTGCATTGAGTAATGAATGTGGAACCTGAATTATATAAATAACTATATAAAAGTAAAATAAAAGAGATACTTATTATGTCGTCTTACACTTCTTGAATATGGTTGGTAAAAGAGATACTTATTGTGTCTGCTTTAACTGTGATGGACAACCTATATTTAGTTAAGGAAGCCAAAATGTAAGTAAAACCACAATTTTATGCAACTAGCATAAGTTGAAAAATCTGGATCCTTGGATGGATGATGGTATTGCTAGTATTTTGATGCATTGGATGCATATATTTTATTTCCATTGAATTATTCGTCGAACGTGCTTCCAGTGATTTGGTATGTTTCTAGTGGCTTTTACCGCAAGTCTATAGTTCATATTTAAATCCCAGGTGATCAAATGACATTTTTTTTTTACATTTATAACATGTATTTGTTCTATCTTTCTATCCAACTAATACTTGTAAGACTTTTTATTAAACCCTATAGTCTGACTCATTTGATTTTTCTCAAACAAATTACGCTTTTAATTTGCAACATTACCTCTCTGTTGATATTGGTGCACAAATTGGTGATAACTTCAATGGCTTATTTGTCAAACATAGAGCCCTCAAGGTCAAGGTTTATTTTGGACATAAATCGACCAAGATGCGATTACTATTGCTTTCGATGAACTCCTATTCCACAATGATGAGAGGACATTACTTTTCACGAAAACACGAAGTATTACCTCAAATCACCATTACTTTTCACCTTCTTCCTTGAACTCCTAGTTTGTCTAAAACCGCAAGGTTATTAGTATTAAAAGCATTGAATGTTAATAGATATTAGAGGATTTTTAGTTTGTTCCCGCCTTGATTTATAATAACTTCGAGTTTCTTAGCAATTCCTTTGCCATGTCATCGATGCTCGAATGTCACAACCAATCAATAAAGGAGCCTATATATGCAAAAGGAGAGGAGTTATTATATAGAGTATATTTTATTTAGAGAATATTAGCTAATGCCCATATGCTAAAATGGGCGATATTCTTCGGTTGTCATACCATTGCTTCCAACTTCAAGCATGTCGGATCTTCCGCATTCGATGCAAATATATATATATATATATATATATATATATATATATATATATATATATATATAGGAGAGATCAAATTACATCTGAAGAGTTACACCATGAGTTACACTCGCTCAAAAACGTTACTTCGGATTAATATTTTTTAAAATCAATCGTTGGATTCAAACGTATCATCATATAGATCATACCTATAAAGTTTGAGATTAATCTATAATTAACGTTATATGAAAGTTCACTTTTACGTTAATCTTTGGATATCTTGATCATAATAGTAAATCAATCTAGATTAGTATGATCTATATGATGGTATGTTTTAATCCAACGGTTGATTTTAAAAAATATTAATTCGAACTAACATTTTGAGAGAGTGTAACTCATGGTGTATTCGTGTAATTGATCATATATATATATATATATATATATATATATATATATATATATATATATATATATATATATATATATATATATATATATATATATATATATATATATATAAATTTTAAAGTACTGGAATATGTCACTAATGTCCTTTTTATTATTATTTTATTTGTTATAAAAACGCATATCAATGTTATAGCCTAATCTAATATATCTAATCTAATATATATTAATAAACTTTAAAGTACTGGATTATGTCATTAATGTCCTTTTGATTCTAAGTTTTAATTAGGCCAATTATAAGGTTAAAATGACTTATCACCTAATGCCTCTCTTTATATTGATTTAGCATTAATTGCATCTTAGTTGGCACACCCGCATTTTTTCTTAACATTCTATTAGTATTTTATTTGTTATAAAAACGCATATCAATGTTATACTCTAATTGAATCATTCCATAAACGCTTTGATTTTCCTATCGCCACTAAAATTGTTGGAATTCCCAACGGAAAGAATTGATGTGCAGCCACAATTACATGGAGAAACACAAAGCTTTTCAACTTTCGGACACTACATAAATATATGCCCTTGGTTCTCTTCAAACCATAAACTAATTGTTTTTCAACCCTTACATTTCCCAAGATTCACTCTCTATTTCTTCTTCAAAACATCATCAAGTGGTTGTTGGAGTTCTATAGGTTTATTTATTTATCAGATCAGAATTAACCACTTCTCTATGTCATTATTTAGAGACGTAATCTACAACGTTAAATGTAAAAGGTGCCTCCATCATCTATAATTTAGTACTAATGTGTATTTTTGTATGTGAATTTATTTTTCTGATAAATTTTTTTTGATCTGTCATGCGATGATCGAATTTGACTCGACCGTATATAAATTCTTTTGGTATCTATTTTTATCTCTTTCATTGATGTAGGTGTATTGTTCGATGAAATGCAACAGAGGAATAATGTCACGTGAAAAACCATGATTTCTGAGTATTCGAGATATGGTGATATGAATAAAGTGTGTGAGTTGTTTGAATCAATGATGCAGAGAGATTGGTCTTATGTTTAGAGAAGAAGATTCCTTTAGCTATTTGTCTATAAAGACACTTATGCAAATTGGACATCAATTTTGCTTGATGCTTTGGTTTTATAGACATCATTTTTTTAAACAGTTTTTGATAAACAATATTGTACCAGGTCTTGTCATCCTTCATTTGAAATACAGAGAAGCTCTGGTATGCAAATTATTTTGAAATAATCGTTTAGGGTGTCATGATTATGCATGGGAACATTGTAACTACTACAACAGTTGTTATTACAGTGATTCTAAATCTGGTGTAGTAAGGATGTGTACTTGGCATACTTGCCCCGAGCTCATGTTTTTGAAATGGCAGGTGAGGTTATTCTTTTAAGCCTTTAAGCCTTAGTCATCAAAGTATTTGATATTGTCTAAATTACTATGGTTGTTCAATCTGTTATGTTGCCTGCAGGTGTTGCAATTAGAGGTATCATTTCTTTTTTACTCTTCTCATTTTTCTAAGCATGTAATAGTTGGCTTGGCTTAATAGTGTTTTGAAAATTGGGTCAATATTTGGAGAACAAACTGGTTTTAATTAATACATACTTATATATTTCATTAAAGTAATATCAATATTGTCTTTTCTGCTTTTTTTGGAACATGTCCATGTTCCAATATATTGAATTTAAAATTAGTTTAAGTCCCACATTGTTAAAATGATTTTTGTGGTTGAAAAAATCTCTTAGTCTCACATTGCTTATGTGAGAAATTTTAACTAGTTTACTTCACTATATAAGGAGTGCACGTGATTCATTCTAAATTACACCAAAAACTATTCTATTAGTTTTTCCTCCCTCACTCTCATAACTTTGCGTCTCTCGCATTGTCGAAGCGCCAACTTCTCCCACTTTCTTCCTACTCGTTGAATTGTTTGAGTATTTTCTTGAATTCTCTTTAGAGAATTATGTTAATTTCTCCTCATTTGAGTTGAGAAATTTTCAAGTATTAATTTTAGGATTCTTTTTGGAGAATTATTTAGATTTTTCTTTATTGGATAAATTATTATGAGTGGTCCAATGACCATTATTATATTCTCTTTGAAGAATAATTTGAGTTTCTCTTCGATTGAGAAATTATTACAAATGGTATTTGTACTAGATTCTACGAATGTGATAACATATTTGAATGGTCTTATACCATCAGAGGGTGTATTTATAGACTGATTATCTATCGTGCAAATAATAATCATACAGTATAGAACTGAGTTGTTTTATCCTAGAGGCGGCGTGGTAGTTCGACTGCTTTGCATAAATTTGGGCAGTGCCGCAAAACGTCTTAAAGAGAGCGACCCAGTCCGCGACTCAACCCGGTAATTTCTTCGGTGGAAAAAATTTCAAAACCGTGAAACAACAATTTTAAGACGTTTCAAATTGCCATGGCTACTGAAGAATTATTGGTACTTCCAAGATTGTCTCGGACAAAGCGTTCAAGTTTGAAGGAGTGCATTTCAAATGTTGGCAACAAAAGTGATCAATGACATTCCTACTGTTCCATTTGGGTCAGTCAAACAAACTAAAATAAATAAATCCATGAATTCAGATGAAATTGTCAATTTCAATGAATCATAATTTACAACATAGATTAAAGCGAAAGATTTACAACTAAGGGAAGAAATCTCCTTATAGAAAGAGAATGATTATAACATTCTGAATGGACTCACAAATGATATGTATGACTATTGCAGTAATTGTGATGCTCCATAACATGTTTATGAGGCTTTGAAAAACAAGTAGAACATTGAAGAAGCTGTAGAACAAGAGAATGTTGTTAACATCTACTTCAAGTATCAAATGGCACAGATGAAAGGTCGATGGATGCTCAACGTTACGAACTTTAAAAGATTTCTTATAATATCATCGCAAAAGATATGTGTTAAGATGCATAATTTCAAATTGCTTTTATTTTTGAAAAACTACCCCATAGTTTGAAAACTTTGCTTTGCTACTAAACAAAAGATTTTTTTTGAGAATCTAATTATTCACCTTGAGTTTAAAAAAAGAAGGCAATCTTAGAGACAATACCAAAGAGAAAAGTCTTGGTTGTTTCAAACAACAAAAAGAAATTCGGTGTAGTTCTGAATCCATTTGGCAAATGATTTAAGAATTAGAACTGCAATATTGTGAACCAAATTAAGAATGAGAATCCTTATATGTCGTTGGTTTTTCTTTGTTTTAACTATGGAAATCAAGTCATATATGACTAAGAAATATAGAAGTATGGTTGAACCTGATGATGCCCCTAATGCACCGGTCAACCTGACTAATGGACAATTTATTTCTATGGTCATTAAAATCAACATAGTTGATGAATCTGATGGTTGGTGGATAGACACTAGCGTCTCTCGTCGTGTGTTGTGATTGTGTTATGTTTAAAAAATACACGAATACTAAAGATAAAAAGTGTTGTTGAGAGATCTCCACACCACTAATGTTGATGGAATTGGAGACATGGAGTTGAAATTCACCTCCATAAAGACTTTAATCTCGAAGGACTTCATGCATGTTCATGAGATTAGGAAGAATTGTGTTTCTGTTTTTTTTTAAATAAGACATCATTTAATCATTCTATTGGGGTAAATTGTACACCATTACGAAGAATGATATTTTTGTGAATGAAGTTGATATGTTTAAAATCTTTTTAAAGAATTTGAAAAATGATTTAGTAAGAATTTGTAGTGATAGAGAAAATGTATGATTCTAGTTTATTTAATGAATTTTATACATAGAATTGTACATGAAACGACTGCACCATACTATCTTGATATGAATGGTGAAGCAACAAGAAAGAATAAAACTCTTATTGAACTTGTTGTTACAATTATATTGGATTTTAGTGTTGCACCTCATTGGTGGGGGAAATCTTATTGATTGTTTGTTATGTCCTGAATAGAGTTCCCAAGTAAAAAAGTATTATCTCTCCTTATGAGATATTAAAGAAAAGACAATCATACTTGTCTTATTTGAGAACTTGGGGTTGTTTGACTTATGTCAAAATTTCGGATCCGAAACGAGTTAAACTCGCTAGTAGAGCCTATGAACGTCTATTCATTAGGTATGCAACAAACAATAAGGCATATAGGTTTTAATACCTAAATGCTAAAGTGTTCATAGAATCAAATGATGTTGAATTCTATGAAGATAAATTTTCTTTCAAATCGAGAAATAGTGGAGGCGCTGAATCGAATCACATCCCTGTGATAAGAAACACTAAAAGCAACGATAGAGTTGAAACTAAACTTTGACGAAGTAAAAGGGTAAGAGTTGCTAAAGACTATGAGTTCAATTATGCGGCTCATAATGTAGATGAAGATCTAATAAATCTTCAAGAAGCCTTGTCATCTCTGGGTGCAGATTTATGGCAAGTTAGCTATTAATGACGAGATAGAGTCTCTAGAATCTAATAAGACCTGCCACTTAGTAGACTTGCATCCTGATTGAAAACCAATCGGTTGTAAATGAGTTTTGAAAAAGAAACTAAAACCCGATGGAACTATTGATAAATATAAGGCTCGCCTTGTTGATAAGGGTTTTAGACAAAGAGAAAATATAGATTTCTTCGACACCTTTTCTCTGTCACTAGAATTACATCCATTAGGGTACTTATTTCAATAGTTGTTATTTATAACTTAATAGTGCACCAAATGGATGTTAAAACAAGTTTTTTAAATGATGACTTAGAAGAAGAAATTTAGATGGAACAACCGAAAGGGTTTGTGATCCATAGACAAGTAAACAAGGTCTGTAAGTTAGATAAGTCTTTGTATGAGCTAAAATAATCTCCAAAGCAATGGCATGAAAATTTTGATAACTTAATGATATAGAATGAGTACAAAGTGAATGAAAGTGACAAAATACGTTTATTACAAATTTGAGAACCACATTTTCACTATCATATGTCTATATGTAGACGATATACTCATATTTGGATGGAATATTCAGGCCGTTAATGATGTGGAATCATTGTTGTGAAAGAACTTTGATGTGAAAGACCTCAGAGAAGCAAGTGTGATTCTTGGTATCAAGATCATGAGATATGAGCAAGGAATTTCTTTGGATCAATCACACTACGTGGAAAAGATCTTAAAAGAATATAATTACTTTGATTGTAAACCAACAAGCACACCATACGATCCAAGCATGAAATTGTTTAAGAACATTGGTGAAAGTGTTAGACAGACAGAATATGCAAGCATCATTGGCAGTCTTAGATATGCCACTGATTGTACGAGATCAGACATTGCATATGTTGTATGATTGTTGTGCAGGTTTACGAGTAGACCGAGTAATGAGAATTGGCAAGCTATTGAGTGAATCATGTGATACCTTAAAAAGACAGTAAACCTCGGTTTGCATTACTAGATATTTCCTGTTGTACTTGAAGGATACAATTGTGCATATTGGAATACCTTATCAGGTGATTCTAAAGCAAGTAATGGCTATGTATTCAACATAGCTGGAGGAGCTGTATCTTGGAAATTAAAGAAACAGACTATCCTAGCTCAGTCCACGATGGAGTCTGAAATAATAGCATTAGCAAGTGCTAGTGAAGAAGCAAGTTGGTTAAGATGATTGCTAGATGAGATTCCCTTATGGGAAAAACCTATTCCAGTTGTGTTGATCCACTGCGATAGTACCGCGGCTATTGAAAAAATTGAGAATCGTTATTATAATGGTAAAAGACATCAAATTAGAAGAAAGCACAACACTGTTAGAGACTATATCTCTAAAGGGGCTGTAAGAGTGGGTCTTGTATGCACTGATGAAAATTTAGCAGATCCTTTGACGAAAGGATTAGCTAGAGAGAAAGTCTATAATACATCATACAAGATGGGACTAATGCCTATAGTTATATGAGTTGCTCATGATGGTAACCCGACCTAAATGACTAGAGATCCCAAGAAATAGGTTCAATGGGTAATAACAAGTTGTGAGTAATATGAGGTGAACATGATAATGTGAATACGAGATGCATGAATCCTGAAGTGATAAGAGGATGAGATGATAGAAACTCTTAATGATATATATACTTTGTATGAGGGAGTACCTAGGCTACAAGATTACTCTTGATAGACTCACCTATGTGATTGTGGAACCTAGGCCGGATCCTATGGAATTTTGAGACAAAATTCCTAGAGCTTTCACTAAACTGGGATACACGTGTAGGGCCATTAAAGCACGAGCTATTAGAATACACATTAAGAAAAGGTTGTGTGCAAGTTTGATGTCTAAGATAGAGTTCAAGACATTTATGTCACTCTTGTTGAATCGGACTTGCTACGCAAAGGTTCAAGTCGTAGACACCTTTGTTTATGCATAATCTTAGAAACGTTTGACGTTACTTCTAAAATCACTTGTTTAAATTCAAGTGGGGGATTGTTGGAACATGTCCATGTTCCAATATATTGAATTTAAAATTATTTTAAGTCCCCCATTATTAAAATAATTTTTGTGGTTGAAAAAATCCCTTAGTCCCACATTGCTTACGTGAGAAATTTTAACTAGTTTACTTCACTATAAGGAGTGCACATGTTTCATTCCAAATTACACAAAAAATTATTCTATTAGTTTTTCCTTCCTCACTCTCATAACTCTGCGTCTCTCGAATTGTCGAAGCGTCAACTTCTCCCACTTTCTTCCTACTCGTTGAATTTTCTGATTATTTTCTTGAATTCTCTTTAGAGAATTATGTTAATTTCTCCTCATTTGAGTTGAGAAATTTTCAAGTATTAATTTTAGGATTCTCTTTGGAGAATTATTTGAATTTTTCTTTATTTGAGAAATTATTATGAGTGGTCAAATGACCATTATTATATTCTCTTTGGAGAATAATTTGAGTTTCTCTTTGATTGAGAAATTATTATGACTAGTCTTTGTACTAGATTCCATTATTATATTCTCTTTGGAGAATAATTTGAGTTTCTCTTTGATTGAGAAATTATTACGACTAGTCTTTGTACTAGATTCTACGAATAATATTAATATCATATTTGAATGGTCTTGTACCATCAGAGGATGTATTTCTAGACCGATTATCTATCGTGCAAATAGTAATCGTATAGTATAGAACTGAGCTGTTTTATCTTGGAGGCGGCGCGGTAGTTCGATTACTTTGCATAAATTTAGGAAGTGTCGCGAAACGACTTAAAGAGAGCGACCTAGTCCGCGACTCAACCCAATAATTTCTTTGGTGATAAATTTTTCAAAACCGTGAAATAATAACTTTAATTTTATATCTTTCAGATTTATAATTAAATTCTTAGTTCTTAACAACTACATTCGGTTTTCTTTGTCAGGGTTGGATTTTATCTTTCTTAGGTGGTGTAGTTTGCATTCACTACTTTAGAAGGTCTTAACAAACAACCTATTTTGTCCAAACTGGTATGATATTTTATCTTTGATCATTGACGATATACAGTTTGATGTATGCCTAAACGTGACTATTATACACATGCATAAATGTTTTTGACTCTTCATAGTTAATAATATTTTCTACTCAAAGTTTATTGTTCGTTTCTCTTTGTAGTAATATTTTCTATAGGAAAATATTTCATATACTCTTTTGGATGTTTTACTATTTTTCTTTCCAAATGTTATGTTTTACTATTGAATAGGGGTTGGTATGTCCTTCTTAGCTGGAGGTGTATTTGGACGGACATTCGGACATGAAATCGCAAATTACTCACTTCAACTTTACAAGGTGAAGATTGGCTTCTGAGGCTAAGTTTTTGGAATGGTGGAAAAGGAAGTCTGAATTGTATTGCAGCTGCTATCTGGAAGTTAATAATGCATTTGTTAACGTTTCTGAAAAATTAATGATGTTTTCTGTGTTGCCAGTGCAATTTTATTAGGTGAATAAATACTTAGTTGTGACATAAGTTAGTTTACGACTAATCATGCATAACTGCAAATCGAATTTTAACTGCAATTTTTTCTCCAGGTTGCATGGTGTTCTGGATTTCTCTGAAAATAATTTTGAAACTATATAAAGTTCTATTATTGACGGACCATGTGTGAGGAGGCACTTGCATTTGGAAGATTTGTTGATTTTTATTTTTTATGTTGTTTTGTTTTTCTGAAAATAATACTATAATGTAAACAAAAGTTTGAAAGGTATTTGCACCAAATTTTTACGATAATGACAGAAAAAATATATAATGAAAATGTGAAATTTAAAATGATAGACCCAACCCTAAATAATTGACCAACATAAAGTTGGACTAGCATCATGCAATTCATTTTACAGCATTTTTAAAGTCTTTTGCAATTGATTCGGAAAATTTTCATTCCATCCCAGCAATTATCTGCTATCTGAAACTGAATTCCACTATATATCTCAACACTATTTCAAATATGATACTTCGTGGCAATTTGAATGTACTGAATTTGTAAGCAAGGGAAATGTCATAATTTGATGGTTTAGGTTGTTAGTTGGTTTTATAATATATGAATTGAAATGATTAATAAAATTTATTTTCAAAAATTAAAATATTATATTGGAGAAGAGTTGAAGAATTTTAAAAGGATTAGATAAAATGTTTATATATAATTTAAATATTATAATATTTCAAGAATTAAAAATATAATAAATATTTATTATTTTATATAAACTCATTCTTTTCAAATATAGAAAAAATTATATATATTTTTATAAAACTTTATTTATCAGAAACCCTCTCTTTCTCTTCCTTTTTAATTTGCAAACAAAGTATGAAAGTATAAAAGATAAAAATTTTTTATCAGCAATCGTATTCAAATAAGAGTACTATGAGTATTCCAATCTTATTAAAAAAAGAACTCTGACAAAAACAAGTAAGCTTAAAATAATTTAAGGTAATATATGGAACTTTTGCATTTTATATTATCTTAAATTGTTTTAAGCTCATTTTTTAATAGAAAATTAATGATATTTTTTGGTTTTTAATTTATATTTTTATTTATAAAGTTTTAAAATAAATTTGTATATGATATTTTTTAAAATTTGTTATTGAAGATTAGGTTATAGATTTGATTTTAATTTTGATGTTGAATTTGTATGAGTATATTTACATAGTTTTTTATTTTTGACGAGACGCTATCATACATTATATACATTATAGGTTGGAAAAAGATACACTACAAAAAATAAGGTCATTTGCCATGTGAAAATAACGTGGCAAACATAAACAACACGTCACAAAAGAAAAACAGCGACGTGAAGAAATACGTCGCTGGGGAACAAGTGGCAACCCTGTAGCGACGTGTTTTCCATGTCACAAAGTTGTGACGTGGTATTCACGTCGCTACTGCTTTACATGGGGAAAGACAAAAGCAGCTTTATTAGTGACGTGGTTTACATGTCACTAATTTGTGACATGATTCTCACGTCGCTACAGGTGACGTTTTTGTTTTTTAAAAAATTATTTAGTAATTATTTTTTTATATTAATTAATTTATATAATCAAATTTTTATAATAAAAATTATATAATCAAATTTATATAATAAATTTTATATAATAAATTTTATATAATAAAATTTATATAATAAAATTTATATAATAAAATTTATATAATAAAATTTGTATAATAAAATTTATATAATAAAATTTATATAATAAAATGTATATAATAAAATTTATATATTAAAATTATTATAATAATATTATTTTATTATATATTCCAATAATAAAATTTTATATAATTTAATATTTTAAAATGATAAAAATAAATATCTTACATAAATGCAAATTTAAAAACAAAATAAATAAAATGTTTTCACGGGGCATCTTCACCCGGATAATTATTGAGATCAAAGTCATCAAGTCCGTCATTATCCGGCTGTGTATCAGAAACATTCTGATTTCCACCACCTTGCATAAACCTTCTCATCTGCTCCTCCATATCAGATTGCCTCTTCCGCATGATCTCCAATGCGCTCTTGCCTCATTGTCGTCATTTGGGCCTCCATTTCGCGTCGACTTGATTGCCAATTGTCTTACTGTTTCAAGTTGATCCTGTGTCAGATTCGATTGACGTGACCCTCCCTCTCCATCTCTAAGTCGTTGAAACAGATTACGATCACCAACTCTCAACCCGCCGACCAAATTACCACCCACAAAAAAGCAACCATTAGGCCCTTTTCCATTAACTACTTCATTCCAAATGTAGAAATCAACATCACCATTAAGCGGCTCCCCCTCTGCTGGGCTATACTGAGGATTGTGTTTCAAAAAAAGTGCAAGTAATGTCTGATAATCATCCTACACATACATTAAATAATAAAATTAAAAAAATTACATATATATATATATATATATTAAATTATACTAAATTAATACATGTATATATTAAATTATACTAAATTCAAATATATTAAAAAATTGTCACGTGATTTTCACAAATCAACTTATGAATTGCCATGTGATTTTCACGTGGCAATTTATCAGTTGCCACATGAAAATCATTCACGTGGTAATTTATCAGTTGCCACATGATAAGCACGCCACAATTTATAGGTTGCCACGTGAAAATAACGTCACAAATTTTGTTATGGACTAAAAAAAACATAAATTAAATAACTTACAAAAGCTTTTTGTGTGCGCTCGTCGACAAAACCTCCAGATTTCTTTGTCCGAGTCCTCGTAATCAACTCAACGATTAATGGTGGTCTCCCCAACTCCTTAGTCTAAACAATAAAATTAAAAATAATTAGTAAAAAATATTATGAATAAAAATATAACTTAAAAAATTAGTAATTTTTACCATCCGCCGAACATGCTCTGCAGTACTAATACTTCCAACGATTTACGCACTCCCCTTTCGATGCCCTCATCTTCTTAAAAGTTTGGTTGGCCTTGAATTGGCGAACCCCAATATGTAAGTTCGCAAAAACCTCTACGCCTATCCAGTTAGGACGGATACCATGAAGCTCATAATTCTCCCTAACCGCGCATTATATCGAAAAATCTTGGAAGTTACGCTATAATAGATTTTTCCATAATTTTCTCATTCAACGGATCCCACACACATTTTTCCGCAATGTTGTATGACATTAAAATAAAAAGTTAAGTAATTATCATTAAAATGTGACTTAAATAACAATACTAAAATTTTTATTAAATTTACAACTTAAATAAATAACAATACCTTAAATTTTTTAAACCATTCTTCTTTATTTGTAACCTCGCCAAAGTTCCTCCAAAATGATTTATACATCTGTTGGATTATATAATTAATAACCTTGGCAGCAGTCCGACTCGGCGCGAAACTAAACAACAAGATTTTGAATAAAGAATATTAATTATAAATTTATACAAAATATTAAAATGAATATGTACTTAAATAAAAGTTTATATAAGAAACTTACTTGCTTCCTTCGGGCCAAATCCAAAACCTCCCATCAATAACATGAATCTCACTCGGATCATCTCTCCCGAAGATCGCTCCATCTATATCATCGGCTACCACATCGCATCACCGTCGACCTCACGTGCGGTACATGTGTAGGACGTGGGGTGCTGGATCCAACTGTATGGGATGTGGGGTGCGTGATCCTCCAGTCCGTCTAGGACGTGGGGCGCGGGATCCTCCAGCCTGTGCGGGACGTGGATTGGGGGATCGTCCAGCCTTTTTCGGACGTGGACTGCTAGATCCTCCAGTATGTGTGGAATGTGGGCTGCTAGACCCTCCCGCCTGCTGGAAGGAAGATGGCATTTGTGTGGGATATGAAAAACTGGGTCCCCCCGTTTGCTGGAATGATGAAGGCACGCCAGTCTGTAGAAATGGAAAACTGGGTCCTCCTGCCCGCTGGAAGGATGAGGGGACACCAGTCTGCTGGAAAGATGAAGGCACCTGGGTCGGTGGGAAAGGGAAACTAGATCCTCCCGCATGCTGGAAGGAAGATGGCATCTGAGTCGGTGGGAAAGGAAAACTAGATCCTCCCGCATGTTGGAAGGATGACATCGAGTCGGTGGGAAAGGAAACCGGGGCCTCGGTGGCACAAAGATCACGGTACCCAGACGGAATGTATGGGAGGAGAGTAATGGGACAAAACCACGAGTGGCGGGGACATAGGATCAACGACTACGAGGGGAGGGCACATGGCTGAGTGAGGAGACTCACATGTTACTACCCTCGGACGCTGAGACTTCTTACCGCTAACCTTATTCTTAGATGGCATTTTACCTATTTATATATATTTTCATAAACAAAGATAATAAAGTCATTAACATAAATAGATATTCATTAACACATTCAATATACACATGTTCAATAGATATTCATTAATATTACATTAAGTGATTAATTAATCTAAATCTTCATGCTCGTTATCCATATCATGTTCATCATCCGATGTAATATTGTCCTCGGATTCAAACTCTTCATCATTGTCTTCATCCACACTATTATCAACCAACAATGTAGACGCATCAACTTGATGTCCCTCAACAGTTGTATCAGACAAACTTGTAATGTCTTCAGCTGTAACCACATCATTAATCTGTTCAACGTCATCAACTTGGTAGGCAGCATCTTCCACTGGATCTCCAGTTTCAATATGACCTAGCGGTTTTGTTTTTATTACAACACACCATCCTCTTTTACGTATTACAAATGAAGGATAAGGAACATAATAAACTTGCCTAACAATATGTGACATTATGAAAGGGTCATATTCTTTGTATCTCCGGTTCATTTGAATCTCGACAGAACCATATGACTTGTCTATCTTTGTGCCTCTAGTTGGATCATACCATTCACAATAAAACAAGACAACTTTATTTTCCGAGTCCAAGTAATTGTATACCAACTCGTAGATATGTTTAACAAATCCATAGAAGTTGTCTTCACCGCCATTTATAACTCCTTTTACAAATACACCACTATTGATGGTTCTTTTCCCTTCGGTCCATGCCTCAGTGTGAAATTTATATTCGTTCACGAAGTATGTGTGCCAATCATTTGCGCTTTGGATAGGGCCTTACCAAGTTTCTCAAATGGAGTATTTACGAGTTAGTGCAAGAACGCTAGACAATGTTTGCTTGAACCATGAGGGAAATTGAGCATGAATGACACGATGTTGATGGGTACTATGAAAATAGGCATTGTTAAATTCCCTACAAAACACACACCATAAGTTTAATAAGTTTGGTATACACACATTGTCAACAGAGTTAAAAAGTTTTGGTAAACTTACTCAAGATATGGTTTAACTTCATCGCATTTGATCAAGACATGGGCATGTGCAGATTGCATTTCTTTTTGGGTCAACCAATGCACACCCTTCTTTCGGAAGGTCGACCGGAAGAGCAAAGACGATAAGGTGAATTGACTCCTCGATTGACATTTACGGATTCCGTATGATTCTAGGAGTTAACATCAAGTGATTGAAATAGTACCGCAAAATGTGATGTTTCCGATGCAAGTAATGTGCACATATAGATCCTTCTACTCTAGCTTTATTTTTCACCGATCTCTTCGAATCACCCATGAACCTTTCAAACGGATACATCCACCTATATTGAACAGGTCCACCAAGATAAGCTTCACATGCAAGATGCATAGCTAAATGTTCCATGGAGTCAAAGAAACCAGGCGGAAATACTTGTTCCAATTTACAAAGAATGAGTGCAATGTTTTGGTCCAACTTAATGATGTCTTCCACTTTTAAAGCTGACGCACAAATATCTCTAAAAAATTGACTAATTTTAGTTAGTGGATCAAGAACATGTTTGGGTAGCGATCCAAATGCAATTGGTAGCAACTGTTCCATAAAAATGTGACAATCATGACTTTTCATACCATGTAATTTTCCAGTGTTAGGGTCAGCACACCTTGCTAAATTTTATGAATACCCATCGAGCATTCTCAATTCTTTTAACCATCGAAAAACCGCTTTAGCTTCTTGGGAAGTCAGACTGAAACAAGCCTTGGGTTTTAATAATTTTCTATTCGGTCGAGGCTTCAACTCCAACTCTCTTCGGTTACACCAAATTCCCATGTCTTGTCTGGCCTTCTCATTATCTTTTGTTTTTCCTGTCACATCCATCACTGTGTTAAATACATTATCAAAAAAATTCTTCTCAATATGCATAACATCAAGATTATGGCGCAACAAATTATCTTTCCAATACGGAAGATCCCAAAATATACTTCTTTTTGTCCAATTGTGGGTGACACCGTATCCTTCAATTCGACATGCTTTGCCAGTATCTGTAAATTTTGGTAGTTCACAAACATGGTTCCATATAACCCCTGGTGGCAATCGAGGCGGAGGCAAATCTTTCTCTCGTACATCTTTTTTAAAATTTGTCTTGTTTCTTCTATATGGATGATTTGCTGGTAGGAATCTGCGGTGACAGTCAAACCACGAGCTTTTCCCACCTTTATCCAACGTAAATGCTTTGGTGTATCCCATGTAATGCGGACAACCCATTTTTCCATGCATACCCCAACCAGACAACATGCCATATGCTGGAAAGTCATTAACGGTCCACATCAAGGCAGCTCGCAATGTAAAGTTCTATTTACGGGATATATCATAAGTCCATTCTCCGATCCACAACCTCTTCAAATCATCAATTAAAGGTTGTAAGTACACATCAATTCCGACTTTTAAACTGTGCGGGCCTGGAGTAACGCACGTCAAAAACATGTATGGTTTTGTCATGCACATCTCAAGAGGGAGGTTGTAAGGGGTTACAATAACTGACCAACAAGAATACACACTTCCCGACTGAAACAACCGGCTGAACATCATCCGATAACTATATCAATGAAGTCGCCATCGAACGTTTTTTATCTCACAAAAGGAGAAAGGTGAACGCATCGCGAAAACCTGAAAGGGATAAGGCACGGTCTTGCGACCGAGAGATAGGGTAAGGGAATCTATTACGCGAAGGGAAGGTATTAGCACCCCACGCGCCCGTAGTACTCTACGGTATCCACTTCTACTTTCAATCTAATGGGTGTGTTTATATCTATTTACTGCTTAATTGCTACATCTGTATGCTAAAAGAGAATGCATGTGAAAGAAAAGAAAATAAAGAAAACACGGGGAAAAGAAGGAAATATTTACAAAGTTTGCTCGATCGAGCCCCGTGACAAGATGCCTACGTATTCCCGCGTGCAATGGGAAAGTCAGAGCGCCGTAGTTCGGCTCACATGTTTTGATGGGTTATGTGTTTTTTAATTATGCAAAATAATTTAAAAACAAAAGAAAACCCGTAGGCAAAAAGTTTGCATTTGGTTGGTTGTTTTTACCTTGAAAAAGGAGTTTTGAACCATTAGTAAGTGTTTTAATTTGCACAAGAAAAAGAAAACAATTTTTTAGTTTTATTAAATGCATGAATGCAAAAGAAATGGAAAACAACAAGGGAAACTATCTAATGCTATCCCTAATGTCATCATGCATGGATTACATCCTAAGGTCTAACTCGAATCACTACCTAAGATAGAGTCGAGAGAATCCTAAAGGAACATGCAAAGGTTTACAACCTAGATCTATGTCTATCTCGAATCGCTAGCTAAAGTAGAGTCGAAGATGACAACAAAAGGATGGAAAAGGTGTAAAACCTAAGTCTATGTCCATCTCGAATCACTAACTAGAGTAGAGTCGAAGACGACAAAAGGGATGAAGCAAACAAGTGCTTTAGCAGAAGCACACAAACAATGCAATGCAAACAAACAAATGGCACACAAGCGCAGGAAAAGGAGGAAGTCTCATAGCCTCGACAGTAACGAGCATACCGTGAGTCAACCAGGAGCCGACACATCCAATTCCTGTTGATGAGCAAATGGTGCGAGTTCTGCAATAAATGCGAACCCCAGGAAAGAGTGGAGAGTCAGAATAGGGAACTCTTGCCACTTTTATTATTGACTCGATAAAGGAAGCAACACGGTTCGCGTGTGCTGAGCTGACACGGACTAGAACTGTGCGGGGGTTGGTTACGGACCCTATCTTCCGGCTTGCCCATATATCAATGACTCGATGACAGGAAATATAAAAAGCGGGACTACACTTAGTGGTACCACGTCGGGCGTCCTAACCACTCTGACCTATGCAAGCACAAATATAAACACTTACTGAGAATTGCCTCCCTATGCAGATGGAGGATTTTAAACAAACCAAATACAATTAGCAAACCAGAATTGCCCTAAACGGGTCTTTAAATAAACCAGAGGGGTTCCTGAACATGCTCCAACTACGGAAGCCCCTTCATACATCTCTATTCCTACTTCTCATGGCAAGGAAAGCAGTAAAATCCTACTTCTCATGCTCTCTAGAAAAGCGGTAAAGAAATGCGATAAATAAAGTAAAATAAATACCCGACGGATATTAAATCCGAAGAGCACGCAAGCTATAGAAATACTCCGGAAAACTTCGAGTAAACTTTCATCAACAAAGCAATGATAAGAAACAGCTCGATCAATATAATCCACAAGGTTATATCGTGCAACATGTGCGTGTAGCAAGCAAGTCCTCATAACAATCAAAACACCTGCACAAAGGTACATATCCAGACAAAACAACAGAATACGTGTTTCTCGGAAATATGAGAAAACACAAAGCAAAATGCGTTTAAAACGCAAACAAAACCACAAGAGAAGTGGTAACCACAGGAGAAGTGGTAGGTTAGTATACCAAGATTAGGTACCTAACCAAAATATCCTCAATGTACCTTGCACAAGTCAACAAACATGTCAAAAATAACAAGGAGGCAACAATATAATTGCATATTCACATCACATGTCAAAATATGATCCAAAGGTGAAGAAATGGAATGTAAATGTGTATAGCAACATAAGAATGGAAAACCGGGCAGCAACACACACATAATGCAAAATAACCCATGAGCAACATCAAATCGAGCTAAGTCCATCAAAACATTTCTCAAATGCAATGTTAAAACATAGTTAGAGACCTAGAGTAGTTAGAAATAAAAAAATCTACACTAAAATGACTTAAAATGCATTATTTACAAAGAAATCGGAATATCAAAAATAAATTTGAAATTTTACTTACAACACTAAGATAACATACACTTCCAATTATAATTAGATGGTAAAAAACTATCTTAGAGTTTCAAAGAAGAAATGACATTATACTCCTAAGCCAACTATAAAAGAAAAAAAACATATCTAAATGTATTATTTAAAAATGAATTAGAATTAATGAAAGAAATTAATTAAAAAAATGTCAAAAAAATGTCAAAAATATCCTAATATCCTAAAACATCAGAAACTATTTTTATTACATTTTTTACAAGTCAAAATAATCGAAATCGAAATTAAAATCGAAATTGCATGGAAATTGGGAAACATAGAAATAGGGGGGTGGGAAACAGAATTCCTAAATGAACTGAAACTAGTTAAGTTGTCACACTGGGCTTAATTCAGGGGGTTGTGAGGTAGCAATTCGCTAGGCCCGGTACGAATCTATATTAAGTCCAATTGCAGTTTTTTCCTCTAAGTCCAATTCTGCATTTTTTGTTTGAATAGCAATATTATTATTTATTTTTTTTATATTCAGTTTTAATAATAATATGTTACATTTATTATTTTTTTTTTCATGTCACGTTTTATTATTTTTATGGGATGATTTTATAATGTCACACTTGTATTTTTTATTCATGTAACATGCTATTAACTGGTCAAGATAACTTAAGTTAGATTTTTTTAATTAAAATAAATGAACACGTGGCGAGTTTTTACTGGTGGGTTATGGAAAATTACATGAGCTAATCTCGTAATGCCACGCGTACGGTTCACAGGAGCTTGCCGGAATCTGTTTTCTCCGGTCGTCTTCCTCACCTCGCCGGACGCCGGAAAACTCGAATACGGTCAGAAAATTAAACGAAAAGCACAGTCCTACTCGAAATGTTATATAGATTCTGGATTCAAATCTCGTTTCTACTAAAACACATTCAAATACAGGGATGTCCATACATGAGTTTCGAGATCACTTACTCGACGGAGTTCGTCCGCCGCGTCTTGAATCTTGCACGAGAAAGATGAGAATTCCTGTTTCCGCTTCGAATATCTCTCGCGACGACTGAAACTTTCTTGTTCTTCTTCAACAAACCTTGCAACATATGCTTCCGATGGCGCTAAAGATGAAATTAAAAGATCCTTGATATGCTGAGAAGCAAACTCAATACAAAGTTCAAATCCTTGAAGATGAGGACGATATAGCGCGAAGATGATTCAAAGAGAAAGAGTATCATCCATGGCGAGAGAATGGCGAGAGAAAGCTGCAGTGATTCTTGATTGCAGAATGTTGTAGCACGGTTATACAGGAGATTCAAGGTTGATGTTGATTCGGTTACAGATCGAGAAAGATTATTGCCGTCAATTCGTTACGGTCGCTGTGGTGGTTCGGCGAGAGAAGAAAACCAGAGAGTGAGCAGCGACGAAAGTGATGTTATTGTTCTTTCTCTTTTTCTGTTACAGACTTTCTTGAATTATCCAGAACAGAGAGTGAGGTAGAGGTTAGAGAAGAAGGAGATCGAGGTGGTTTGTTAATGGTGAGATGATGAGAGGAAAGAGATGGCTGTAGTGTGAAAGGGAGGTTGAAGATGACGGTTACGGCGAAGTGAGTTGGATGAGAGGGTTGTTATGGTTTTTGCCAAGAAGAGAGAGTGGTGATAATTGTGTTGTTGTTCTGTTATGAGGAGAATGAAGATTGGGATAATGGATGGTGAAGGTGGTTAACGAGAGAGAAAGAGAGAGAGGAAGGTGGATTCTATTTGTTTGTTGAAGAAAGAAGATCGCGGTGATGTGAGAGGAAAAGAGTGGGAGTTATGGTGGACGGCGAGGAGAAAGAATCAGTTGCTGTTATTGCCGTAACCGTTTCTTTTCGGTTTGTTATAGATAAAGAAAAGATGAAAGGAAGTAGATGGTTTGTAAGATGAAAGGAGAAAGATAGCTGGTGGTGAAAGAAAGAAGAAGAAGGTGTTTACGGTTATGGCAGTGTGCTATGGAGGAGATAATGAAGGTTGTTAGAGGTATGTGAGCAAAAAAATGAGAGGAGAGTGTTGTCACGAGGAAAAGGAAGAGAATGGTAGCAATTTTCTTGTTACAATGAGCAGTGAGCGTAAAGATGATTGGAAGGTGACAGTGAGAAAAATGGTGTTGTGTTATCACTGTCAGTGGAGGAAGAATAGGTGGAAGGTGAGAAAAAAAAAGGTTGTGAGATTACTGTTAGTTTTTGATCAAAGTTATGATGCCGTTGGAGTTTTTTTTGTTGTTATTAAAAGGAGAGTAAAGGAGTAAAAAATGGAGAGTCCTTTGTTAAGCGTGAATGGACGGTATGCCAACACAACTCTCGCCGCATAGTCACAAGCTCAAATCATGGCCGAGTGTCAAGTTCGTGATCCTACAACTCCTTTGATACTCGACGAAATAACGCAAACTCGCCGCCATTGGAAAGAAGGCATGTGGTAGAACAACTTTTATGTTGAGTGCCCGACGAAAAAAATGATCACAAGCTCGCCGTAATTAGCTTCGAAGTCATACCGACACAAGCTGACTGCATGTTTGAAACATTTCTCTAAGTGTCGTATTTTTGAAACAATCCACGTACACCACTTTGCGGCCTCGCAACTCCCACGATACTCGACCGGATGACTCGAACCTGGTACCGTTGGAAAGCTTGCGTGACATACAACAACTTTGTAGTTTGACGAAAATCCAAACGGAGCCTAAATCACGGAGAAAAAAGTGTTTGAATATTGTCACACAACTGTTCGATGAAATGCTTGGCCTGGCTGGGAAAGTCTTGTGCATGATATTCAACCAATTTCTAACTTCAAGCCATCGATTATGGCGCTTCGTATCTTCCAGCTCCGACGTCCGAAACGAAAAAGTTTCTAAACGGAACTTGTAGAGGACACGGCAAACTTCATCTTTCGTGTTCATAGTTTTTCCGCGCGGCGATCGGATCGATGAGAAAATAGCTCCGAACATGCGTGCACCAACTGATCGATGAAATGCGTCCACAACCATGGCAAAAATATGCATGCTGTCTTGCATTTTAACAACTTCAAACTACAAACTGCGGCGCTCCGTATCTCCCAGCTATGACGTCCGAAACGAAAAAGTTTCTAAACGGAACTCGTAGATGGAATTACGAACTCAAACTGTCGTGTTCGGAGTTTCTTCGTGCGGCGGCCGAATCATTGACGAAAACAGCCCTGAACATGTGCACAAAAACTGCTCAAATCTTATAAACATAATGAGTTCTTATTTTCCGAGCTTTATAACTTTCGATCCGAGTCTGGAATGAATTCGACCCCTTCAACAAAGTTTTAGACCACCGTGTGACGAACAACTTTCCAGTTTAACATTTTTCGATTCGGAGCCACGAACTATGATAAAATCGATCCTGAAACTGTCAGCATGAGCATAGAAACAAACACTTCAAAAATTTTCTAAGTGTTGAATTTTTGAGAAATGATAAACCGTAATTTTCGAGCTCCGTAATTTTTTATCCGTTTCCCGAATGGATTCGATTTCTTCAGCAAAGTTGTAGATTTCCGTTAAATGAACAACTTTGATTTTGAACTCGACCCGAATCGACGCCTCGAAACATGTGTAAAATATCTCCGAAATCGAGTGCTTGAACATGTTAAAAACACTTAAAATTTTACTAAGTGTAAAACTTCAAAAGTTATAAACTTCGAACTTCGGAGCTTTATAACTCGAAATTCGGGCATTTCTAGAAAAATCTTCACAAGGACAATGTCGAAGTACAAGATGCGCTCTTTCTAACGACTATCAATTCACAAACTTCTGACCACAGACGGGCAAGATACAGATGCGACAATATGGCTCCGTGAACACAAAGTACTTTAAACTTAGAAAAATTTTCTAAGTCTAAAATTACTTAAAATGCAAGAAACCTCATTTTCACCCGATTCTTCCGATTTTCTCAACAAATGATAGCATTTTCTCAAATGTCGACTTTTGACAATAGTTTTGACCCGAAATTTCGCCCGGTCAAACTTTGACTTTTTGTTGACTTTTTGATACATGCACTCGAATATCATTTTATCCGTCCGTTCTTGATTTTCTAATAAATCGCGTGGATCGATAAGTCGTATACTAATACTTCAAAACTCACAGAAGTCCATATAATCAATTCGGGCTCAAATATTCGACCACCACACACTGTAGCTCGAAACTGTAATCAATATCCACCTGATAGGCGATCGAAACACCTAAACCTCAACTCACGAGATAATCAGAAGCTTCTGGACACACATATCTTGCGCATTGAAATGACGCTTGAATTATCAAAACCTCAAATAGTCAACTTTTGGGGACCAAAGCTCTTCTTCAGAATTACACAGGTTCACACAATTTAGAAAATCCCGAACCCATGATCAATGCATGAATGATATGTATGCGATGCACCTATTAATTAAGTATTAGCCAATTATTTATTAACAAAATGAAGAGGGCGAATTTTGGGGTGCAACACCGACGCTTGCACATACGGGGCAAAACCATCAGAGCATAATCCAAGCCTAACATTTCTAGGTTCTGTAGAAAAATCTCGATGTGTTCGATCAAAGTGCTTCTGCGACACCTGTAATACGGTGAACTGACTTTTTAGTTTTTGTATCGCAAATGTGCGGATAGCAAGAGTCGCCACCGACTTTTATTTTTTATCCAATTAAGGGAAGGTAAAAGTACAGAAAAAGACCTTCGTTAGATTCTGAGTACGGGAGAATGGTTATGAAAAGGGAAGGTATTAGCACCCCCTTTCCATCCGTAGTTATCTACGGGCTCTTAGTTGCTCTAGATCACTTTAAAATTGTGCTTTCTGTGTGTTTGACAAAAATGTTTTGAGGAAGGCATTTCGCTTTGACTTTGTAATGATTCATGTAGGAATGTATACAAAGTGTTCGGAAAAGTTTAGTTTTGAAAAGAGTTTGAACTTTGACAAAAGTGTGAGGTGTGAAAAGCATTTGATTGAGCAAGCAACTAAAAGTCTTATTACCTACTCAGAATTGGTCGTTTTCGTGTTATTTTACGTTCCTTTAGAATAGTGCTATCCATACCATTAGTTGGTAGGTAACCTTATTCGTTGGATGTAAACGGGACATTCGAAGGGACATCGGATGGTCATAAAAAGCAACTTGTAGGAAGTATCCTAGCACATTCGAAGGGACTATCATCATTTTTCGTAGGCAACAATCGAGGGTCAAGATCATGTATTCGGAGGCGACATTGTGGGTCTTATGATCTTTGTATCGAAGGGACTATGATGATTTGTTTGGAAGGCAACGGTGCTAGAATACCTCTACGTTCGAGAGACATGACCATTTGTAATCGTAAAGGCAACGAGAGAGAATTACCCTAAGGGGTGCATGTGTGAAAAAGTGTGTCAAGTTCAGGTATTTTTATCTTTGAAAATTAGTGTGAGCTATGTCCAATTATTATCTTGCCATACACGCCTAGTTACTAGCAATTTATAGGGTGCGGAAATTAAAATGCGGAATGTAAAGTGCGGAAAGGTAAATGTCCTACGCTATTACATGGCTTTGGGGCATATACATAATTTAAAATGCGGAAAATAAAGACCTAGTTTAAACTATTACATCCCATAGACAGTTACATTATTAGAAAAAAAATAAAATGATAAAGAAAAAATCGTCTGAATCGGATCAACTTGCAAGAGAGTGAGAAATCGGAAAATGCGAGATGAATCGAACAAGAGAAAAAATGTTAGAAAAATGCAAATTTTAAAATAAGAAAAATATGCCATGCTGGAAATAATATAAATATGTTAAAATAAATTTTTGGGATTTTTTGGATGTATTTTAATAATTAAAAATGAATTAAAAGTGATTTAAATGCAAAATTATGAATAAAAATAAATATGCATGCAAAATTATATTTTTTAATATATTAAATTAAATAAAGATTTTATGAAAATAAATGCAAAAGGAAAATAATTTTTGATGATTTTTTTAATGCAGAAATAAAATTATGAAGAGAAATTAAAATGATGCAAAAATATTGAAAATAAAAGAAAATATGGAAAAATAGAAAATAGTTGAAGTTTGGAAAAAGAAAACAAATCTGGTCTCAGGCTGGTTCGAACTGGAGACCTCTTGGAGCATCTTGAAACAGGAAGCGCCTTAACCACTAGGACAAGTGGCTCTTTGTGTTGGAAAAGTTAAAAACAATAGAATATAAGTGATCACGTGTCATGGATTTTTGAAAATCAAACACAGTCAGCGCGCGGGCCCCATCTGTTTTTGAATGGACGAATTGGAACGCGTTATCTCGCCACGCCAGCCTCCTCGCCGGTCAACTAAGTCAGCGACGCCGGAGCCCTAGCTCCGGTCGTCTTCTCCGGCCGTCCAACTTTTCAAACCTGCAAAACACGATGAATAAACAGGAAAAGAACACCCTACCCCCCTAAATCGGACCTCCTGAATCCAATGGTGATGTTAGTTTCAGTTAAAAATGCTTGTATAAAGCTACCCGATTCAAACAGCCTTTCGAACCCTAACAATGGCAATAGGGTTTCTGGACGTTCAAGCTCACATGTAAGGGTTCTAATGTGACCTAATCATCATCCTGAATTCAAATAAACACAACAAAAACATTAACAATGCATGAAATATCGAAATCGAAATTGAGAAGATTTCAAACCGGTGAGAGTTAGATGGCTTGATCTGGGACGATTTGGCTTCGAGCAAGAGATGTTTTGGACTCCTGGAAACCTCATGAGCACGTTTGAATGCTCAAATTAGCCTGAAACTTGCTGAAAATTGAAACACGATTTTTCCAACTTTGAAAAATATTTTGGCAAAATAAGGGTTAGTGCAAGAGCTAGGGTTTTCGTCCTTGTGGCTTGTGATACTGCTGAGTATTTATAGAGCATATTTGGAGAGAAAAAACAAACAAAAAAGATTGATCATTGATTGTGCAATATTTTCCATTTAAAACAAATCAAATTTTCTTAAAAATTTGATTTTTCCTTTCCATATGCATGCTATCACGAATTTGGTAAGGATCATGGGCTTTCTTGGACTTCAAGGAAGATATAAATCCAACTCTTTTGAAAAAATAATTTATTTTCATATTTTATATGATTTAATTTTGAATTAAATGTTTTAAAATTCAAAGATAAATCATAAAAATAGAAAATTATCATGGCCAAACATTTATGGGTCAAAAATCATGTCATGAACAAGTTTGGACCAAAAGATTTTAGGCCCATTTGGAAAATTTTGCATTTTGACCAAAATGTCCTTTTGTGCAATTGTCCAAAATTGCCCAACTTCTGAATAGTGTATCTTGCTCAATTTTCCACATTTTTGAGTGTTCTTGGACTTTTTGGAAAGCTCTAAGAGTCCTCTAACTAACCTTTTTGGTCTCATCTCAATTGAAGTTTCCATGCTCAATATATCTTCAAAACAAAAAGTTGACTTTTTGTTGACTTTGAAAATGACCTGTAATGTTTTGAGCCATACCTCTCAAATGAAGCATTTTTTGGACATTCTTGTGAGACATGAAGTTGCAGAGAAACCTAGGCCGTTGTTGGCAGTCAGGCTAGCAATACAAACTTCAAACTGGTCAGTGGTAGTGTCTTGCGGTACGTGAGCGTTCTTCAGAAACTTCACCAAGGCATTAGCATGAGCCTCGAGCACAAGCGAGCAAGCATGGAAATTTTGGACGGAGTTTGTCCCAATTGTTCCACAACATTGTAGTCACTCTTCTTGATAATCTTCAGAATTTCCTCCATTTCTTTTTTGGAGGTGTCTTCAGTAACTTCCTTTGGTACTACGGTTGAGCGGGATGAGTCATGGTTCTTTCCTCTAGCTTGGGAATGGATTGAATAGTGGAATGCGAGTCGAGTCGTGTCTTTTGGAGGAGAGATATCCGGAGAGAATACTCTTCCGGTTCGGTCACCTACTTGATCCGGTGATGTTGTCAATGTCGGGAATGGTAGCTTCAATGTAAGATCTTCAATGGTTAGAGGTCTTGCTTGACACCATGATAGTAGACATCGACTCCATAATTCCAAGGATAGCCTTGTCGGAGGAATATGGAAATGGTCTTGGAGAAGTAATGATGAGGCGCCACTCTAGGCACGAATCAAGAGGAAATCCTTATGGTGTTAACATCGGCATAGTCTTACGGAAACCGTCACCCCATCCGGTTACCTTAACATCTTGAATAGGAATCTTGTAGCTCTCGGGGCAGTGTACTTCACCATGTAATCATACTTTCCACTTGGCTGCCCCAAGGTGTCCCACACGATAGTGCAGTTTCGTTTGCATTGTCGATCTTGACTTAGACATTTCTTCACACACGCAATTGGTTTCGGGAATAGTATCTCACGGTTATCCATCATGCACTGAACCGTCTTCTCAACCAAGCACAACCATCGGTAGCGGATGGGCACCAATGATTCTCGGGCATCACGGGTTGACACCGGCTTGCAACAAATTCTTCTTAACAGTCATCAGAGGAATGGTCAAGTCATCTATGTTGAAAACATAAGTATCGTCACCGACATCATTGGAACTCTTGTCATGATTAGGCATAGGCGCGTTGATCACATTCGGAGTCTCAACAGGAGGATCAAATTCAATCTGCTTAGCTTTAATCATATCTTGAATCTTGTTCTTCAAAGCCCAGCAATTGTCAGTGTCGTGCCCTGGGCTATTGGAATGGTAAGCACACTTAGCATTAGGATTGTATTTCGGAGAGGAGGTGTTGACATTCTGAGGAGGATCCCTCAAGGTAATCAGCTGCTTTCAACATGTGTTGCAAGGCTTGCGACAATGGCATGTTGATCTTAAATGCTGTCTTCGTGGCGTTAAGCTCTGTGCGTTGTCTCGTGAAGTTGTCTTGATGGAGGATTGGAGATCTGGCCCCCAGTTGAGCACGGTCGGTCTTGGCTCGGCTTTTCGACCATACGCATTGGCTTTTTCTTACCACCAAAAGATCTTTTCGCGTTTGAAGATGTCTCTATCGATCTTTCCACTCTTGATACCACTTCATCGCTCTTTGTTAAAATCATTTCGGTGAATCCGGTGAAGAATTTCAATCGGATGATTGAAGAATGGGCTGTCGGTGTCCCCATGAACATATCAACCAACTCCCTATTGGACAAGGGTGGTTGAACTCTGCTAGATCTCTCCATTTCGAGCATACTCCTTGAACTTCTCATCACGACCCATAGACATGCTTTGTAATTGCATGCGAGTGGGTGTCAATTGACATACTCATACTATCGTAGAAAGCATCGACTAAGTCACTCCAAGTACGGATACGGTCATTCTCTAGCTGATAGTACCATTCCAACTGGGTTCCGGACAAACTCTCTTGAAAATAGTGCATCCACAACTTTACATCATCGGTGTGGGATTGATCTTGGACATAGGACTTCAAATGCGACTTTGGGCAAGACATGCCGTCATACTTAGCAAAAGTTGGAACTTTGAACTTGGGAGGAATCACAACACCAGGGACAAGACTCAGGTCATCAAAATTCAGCCCGGACATCTTTAGGTTTTCCACAGCATTCAGACGGTCTTCAAGTTGCTTGTACTTGTCATCTTCATCAGAGTATTGGCCACCATCATAGTTCTTCTCAAGTTCAGGCTGACTGCCTTCACCACCACCTTTGTTACTTTGCTCATCCTCCTTCTTGACACTTCCTTCAGAGAGCTCAATTCGACTAACCACTCTAGGACCTCCTTTGTAGCGTCTGCCCATGTTGAGAAGACCAACAACCTTCTTCTTCCTGTTGATGAACTTCTTGGATCTTCTTGGCCTTGGACCAAGTGGTAAACATCTCTTTGGCCGAGGCATTCGAGCTTGAAGATCTTTGTGAGACTATTCAAGAGCCATTTCTGCTAAAATAAATAGTGAGCAAATGAGAAAACCAATCTTCAATGTACCTGTGATGCAATGTTATGCTATGATATGCAATGTTTATGCGAATGCAATGCAATGTTTTCAAGGACCTAAGAGATTTAAATTTGTTAAACAAGCAATGAACACACATTTATTAGTACTTTTTATTATTCCTCTTTTTTTTTTTAAAGTACAAAAGATAGTTCAAACAAATAAAAGGAAACATATAAATCCTAAAGCTCTAAGTCTCCCATGGGCGCTTCCTCTTGGTGCCGATGTAGGCGTTGATGCTTCGCTCCTCGTGAAGTAGCTTGGTCAACTCTAGCACTTTCTTCTCACTTGCATAGAACTGAGCTTCAAAGGTATCCCTCTCTTCTTTAAGCTGAATCCAGGATCTCTTCAAGTCTTCAAAATCAGTAGGCATGTCATGATGGAGAAATTATAGGTCGTCACCTATAGCAGGGTTCCATAATTCTTGGTAAGGCAGTGATGAATGGCATCATGAGGTTTGAGCTCGAGCTCTCACCCATTTGAGGTAAGGTTCCCAAGGAACGGAGTTTTGGTGCCCCAAAGTCTTGGTATCGGTCTTCTTTACCATGCCCCAGCGTGTATGAACCTTCGGTAATGCGGAGATCGTGATTGTAGTCGAACACAACATCTTGGAGAAGCATATCATGTGGACCATCTTTTCGCAAAACCAAACCGACGTAGAGCTAGAGAAGGGTTGTAAGTAATACCTCCCTTATACCAAGTAGTGGTACATTAGGAATTCTCCACGCTCAATGAAGGTGAAGTCCTTTTGAGAGAAAAGGCTCCAACGGATATCCGAATGAGAGAGTGACATCAATCTTTGAGACCATCTCAACCTTTGTTCATTCTTCAAAGCGATGGAGGAAGGTGAAATAAACCACCTTGAAAGCAACGGTATACAACACATGAGAGTTCCTTGTCTCTTAGTAGTACGAGTGTGGAGAGAATGTAGGATGTCTCCAAGTAAAGTAGGCACAGGATTGCGGGTAAGAAACAATTTGATGGCATTGATGTCTATGAATTGATCCGAGTTAGGAAATAAAACCAAACCATAAATTAGCAAGGCCACAATGTCTTCGAATGCATGGAAACTCATAACTTTGAGGAATTCTCGGGCTTTCTTAATTAGGAATTTGGAAAGTAAACCCTTAACTCCACTTCTGGTTTCCCAATTGGCTTCAATGTCTGAGCATTTAAGATGTAAGGCGGATGCGATGTCTTCGTACCTAGGAACTTTTTCTAGACCGGTGAATGGCATTTGGTCAAGAATAGGTATCCCAAGTAGCTTAGAGAACTCTTCCAAGGTAGGAACCAACGATAATCTGGAATGTAAAGCAATGGTGTTTGGATCGAAGAATGGAATAGGACGTGCATCATATCTTCTTCAAAAGGAGATAACCAAGTCAAGTAGATAACCATGTCTTTTGATGAACCGAGCATGGTCGGAATTTGAAACCAATTCTTTGAGTGAGAAGGTATACCCATGAAGTTGATTCGGATAGTCTTTCTAGAAGCCATAATTCCTACAAAAGCAGCAAAGATAAATCCTAGGTCCTTGAAATAGTTAGAAATGATATGCAATGCAAATGATGTCATGATGTCATGTTTAGCACACACAAACAATTCACACAATGAGCCTAGGTTTAAGGCTTGCATGAGGTATAGGTGATTACCCCACCAAAAGTTTGAGTTGGTTCATCTGTCCTATAATAGTGGGTTCTAGGAATCTCATATCATTGATCTTTCTCGTAGGCGTTTATTTTAATCGACTACCAAGTGGTCGACAAAAATATCCCAAAAGTCGATCTCAATGAGCGTAGCATCGAGTATCAACCAACCTTAGTACACCAAGCCGCCATCTCACTACCTTCTAATGGCCAAGATGGGTCAATTAAGGTTCTAAAAGTTTAGTTAGCGCTTGATGACACCACGAAGCCAAATACTATCTTCAACTTGGGAATGAAGAGTATCGGGACAACCAAAGTGTCACGCTAACGTAGCCATCATGTTGACCGTTTTGATATACGTGTAACGGTCGCGACGATTTATTGCTACTTACCTAAAAGAAAACCGGATCCGGTGTAGGATCCCCAACAATATAATACCCAAGCAACCCTTAAAGATAAAGCAAGCAAGTCAAGCAGAGCAATAAAGGTGATTTAGAAATCCCTAAGGCATTCTCTCTTTAGGGTGTGTCCCAGAGTGATTCTATAATACGGTGAACTGACTTTTTAGTTTTGTATCGCAAATGTGCGGATAGCAAGAGTCGCCACCGACTTTTATTTTATCAATTAAGGGAAGGTAAAAGTACGAGAAAATGACCTTCGTTAGATTACGAGTAAGGAGAATGGTTATGAAAAGGGAAGGTATTAGCACCCTTTCCATCCGTAGTTATCTACGGCTCTTAGTTGCTCTAGATCACTTTAAAATTGTGCTTTGTGTGTTTGACAAAATGTTTTGAAGAAGGCATTTCGCTTTGACTTTGTAATGATTCATGTAGGAATGTATACAAAGTGTTCGGAAATGTTTAGTTTTGAAAAGAGTTTGAACTTTGACAAAAGTGTGAGGTGTGAAAAGCATTTGATTGAGCAAGCAACTAAAAGTCTTATTACCTACTCAGAATTGGTCGTTTTCGTGTTATTTTACGTTCCTTTAGAATAGTGCTATCCATACCATTAGTTGGTAGGTAACCTTATTCGTTGGATGTAAACGGGACATTCGAAGGGACATCGGATGGTCATAAAAAGCAACTTGTAGGAAGTATCCTAGCACATTCGAAGGGACTATCATCATTTTTCGTAGGCAACAATCGAGGGTCAAGATCATGTATTCGGAGGCGACATTGTGGGTCTTATGATCTTTGTATCGAAGGGACTATGATGATTTGTTTGGAAGGCAACGGTGCTAGAATACCTCTACGTTCGAGAGACATGACCATTTGTAATCGTAAAGGCAACGAGAGAGAATTACCCTAAGGGGTGCATGTGTGAAAAAGTGTGTCAAGTTCAGGTATTTTTATCTTTGAAAATTAGTGTGAGCTATGTCCAATTATTATCTTGCCATACACGCCTAGTTACTAGCAATTTATAGGGTGCGGAAATTAAAATGCGGAATGTAAAGTGCGGAAAGGTAAATGTCCTACGCTATTACATGGCTTTGGGGCATATACATAATTTAAAATGCGGAAAATAAAGACCTAGTTTAAACTATTACATCCCATAGACAGTTACATTATTAGAAAAAAAATAAAATGATAAAGAAAAAATCGTCTGAATCGGATCAACTTGCAAGAGAGTGAGAAATCGGAAAATGCGAGATGAATCGAACAAGAGAAAAAATGTTAGAAAAATGAAAATTTTAAAATAAGAAAAATATGCCATGCTGGAAATGATATAAATATGTTAAAATAAATTTTTGGGATTTTTAGGATGTATTTTAATAATTAAAAATGAATTAAAAGTGATTTAAATGCAAAATTATGAATAAAAATAAATATGCATGCAAAATTATATTTTTTAATTTATTAAATTAAATAAAGATTTTATGAAAATAAATGCAAAAGGAAAATAATTTTTGATGATTTTTTAATGCAGAAATAAAATTATGAAGAGAAATTAAAATGATGCAAAAATATTGAAAATAAAAGAAAATATGGAAAAATAGAAAATAGTTGAAGTTTGGAAAAAGAAAACAAATCTGGTCTCAGGCTGGTTCGAACTGGAGACCTCTTGGAGGATCTTGAAACAGGAAGCGCCTTAACCACTAGGACAAGTGGCTCTTTGTGTTGGAAAAGTTAAAAACAATAGAATATAAGTGATCACGTGTCATGGATTTTGAAAATCAAACACGGTCGTAGCGGGCCCATCTTTTTGAATGGACGAATTGGAGCGTTATCTCGCCACGACCTCCTCGTCGGTCTAAGTCGGCGACGCGGAGCTCCTCGGTCGTCTTCTCCGTCCAACTTTTCAAACACAAAACACGATGAATAAGCAGGAAAAGAACACCTACCCCTAAATCGGACCTCCAGAATCCAATGGTGATGTTAGTTTCGATTAAAATGCTTGTATAAAGCTACCCGATTCAAACGACCTTCGAACCCTAACAATGGCAATAGGGTTTCGGACGTTCAAGCTCACATGTAAGGGTTCTAATGTGACCTAATCATCATCCGAATTCAAATAAACACAACAAAACATTAACAATGCATGAAATATCGAAATCGAAATTGAGAAGATTTCAAACCGGTGAGAGTTAGATGGCTTGATGCGGGACGATTTGGCTTCGAAGAGATGTTTTGGACTCTGAAACCTCCGAGCACGTTTGAATGCTCAAATTAGCACGAAACTTGCTGAAAATTGAAACACGATTTTCCAACTTTGAAAAATATTTTGGCAAAATAAGGGTTAGTGCAAGAGCTAGGGTTTTCGTCCTTGTGGCTTGTGATACTGCTGAGTATTTATAGAGCATATTTGGAGAGAAAAAACAAGCAAAAAAGATTGATCATTGATTGTGCAATATTTTTCATTTAAAACAAATCAAATTTTCTTAAAATTTGATTTTCCTTCCATATGCATGCTATCACGAATTTGGTAAGGATCATGGGCTTTCTTGGACTTCAAGGAAGATATAAATCCAACTCTTTTGAAAAAATAATTTATTTTCATATTTTATATGATTTAATTTTGAATTAAATGTTTTAAAATTCAAAGATAAATCATAAAAATAGAAAATGATCATGGCCAAGCATTTATGGGTCAAAAATCATGTCATGAACAAGTTTGGACCAAAAGATTTTAGGCCCATTTGGAAAATTTTGCATTTTGACCAAAATGTCCTTTTGTGCAATTGTCCAAAATTGCCCAACTTCTGAATAGTGTATCTTGCTCAATTTTCCACATTTTTGAGTGTTCTTGGACTTTTTGGAAATCTCTAAGAGTCCTCTAACCAACCTTTTTGGTCTCATCTCAATTGGAGTTTCCATGCTCAATATATCTTCAAAACAAAAAGTTGACTTTGAAAATGACCTGTAATGTTTTGAGCCATACCTCTCAAATGAAGCATTTTTTGGACATTCTTGTGAGACATGAGGTTATAGAGAATTGAATTTCCTTCAAAACAAGAGGTGGTGGAAAAATTTCTTAGAAAGTATGAAGAAGTTATGATCAGTCAAAGTTCAGTTGACTTTTCACCTAGAAACCCTAATTTAGAAAGTTTGACTTTTGAGCAAATCTTGAGTTTTCTTGATGAATCATGATCAACCCTTGATCAAATGATGAATGTAACTTCAAAATGAGGATTTTGACCAAAAATTATGAAGTTTGACTGTATGTTGACCACAGTTGACTTTTTGTCCAATACAACTGATTTTCAACCATCTGAGCAATTGTCTGAGGAAACTTGACTTGTAAGGCTTGAAACTTGACATGGAGAATCTTTGAAGCATATGAGGAGGCATGAAGACCATTGTAGATGTTGGAAGCCCATCTTGACCTGAGAATTGCCAAACCCTAGTTTGGGTTGATTGTCTAGGAGAGAGTTTGTCTGATCAACTCTTGAGGAATCCTTGAGTATGGATGTATGAAATATCTTGAGAAGATGGAGGGAAAATTTTGGGGTATGACAACACCCCGATTTAATTCGAATATTAACTAAATGGGAATTTAATTATTTATTTAATTAAAGTCTTAAGTATTTATATTATTGGATTAATTGGATCAATTGAAGAAAGAAAAGATTAGAGGTGTGAGGTGTAATTAGGGGTGTGAGGAGTAAATTACTCTACTCTCACTAATTACCACTTATTTGTATTTTATTGGAATAAATAAAGGAGTATTAAAAGGAATATAAAAAGGAGAAGAAAGAAAAGTAGGTCTTTTTGGAGAAAAGTCATTATACGTAGAATTGGAGAAGAGAAGAGAAGAGAGGAAAAGCCGACGCCGAGAGAAATCAAAGATCATCGCGAGGTAAGGGGTGATTTCATTCGGTTAATATGCCTTATGGGTTTTGGGAATCAACCGGGTAATTGGGTATGTTAGGAAATTGATTATAGGTTTATAGAATGAAACCCTATTTTGTGTCGGTGTATGGAATTAGGATCATCTAGTGTGTCGAATAAATAATAAGGATGATGAAACTATGTTGTTTGATGTTATAATGGTGTAAAATGGTTGTAAATTTGTGTTCCTAAAGTCACAATTCGTATTGGAATGATTGGAAGAGATAAGGAATGCATAATCTTTGTCAAAAGTAGCGAAATTGTTTGTTGGGTGGGAACCGGTTCCTGTGGGGAGGAAAGTTCTGTTATTCAAAGCGGGGTTTTGTACTCAGGAACCGGTTCCTGTCTATGTCGGAACCGGGTTCCCATACAAAAACCAGGGAGCTCATATTTAAACTTCGCAGGAACCGGTTCCTATATAGGTAGGAACCGGGTTCCATGTGCAATTTTTCAAAAATACTTAAACTTCAAAAATTCATATTTTCTAAACCGTAACTCCGATTCGAGTGTCGTTTTCGGCATTATTTCTTAAATTTAAAATACTATCTTTTAAAAAGGGAAAAATATTATTTTGCTAAAATTATTTTAAAAAGAGTCGAGCTTCCGATTGTTAAAAAGAGTTATTAGTTAAGGATAATGGGGAACTATTACAAATGGTCTGAGTTACCGAATGAGATATTAATGCTTACAATGTTGTATCTTGATATTCACTATGATTGAATGTGATACATTGGTGAATTGGCATTATGTGATTTATATTGATATCATGATCTGAGAATTAATGTTGCATGCTTTTATGATGCATGCATAAGCATTTGTTGATTTGGCTCATTCCCATTGTGCGGAAGTGAACTGGCTGAGCCAATAGACTTATCCGGAGATTGAGGTAGTGAGGCTGGATTCTTGACCCAGTGGCTATGGGCGAATCATGGATTTCATTGTCTTTCCACATGTAAGCGGAGCGGTGGGTGAACTCGGTTCACGTTTTGGTACCACATGCATAGAGTGCATTGCATATGGAATTGTAACATGCTAGGATGGTTTCAGTGTTGCAATTTCCATTGTTTATATATTACATGTTAATTGTGTGAGATGTATTGTGAATTGGCTATGGTTATGTGTTTGGATAATGGACTAATGTATCTAATTATTCTGTTGTATTTAAAAACGTATAATGCATTTTATATTGGATAGAAATCTCACCCTTACTTTGATGATTTCGGATCCGAAGTGATTAGCTGCTTGGATTGGTGAGGATAGCTCTAGCATTGCGTCAGTTAGTTAATCCGCGTGTCAGTGTCGTGCTCTGGTAGATGTAACACTGGGGAAACGTTTGTTTTAAAATCCTTTAATGGAATTCCTTAATGTTTTGAATCATGTTTTGGTTAATATCCTGGAATACTATGAATGATGTATTCGGAATTTTGGTTATGTTTCATTTCATTTGTTAAACATAACTTTACATTATTACTTAATAAATCTTCTTGATGAAAGCATGACAACTGTATTGATTGATTTAAATTACTTAAATTGTGCGCCTCTTGGATTATGGTTAAAGACTACGATTATTATTTATAAAGCGGGTAAATAGTAGGGTGTTACAATAGTGGTATCGAACATAGTCGGTCTTGTCTTAGTGTCGTTATCCCTTTTAGTATGCGACTAGTGTAAGTAACTCTCGATACTTGTATCTTGATGTAGATTGTTTTGTAATGTTACGAACAATGGTGGAAGAGGTAACGGAAGGAATGATGATGCTATTCTTTGAGGCTTTGGGGATGTTGGGAGTGCTCGGAGGGAATCGGAGGGCTGTGATTGGTGTTGACAGACAATTGGGAATTTTCGGAGGAATAATCCTCCATTGTTCAAGGGCGCATGATCCGGGTGCTTAGAAGTGGTTGAAAGAGATCGAGAGGATCTTGAGTGATTGATTGTCTTGAGGGTGAAGGTGAGGTATGGTACTCACATCTTTGGCGATGACTAGTGGGTTGCTACCAGGGTGGTCTTTCAGATAGTTTTCCCGTCGGTTCGGGGCTTAATCCTGGACCAGTCGTCGGAGGACAACTAAGGGTGGTCTTTCAGATAGTTTTCCCGTCGGTTCGGGCTTAATCTGGACCATCGTCGGAGGACAACTAGGGTGGTCTTTCGGATAGTTTTCCGTCGATTCGGGCTTAATCTGGACCGGTGTGGGAGTGATTTTCACTGTTTTGGAAAAACAAGAGAAACTTTGATAGAATATTTGTTAGTCTTATGCAAAGTATGATGCATGACAATGTGTGTAAATGACATATGCATGAATTATGACTTTATGAGTAATGTATGAATGATAGATGTTGTGGTATTTCAAAACATATCCATCTTGAAGAAGATCGGATGTTACGCTTGAGGATTTCGATTTAGCTTGAGGATTCGGTGGGTGAGAACCCGCTTTTGAAGGAGAATAAAGATATCCTAGATTCCTCCGATGCACTATCGACCAAGTCTTGGGCCTAGATATTGTTGAGGAAGGTAGAGATTTGAGAAGCTCGTTGTTGGAGATCTCATACATAGACCTAGCGAGAAGAGTGCGGGAGGCAATTTGTTGGGGATCTTGCATGTAGATCTGTTGGGAAGAATTAGAAGCGCTCTCTTGGGATCTTGAGTGCGGATCTTCCTGGAGAGCATTTGATGGTTGCTGGGTGACCGGGTTGGGGTCCGTTGGAATCTCTGACCGGGGAATAGGAGATGTAGATTTTCTCCGGTGTACTATTTGACCAAGTCTCGAGTCTAGATACCGCTGCTGGAGAAAAGGAGAACTGTTGAGAGGTATCCGCTGAGGATAAACATCTTAGCTGGGGATGAAGTGTTACTGCTCGGAGACTGATGTAACATTTCTTAGTTGAGTGGAGTCACTTTGCTGGATTGACATATACTCATTGGGGGTTTGTGAGTGACACCTCTGCGGGGTTTATGTTCTGCGGGGGAATGCTCTTGGTGACCTTCGTCATCATCTCAATTCCTAAAGCCTGTAGTAACTACTTTTGTATGCCCGTTTTTCGTATGTTTGCGATTAGATTCTTATTGTCAAATGCGTATAGTCATTCAAAACAAGCGTTGGACTTATTGCAACGACAACAACAAAATTGTAAAGAGAAAGAAGCTTGCGTTTATTTGAAAGATGGCGTATGGCCAAGTAGTTTGTACACAAGAAAGGTAAAAAGCTATCGGAAACAATCTCGTTAAGTTCCAACTATGCTAGTACTCATACATTTCGACTATCTCATCTCCTTTTGTCGGTAGAAAGTGAGTAGGTGATCTTCGCCATTTGAATCTTGAATCGATATAGTATTACAGGCAGTGATCGGAAGAGACATAGTCGTGCGCTTAAATCTAACTTTTGCCTAGACCGCCCTTCGGGTTTCGGTCTGGGATACCCTTTTTGCCCAAGCCGCCTTTTAGGTTTTCGACTTGCGGGTGTACATGTTTTGTATATATCCTTAACTTTTGTCCGAACCTTTTGGTTCGCGGATATATATTTTTGCCTAGGTTAAATCGACCTAGCGGGTCTTATTATCGTAGTATTTTTGACTATGTCTGCGTTCACGGGTGTGGGAAGTCTTCACCATCCATGGTGCTAAGTATCATAGCTCCGGGAAAACAACATCTTGACTACAAATGGTCCCTCATGGGTGGGAGTCCATTTGCCCACAGGATCACCTTGTGGAAGAATGATGCGCTTGACTACTAGGTCACCAACTTGATAGACTCGGTGCTTGACCTTCTTGTTAAATGCTCGATCATTCGCCGATAGATCTGTCCATGGCAAATGGATGCGAGTCGTTTCTCATCAATCAAGTTAATACGGTCGGCGATGAATCGATCGTCTTCGCCTAACTGCGTCTGGAGGACTACGGTTGAGGTATCCGAACCTCAATGGGTAAGGCGACTTCCATTCCGTATACAAGAGAGAGGGGTTGCCCTGTTGATGTTCGGCTGGTCACGATAACCATGAAGAGCAAATGGTAACATCTCATGCCAATCTTTGTAAGTCACATCATTTTGTATAATCTTCTTAATGTTCTTGTTGGCAGCTTCCACTGCGCCATTCATCTTAGGCCGATAAGGAGAAGAATTATGATGTTTGATCTTGAACTGCGTGCAGAGTTCGGTGATCATCTTGTTGTTGAGATTGGAACCATTATCTGTGATAATCCTTTCGAGAGTGCCATATCGACAGATAAGATTATATTTGATGAATCGAGCCACAACATTCTTAGTAACAGATGCGAACGAGGCTGCTTCTACCCACTTGGTGAAATAGTCAATTGCCACAAGGATGAAACGATGTCCGTTGGAAGCTGTGGGCTTGATTTCTCCGATCATGTCAATCCCCCACATTGCGAATGGCCAAGGAGCGGTTAGAACATTTAAGTCTTGGAGTGCGTGCACTTTGTCATAAATCGGCATTTGTGACAAGATCGGTATGTGGTGACAATCGACTTCCATGGTGGACCAATAGTAACTGTTCTCAAAATCTTCTTAGCCATGGTGTGTCCCTTTGGAGTAGGTACCAAATGCCCGTGTAACTCTTCCATGATCGTATTCTGTTTTCGATCTACAGTGAGTAAGCATAAGTCGTGGTTGCGCTTGTACAAGATGCCGTTCTTTGAGGAAGAATTTGGATGCAAATCTTCTCATGAACTTCTTATCGTTGACAGATGCCCTGCGGGATATTCTGAGTCTCAAGATACCTCTTCACGTCATAGTCCCAAGGTTTCTCTTCATATCAAGCTCATAACAATATCTTTGGTTCTTCAAACTTCTCAATGATGATCCGGGAGCCTCGTTGTCCCATCGACCTTGAACATAGGCGACATAGTAGCTAATCGTGCCTGGCTGATTCTCTTCTCGTGGAATGTGATCAAAAGTAATCTCTTTGAAGTAGGGATCAAACTCGAACATGCTCTCGATGGGAATAAGATTCGATGCTTAAGTATCCCTCGCTTATGTCGGTGATCACTAAAGTGAGTCTCCATATACTTGCAAACTTGATTCTTAAATCAATAGCGACTTTGATACCCATGATGCGCTTCATATTCACCATGTTGTTAGTGCAATTGAAACATAATCTGGCGGTGAAAGTGTGTCCGCTAGGAGATGTAATGATGGCGCCAATGCCATTGCCAAGTGCGTTTGAGGCTCCATCAAAACCATAGTCCATCGGGATCCTTGTTCGGTCTCTGTAATCCACACATTAGTACTTTGCCATCCTTCTTTGATGCGGGTACCACATGTGCAACCAGGATAGAGGTGACTGACTAAGAACCCGGCGTTGAAGCTGTTTCATAACTTGGCTTTGATTTTCTCGACATCTCGGGGCGTCGACAGACCTACATTTCAGGGAGAAAACCTTCTTTTTATCGGCAATCGGTGTACCACAATATCAATGTCAAACCCGGCATGTCTTCGTATGACCAAGCAAAACCTCAATATAATCTCGTAGCATCTAGACCATCTTTCTTTAACACTTCTCAAGACCCGCTCCTATCTTGATCTCTTTTACATCTCACGTCGGTACCCAATTCACAACCTCAACTTGCTCTTCGTGTGGGTTGTATAACTCGCTCTTCTTGTTGTAGCGATCTGGCAAGTTCTCCGGCACTTCACAATCTTCCTCACTTTCGTCTTGGCTTGGTAGATCGGATTATCAAGTCATATTTAGCAATAGCATAGGCATTTTAACGAGATTCGGAGTGATTACGGTGTATCACGTGGGTGTGTGTAGAAACACATAGCTTTTGAAGGGTGATAAAGAAAGAAAACAAACAATTGAATGCAAAAGTCCAGAATTTATTGAATGAAAGCAGCAAACAGATAATAACCCTCGCAAGCGAGCCATGATGCCCGGGCAAGGCACTAGGCTTTCAAAGTTTATTGTTCAAACATAAAGAAATACAAAAAACAAAACAAAAGCAATTACTCGACTAAAGGAGATTGGTATGGCGTCTTGATCTTCCAATTCTTGAGCCCTTGATGCAGAGTGGAAAGATCCACTTCTGATGTCGAAGTCGTGTCGTCTTCTAGCATGGATTCCACTACGGGCGTCTGGAAAAGTTGGCCGGCACGTTCGCGGTATCATCTTGACCCTTGATGGTGAAGCCTAAACGATCTTGTCAAATTTGAAAGGAAGATCGGAGATGACCCCAAATAGTACTACCTTCTTCAAGCTGCGACTTGAGCATCTTTGGTGAGAGCCATCCTAGGCGGGTGTGATACGGTGGCCCGACTTTGTAGGATTTTGTATCAAATGTGCGGATAGCAAGAGTCGCCACCGACTTTTATTTTTATCAATTAAGGGAAGGTAAAAGTAACGAGAAAAAGACCTTCGTTAGATTACGAGTTCGGAGAATGGTTATGAAAAGGGAAGGTATTAGCACCCCTTTCCATCCGTAGATCTCTGGCTCTTAGTTGCTCTAGATCACTTTTTAAATTGCTTTCTGTGTGTTTGACAAAGATGTTTTGAAAAGGCATTTCGCTTTGACTTTGTAATGACTCATGTAGGAGTGTATACAAAGTGTTCGGAAATGTTTCGTTTTGAAAAGAAATTTGAACTTTGAAAAAAGTGTGTGGTGTGAAAAGCATTTGATTTAGAGCAAGCAACTAAGAGACTTATTTACCCACTCAGAATTGGTAGTTTTGTTGTACTTCTACATTCCTTTAGAGTAGCGCTAGCCATACCATTAGTTAGTAGGTAGCTCCATTCGTTGGATGTAAACGGGACATTCGAAGGGACATCGGATGGTCATCGAAAGCAACTTGTAGGAGGTATCCTAGCATATTCGAAGGGACTATCATCATTTTCGTGGCGACAATCGAGGTCAAGATCATGTATTCGGAGGCGACATCGTGGGTCTTATGATCTTTGTATCGAAGGGACTATGATGATTTGTTTGAAGCAGCGGTGCTAGGACACCTCTACGTTCGAGGACATGACCATTTGAAATCGAAGGCATCGAGAGATTACCTAAGGGGTGCGTGTGTGAAAGGTGTATTGAATTCGGATATTTTATCTTGAAGATTAGTGTGAGCTATGTCAATTATTATCTTGCCATACCGCCTAATTACTAGCAATTGATAAGGGTGCGGAAATAAAAGTGCGGAATGTAAAGTGCGGAAAGATAAATGTCCTACGCTATTACATGGCTTTGGGGCAGATACATAATTTAAACTTGCGGAAAATAAAAACCTAGATTAAACTATTACAACCCATGAGCAATTACATTATTGGAAAAATAGAATGATAAAAAGAAAAGCGTCCGAATCGGACAACACGTGAAAGAATAAGAGATCGGAAAATATGATGGAATCGAAATAAGAGAAAAGTTAGAAAAATGCAAGTTTTAATATGAGAAAATTAATGCATGCTGGAAATAAGATAAATAAGTTAAAATATTTTTTTGGGATTTTTTGGAAAAGATTTAATGATTAAAATGCAATTAATAGTGATTTAAATGCAAAAATAAAAATAAAATAAATATGCATGCAAAAATTATATTTTTTAATTTATTAAATTAAATAAAGGTTTTTGTGAAAATAATGCAAAAAGAAAAAATGTTTTTGGTAATTTTTTAATGCAGAACAAAAATCATGAAAATAATTAAAATAGCATGCAAATATTAAATAAATAGAAAATAAGAAAATATTGAGAAAGTTGAAGTTTGGGAAAAAGAAAGGTAAAACCAGCGCTGGGAGGGATCGAACAGGGGACATGTGAGAGTATCTCCTCAAAACACAAGTCTTAACCACTGGGCCAGCGTGCTCTTTGTGTTGGAAAAGCTGAAAACATTTGAATAAAAACGTTGACACGTCCTAGGTATATTTGAAAACACAATCGTCGTGGACCCGGGACTTATGAATGGACGAATCACGTTGTTTCTTTTGCCTGCACCTCAGGTCCACTTTGAGTCGGTAGGACTAGGGCTCGGTCACCTTCTCGGGAAGTCCGATCGCAAACTGCAAAATACATAGATTAGAGTTGGGATTAATGCTACCCCCTAAATCGGGTTCTGAGTCCATTGGTGGTCTCCGTTTTCCTGAATCGGCTGCAATATGAGATTGAAACTCCGGTTCTAAGAACCTAGTAATGGCATAATGCGATTCTAACGTCCAACTTCTCAAGCGATTGCCCGGATCGATCATGTGAAGCCTCGAACACAACAAATCATTAGAATCGATTGAAACAAGCGGGTAATAAAAATACGAATTCAAGAAAATCAATTATGTATGCATGTATATGGTTCGATTGACATGTTTTAACCCATGGCAAGTGTGTACTTACTCAAACTTCCACAGAACAATGAAGTGGTTGGTTTGGAAAAGTGGCTGCTTTTGGAATTCGATTTTTCAAGTTTCTTGAAAAAATTTGCAAGAGTTTGGGTTCTTTTTAGGTTAGGGTTTTCGTGTCCTTTTGCTGGCTATGATGCTTGATATTTATAGAGAGGATTGGAAGGGAAAAAAGGAATGGAAAAGATTTGATTTGGAGCATTCAATATTTTCAAATAAAATCAATTTTCTTGAAAAATTTGATTTCTTCTTCAATGCAAGATCAAGCACGAATTTGGCAAGTATATTGGGCTATCTTGGACTTCAAGGAACATATAAAATCAGCCCTTTTTGGAAAAAAAATGATTTTCATATTTTATATGATTTAATTTTGAATTAAATGTTCTAAAATTCAAAATAAAATCAATAAAATAGAAAATTGCCACATTTATGGGTCAAGAATATTGTCATGAACAAGTTTGGATCAAAAGATTATAAGCCCATTTGGAAAATTTTGCATTTTGACCAAAATGTCCTTTTGTGCAATTGTCCAAAATTGCCCAACTTGAATGGTGTATCTTGCTCAATTTTCCACATTTTGAGTGTTCTTGGACTTTTGGAAGCTCTAAGAGTCCTATAACCAATGTCTTTGGTCTCATCTCAATTGGAGTTACCATGCTCAAAATATCTTCAAAACAAAAGTTGACTTTTGTTGACTTTGAAAATGACTTAATGTTTTGAGCTATACCTCTCAAATGAAGCATTTTTGGACATTCTTGTGAGACATGAAGTTGTAGAGAATTGAATTTCCTTCAAAACAAGAGGTGGTGGAAAAATTTACGAGAAAGTATGAGAAAGTTATGATCGGTCAAAGTTCGATTGACTTTTCATCTAGAAACCCTAATTTAGAAAGTTTGACTTTTGGGCAAATCTTGAGTTTTCTTGATGAATCATGATCAACCCTTGATCAAATGATGAATGTAACTTCAAAATGAGGATGTTGACCAAAATCATAAGTTTTTGTATGTTGACCACGATTGACTTTTTGTCCAATACAGATTTTCGACCATCGAACAATTATGCGAAACTTGACTTGTGAGGCTTGAAACTTGACATGGAGAATCTTTGAAGCATATGAGGAGGCATGAAGACCATTGGAGATGTTGGAAGCCATCTTGACTTGAGAGATACCAAACCCTAGTTTGGGTTGATTGTCTAGGAGAGAGTTTCAACTCGAGGAGTCTTTGAGCATAGATGTATGAAATCTTTTGAGAAGATGGAGGGCAAATTTTGGGGTATGCTGCCTGTTCAATCTTCTTGTCTTTGGAAGGTTAGATTGACATGCTTGTCTTTCGTGACTGGAGGTGAAGATGATTGAACAAAATACAATTTGCACTCGGTTGGTGGATGATGCGGGGCAGGCTTCGGATGCCGTTTAGAAGTTGGAGATTTCGCTGGGGCAGTCGTACGCTAGACTCGAGGTTGTCGATGGGAGGCGGCGGAGATGGGCTTAAGATGCCATCTGGAAGGTCGATCTTTGGGGAGGCGAGCGTCGTTAGACTACATAGATGTTCTGGAATGGAGAGATGGGCTTAAGATGCCATCCGAAGAGTCGTACGTTAGACTTCGTGTTCACTTTGAATGAGGTTATTGGTTTGTATTGATTTTTAACCATATATGCGGCATTCGAAGTGAAGAAATGTTGACAAGTAGTCGGAGATGGGCTTTAGATGCCATCAAGGCAAGTGAGTGCATTGGACTCTGTAGTTCTTTGTTGATAATAGGAGGAGGTCGAATAAATCTTGTGTCGATTACTCGAGGAGAGATTGTAGTTGGCGGGATGTGGATAGCTTCCTGTTGTGCATCGGTGTTGATCCATTGCATTATCGGAGGATAACGGAGGTGGTTTTCGGATAGTTTTCCGTCGGTTCGGGCTTAATCTGGACACACGTGGAGGCGGTCTTTCGAGATAGTTTTCCGTCGGCTCGGGCTTAATCTGGACTGTCGTCGGAGGGTCTTTCAGATAGATAGTTCCGTCGGCTCGGGGCTTAATCTGGACTGTTCGCGTCGAAATGATTACATGTTTTGGAGAAACAAGAAAACTTTGATAGAATATTTGTTAGTCTTATGCAAAGTATGATGCATGACGGTGTATGAGAATGACATATGCATGAATTATGACTTTATGAGTAATGTATGAATGATAAATGTTGTGATATTTCAAAACATATCCATCTTGAAGAAGATGCGGATGTTACGTTTGAAGATTTCGACTCTGCTTGGGAATTGAGTAGGTGAGAACCACTTTTGAAGGAAGAAAGATATCTGGATTCCTCCGATGCACTATCGACCAAGTCTTGGGCCTGATCTTGGAGGAAGGTAGAGATTTGAGGCTCGTTGTCGGAGATCTCATATAGACCTGTTTGAGGAGAGTGGGAGGCGATCTGTTGAGGAAATTTAGGAGGTGCTCTATTGGGGATTTCGAGTGTAGATCTCATGGAGAGCATTTGATGGTTCTTGAGGCCGGGCTAGAAGAGTCTGAGTCGGTTGTAATCTCGGTGGGGAATAAAGGTGTATGCTTCCTCAGATGCACTATCGCCCAAGTTTTGAGTCTGGATACTGCCGGGGAGAAGGGGAGGATTGAGAAATATCCATTTGGGGATGAAGTGTTACTGCTTGGAGACTGATGTAAAGTTGCTCGGTTGAGTGGAATCACTGCTTGTGGATTAACATATACTCCGTTGGGGAAGGTGTGTTGTGAGTGACACCTTTATGCTATGTGGGGAACTATTTGTTGACTTTCGTCGTCATCGATCCACGGAACTGTAGTAAGTACTTTTGTATGTTCACTTTTCGTATGTTCGTGATTAGATTCTTATTGTCAAATGCGTATAGTCATTCAAAGCAAGCGTTGGACTTATTGCAAATAACAACGAAATTGTAAAGAGAAGAATTGTATTTTTTGAAAGGTGGCGTATGGCCAAGTGGTTTGTACACAAGAAGGTAAAAGCTATCGGAAACAATCTCGTTAGGTTCCAACTATGCTAGTACTCATATATTTCAAATATCTCATCTCCTTGTCGTTAGAAAGTGAGTGAATTGATCTTCGCCATTTGAATCTTGAATCTTGATAGTAGTGCAGGCGGATGATCTGGAAGAGACATAGTAAATGCGCTTAAATCTAACTTTTGCCTAGACCGCCCTTTGGGTTTTGATCTAAGGATACCCTTTTTGCCCAAGCCTTTCGGGTTTTCGACTTGCCGGGTGTACATGTTTTGTATATATCCTTAATTTTGCCGAACCTTTTGGTTCGCGGGGATGCTATTTTTGCCTAGGTTAAATCGACCTAGCGGGTCTATTCATCGTAGTATTTTTGACTATGTCTGCGTTCACGAGGTGTGGAAGTCTTCACCATCCATGGTGCTAAGTATCATAGCTCCAGGAAAATCTTGTCTTGACTACAAATGGTCCCTCATAGGTGGGAGTCCATTTACCACAGGATCACCTTGTGGAAGAATGATGCGCTTGACTACTAGATCACCGACTTGGTAGACTCGGTGCTTGACCTTCTTGTTAAATGCTCACGATCATTCGTTTCGATAAATCATCCATGGCGGATGGATGCGTCGTTTCTCATCAATCAAGTTAATACGGTCAAGGTGCGGACCCAATCTTGTTCGCCTAACTCGCCTCTGGGGACTACGGTGGAGGTGTCACGAACCTCGATGGGTAAGGCGGCTTCCATACCGTATCTGAGAGAAGGGTTGCCCTGGATGTTCGTCTTTGTGGTCACGATAACCATGAAGAGCAAATGGTAACATCTCATGCCAATCCTTGTAAGTCACGGTCATCTTACATATAATCTTCTTAATGTTCTTGTTGGCGGCTTCCTGCGCCATTCATCTTAGGCAGTAAGGAGATGGTGTGATGTTGATCTTGAGCTGCGTGCGAGTTCGGTGATCATCTTGTTGTTGAGATTGGAGCCGTTATCGGACTTGCTTTGTTCGGATCTACGTAATCCACACACATTCGTACCTTACCATCCTTCTTAGTCTGGTACCACATTGCAACCTTTGAGATAAGAGTGTGGCTAAGAAACCGTTGAAGCTGCTTCATAACTTGGCTTTGATTTTCTCGACATCTCGGGACGCATCACGCACCTTCATTTCAGGGAAAAACCTTCTTTTATGAATCGGTACCACAATATCAATGTCTAAACCCGGCATGTCTTCGTATGACCAGGCAAAAACCTCAATGTAGTCTCGTAGCATCTGTACCAATCTTTCTTTAACACTGTTCGAAGACCGCTCTATCTTGATCTCTTTTACATCTTCGTGTACCCAAATTCACAACCTCAACTTGCTCTTGTGGCATTTGTATAACTCGCTCTTCTTCTTTGTAGTAGTCAGCAAGTTCTCCGGCACTTCACAATCTTCCTCACTTCGTCTTGACTTGGTAGATCGGATTATCGAAGTCATATTTAGCACTAGCATAGGCGTATTATTGAGATTGAGTGATTACTGCGGTGTATCACGTGGGTGTGTGTAAGAACACATAGCTTTTGAAGGGGTGATAAAGTAAAGAAAGAAAACACACAATTGAATGCAAAAGTCCAGCGAATTTATTGAATGAAAATCGCAAACAGCATAATAACCCTACATAAGCGAGCCATGGCCGGGCAAGGCACCGAGCTTTCAAAGTTTATTGTTGAAACATAAAGAAATACGAAAGCAAATAAAACAAAAGCATTTACTCTGGCTAAAGGAGATTGGTATAGCGTCTTGATCTTCCAATTCTTGAGCCTATGATCAGGTTGGGAAGATCCGATTCTTGATGTCGAAGCGGGTTGTCGTCGTCTATAGCATGGATTCCACTACGGTGATCTGGAAAGGAAGTTGGCGGCACGTTCGCGTATCATCTTGACCCTTGATGGTGAAGCCTAAACCGGTTCTTGTCGGTTTGAAAGGAAGATCGGGCTGTCCCCAAATAGCACTACCTCCTTGTTCAGCGACTTGAGCATCTTTCAATGAGGCCATCCTAGGCGGAACTTGCGTGACTTGGGGAGGCGGCAGAGTCAGGCATGACTACGGGTATCGTTTCAAAAGCTTGCGGTCTCGAAGAATTCACCCTCCATCTCGAGATAGCGGAATGGCTAGATGGTGACCATATACTCTTCTTCACCACATCTTTGTGACAATCTTCCCTTTCACCGGGTATTTCGGTTTCGATGTAAGGTAGAAGTATAGGCCCCATGTATCAAGGGCGTCAAGTAGGCAGAGTAAATGGACGGATGTCCATGACAAAGAGTGGAATCAAAAGTGGAACCGACTTTAATGAGTGAGCTCTCCAAGCCGTCGCTTAGAACCATCAAAGCTCTCACAATAATGTCGGGTCTCGGAACCAACCCTTCGACATCAAGTCGATCAAAAGCGATCTTTGGTAGGATATTGAGCGAGAACCGGTGTCAGCAAAACATGAGGCAGTGCGCCCTTGCATTCAACGGAGATGTGCAAGGCTTTGTTATGTTTCTTTCAGAGCGAGTCAAATCGACATCGAAGCCTAGGCCGTTGTTGGCGGACTAATACAAACTTCAAATTGATCGGTAGTAGTGTCTTGCGGCACAGCATTCTTGAAACTTCACCAAGGCATTAGCATGAGCCTCGGAGCATAAGGCGAGCAAGCATGGAGATCTTGGGCCAGTGCATCTAGCTATTCCACAACATTATAATCACTCTTCTTGATGATCTTGAAATTTCCTCCATTTCGTTTGGAGGTGTCTTGACAACTTCCTTTGGCACTTGGTTGAGCGGGATGAGTCCTTTGGTTCTTTCCTCTAGTAGGGATATTGGTTGAGTAATGGAATGCAGTGGAGTCGCGGCGTCTTTTGGAGGAGATCTGGAGAGAATACCCTTCGGTTACGGTCACCTTCTGGATCCGGTGATGTTGTCGATGTTAGGAATAGAAACTTGATAAGATCTTCAATGGTGGAGGATCTTGCTTGGCGCCATGATAGTAAACATCGACTCCATAGTTCCAAGGATAGCCTTGTCGGAGAATATGGGCGGTCTTGGAGAAGTGATAATGAGAGGTGCCACTCTGGCACAGGATCGTGAGAGGAAATCCTTATCGTGTTAACATCAGCATAGTCTTGAGGAAATCTTCACCCCATCCAAATTAGCTTTAACATCTTCAATAGGAATCTTGTAGCTTTCGAGCAGTGTACTTCACCATGTAATCATACTTTCCACTTGGTTGCCCCAAGGTATCCCACAGATGAGTGCAGTTTAGTTCGCATTGTCAATCTTCAACTTAGACATTTCTTCACACGACACGCACGGTGGCTTGAAATAGTATCTCACGGTTATCCATCATGCTGAACCGTCTTCTCACCCAAGCACAACCATCGGTAGCGGATGGGCACCAGCAATCCTCGGGCATCCAGGTTGACACGGCTTGCAACAAATTCTTCTTAGATCATCGGAGGAATGGTCAAGTCATCTATGTTGAAAACATAAGTATCGTCTCCACGACATTGGAACTCTTATCATGATTAGGCATAGGCGCGTTGATCACATTGGTCTCAACGGGAGGATCAAATTCAATGCTTAGCTTCAATCATATCTTGAATCTTGTTCTTGAGCCCAACAATTGTCGATGTAATGCCTGGGCTATTGGAATAAGCACACTTAGCATTAGGATTGTACTTGGAGAGGAAGTGTTGACATTCGAGGAGGATCCTCAAGGTAATCAGTGCTTTCAACATGTGTTGCAAGGCTTGCGACAAAGGCATGTTGATTTTAATGTATCTTGAGCGTTACAGCTCTGCGTTGTCTCTTGAGGTTGTCTTGATGTAGGATTGGAGATCCAAGCTGCCCCAGTTGAGCCGGTCGGTCTTGGCTCGGCTTTTCGACCATACCGACAGCTTCTTTCTTAGCACCAAAGATCTCTTATGACATTTGAAGATGTCTCATGAATCTTCCCTCTTGATACCGACTTCAATCGCTCGCTTTGTCAATATCAGCTCGGTGAATCAGGATGAAGAATTTCAATCGGATGATTGAAGAGCAGACTGTCGGTGTTCCATAAACATATCAACCAACTCCACTATTGGACAAGGGTGGTTGAACTCTGCACTGCTAGATCTCTCCATTGAGCATACTCCTTGAACTTCTCGTCACGACCCATAGACATGCTTTGTAGTTGCATGCGAGTGGGTGTCAATTCGACATTGTACTCATCTTTTGTAGAAAGCATCGGTAAGTCACTCCAAGTACGGATACGGTCATTCTCTGGCGATAGTACCATTCCAATGGGTTCGGACAAACTCTCTTGAAAATAGTGCATCCACAACTTTACATCATCGGTGTGGGGATTGATCTTGGACATAGGACTTCAAATCGACTTGGGCAAGACATGCCATCATACTTGGCAAAAGTAGGAACTTTGAACTTGGGAGGAATCACAACACCGGGAACAAGACTCGGATCATCAAAGTTCGGCCGGACATTTCAAGTTTTCCACGGCATTGAGACGGTCTTCAGTTGCTTGTACTTGTCATCTTCCTCGAGTGGCTATAATCGAATGATCCTCTCCTCCTTTCTTTGGCTCTGTCGCCTTCATCACCCTGGTACTCCCCTCGGTATGGACACTTCCTTGAGAGCTCAATCGGTGACCACTTTAGGACCTCCTTTGAAGCGTCTACCCATGTTGAGGAGACCAACCTTCTTCTTCTTGTTGATGAGCTTCTTGGATCTTCTTGGCCTTGGACCAAGTTGGTGAACATCTGCTTGGCCCAGGCATTACGAGGCTTGAGATCTTTGTGATTGTTCAAGAGCCATTTACGCTAAAATAAATAGCGAGCAAATGAGAAAACCAATCTCAATGTACAGTGATGCAATGTTTATGCTATGCAATGTGATGTTTATGCGAATGCAATGCAATGTTTTCAAGGACCTAAGAGATTTAAATTTGTTTAAACAAGCAATGAACAGACATTTATTAGTACTTCTCATTATTCTTTTTCTTTTTAAGTACAAGAGATAGTTCAAAGCAAATAAAAGAAAACATAAACATCCTAAAGCTCTAAGTCTCCCATGGGCGCTTCCTCTTGGTGCCGATGTAAGGGTTGATGTTTCGCTCCTCGTGAAGTAGCTTGGTCAACTCTAGAACTTTCTTCTCACTTGCGTAGCATTGAGCTTCAAAGGTATCCCTTTCTTCTTTAAGCTGAATCCAGGATCTCTTCAAGTCTTCAAAATCAGTAGGCATGTCAGGATGGAGAACGACATAGGTCGTCACCTATAGCAGGTTCCATAATTCTTGGTAAGCAGTGAATGGCATCATGAGGTTTTGAGCTCGAGCTACACCATTTGAGTAAGGTTCCCAAGGAATGGAGTTGGTGCCCCAAAGTCTTGGTATCGATCTTCTTTACCATGCCCCAAGCATGTATGAACCTTAATCGGTAATTATGGAGATCGTGATTGTAGTCGAACACAACATCTTGGAGAAGCATATCATGTGGACCATCTCTTGAGCAAAACCAAAGCGGCGTAGAGCTAAGGAAGGTTGTAAGTAATACTCCCCTTATACCAAGTAGTGGTACATTAGGAATTCTCCTGGCATTTCGATGAAGGTGAAGTCCTTTTGAGAGAAAGGCTCCAGGATATCGGAATGAGAGGTGACATCAATCTTTGAGACCATCTCAACCTTTGTTCATTCTTCAAAGCTGATGGAGGAAGGTGCGAAATAAACCACCTTGAGTAAGGACCTGACACATGAGAGTTCCTTGTCCTTAGTAGTGCAGTGTGGAGAGAATGTAGATGTCTCCAAGTAAAGTAGGCCTGAGGATTGCGGGTAAAACAACTTGATGGCGTTGACATCTATGAATTGATCGAGTTAGGAAATAGAACAAACCATAAATTAGCAGCCACAATGTTTTCAAATGCATGGAAACTCATAACTTTGAGGAATTCTCGGGCTTTCTTAATTAAGAACTTGGAAAGTAAACCCTTAACTCCACTTCTGTTTCCCAATTGGCTTAATGGCGCTTAAGATGTAAAGGCGGATGCAATGTCTTGAACTTAGGAACCTTTTCCAAACGGTGAATGGCATTTGGTCAGAATAGGTACCCCAGTAGCTTAGAGAACTCTTCAAGGTAGGAACCAATGATAATGGAAATGTAAGCAATGGTGTTTGGATCAAAAGAGCTGGAATAGGACATGCATCATATCTTCTTCAAAAGGAGATAACCAAATCAAGTAGATAACCATGTCTTTTGATGAGCGAGCATGGTCGGAATTTACGAAACCAATTCTTTGAGTTGAGAAGGGATACCCATGAAGTTGATTCGGATAGTCTTTCGAAATAATACCTACAAAGCAGGCAAAGATAAATCCTAGGTCCTTGAAATAGTTAGAAATGATATGCAATCGAATGATGTCATGATGTCATGTTTAGCACACAAACAATTCACACAATGAGCCTAGGTTTAAGGCTTGCATGAGGTATAGGTGATTACCCACCAAAAGTTTGAGTTGGTTCATCTGTCCTATAATAATGTAGGGTTCTAGGAATCTCATATCATAGATCTTTCTCGTGGCGCTTATTTCAATCAACGACCAGTGGTCGATCGAAAATGTCCCAAAGTCTAATCTCAATAGCGTAGCATCGTATCAACCAACCTCGGTCTACACCAAGTGGCCATCTCACTACCTTCTATGGCCAAGATGGGTCAATTAAGGTTCTAAAAGTTTAGTTAGCGCAGTGACACCACGCGAAGCCAAATACTATCTTGACTTGGAAATTGAGTATCGGGACAACCAAAGTGTCACGCTTGCGTAGCCATCATGTTGACCGTTTAGTTATCTCGTCTAGCAGTCGCAATGATCTAATGCCACTTTAAAGAAACCGGATCGGTGTAGGATCCCCAATATAATACAATGACCCCCTAAAATAAAGCATACAAGTCAAGCGAAAGCAATAAAGTTATCTAGAAATCCTAAGGCAATTCTCTCTTTGGGTGTGTCCCAGTGATCGCATGATTACGTGATCGGTGGTGACTTTGTGGATTTTGTATCCAAATGTCGGATAGAGTCGCCGACTTTTATTTTATCAATTAAGGGAAGGTAAAAGTGAGAAAAGACCTTCGTTAGATTACGAGTTCGGAGAATGGTTATGAAAAGGAAAGTATTAGCACCCCTTTCCATCCGTAGTTATCTGGGCTCTTAGTTGCTCTAGATCACTTTTAAAATTGCTTTATGTGTTTGACAAAATGTTTTGAAAAGGCATTTCGCTTTGACTTTGTAATGACTCATGTAGGAGTGTATACAAAGTGTTAGGAAATGTTTTGTTTTGAAAAGAATTTGAACTTTGAAAAAGTGTGTGGTGTGAAAGCATTTGATTTAGAGCAAGCAACTAAAGACTTATTTACCCACTCGAATTGGTCGTTTTGTTTCTTCATTCCTTTAGAATAGCGCTAGCCATACCATTAGTTAGTAGGTAGCTCCATTCGTTGGATGTAAGCGGGACATTCAGAAGGGACATCGGATGGTCATGGAAACTTGTAGGTATCCTAGCACATTCGAAGGACTATCATCATTTTCGTGAGGCGACAATCGAGGTCAAGATCATGTATTCGGAGGACACATCGTGTCTTATGATCTTTGTGAAGGGACTATGATGATTTGTTTGAAAACAGCGGTGCTAGAATACCTCTCGTTCGAGGACATGACCATTTGAAATCGAAAGGCATCGAGGAGAATTACCTAAGGAGTGCGTGTGTGAAAAGTATGTGTCAGATATTTTATCTTGAAGATTAGTGTGAGCTATGTCAATTATTATCTTGCCATACACGCTAATTACTAGCAATGATGAGGTATGCGGAAATAAAATGCGGAATGTAAAGTGCGGAAGATGTCCTCATATTACATGGCTTTGGGGCGATAATACAAACTTACTTGGAAAATAAAAACCTAGATTAAACTATTACAACCATGAGCAATTACATTATTGGAAAAATAGAAATGATAAAAGAAAGCGTCGAATCGGACAACACATGAAAGAATAAGAAATCGGAAAATATGATGGAATCGAAATAAGAGAAGAAGTTAGAAAAATGCAAGTTTTAATATGAGAAAATTAATGCATGAAATAAGATAAATAATTAAAATAATTTTTGGGATTTTTGGAAAAGATTTAATAATTAAAATGCAATTAATAATGATTTAAATGCAAAAATAAAATAAAATAAATATGCATGCAAAAATTATATTTTTAATTTATTAAATTAAATAAAGGTTTTTGAAAATAATGCAAAAGAAAAATGTTTTTGTAATTTTTAATGCGAGAATAAAATCATATGAAAATAATTAAAATAGCATGCAAATATTAAATAAATAGAAAATAGAAAATATTGAGAAAGTTGAAGTTTGGAAAAAGAAAGGTAAAACCGGTATTGGGAGGGATCGAGCAGGACATGTGGAGTATCTCCTCAAACCACCGAGTCTTAACCACTGGGCCAGTGCTCTTTGTGTTGGAAAAGTGAAAACATTTGAATAAAAGCGTTGGCCGTCACAGGTATATTTGAAAACACAATCGTCGTGGACGAGGACTTATGAATCGAATGAATCCGTTGTTTTTTTTACCTTTCATGAGTCAGCTTTGGTAGCAGGGCTAGGGCTCGGTCTTCTCCGGAAGTCCAGTCGCAAACACTGCAAAAATACAGATTCGAGTTGGGATTAATACCACCCCCTAAATCGGAGTTCTGCGAGTCCATTGGTGGTCTCGTTTTCTTGAATGGCCTGCAATGAGATTCGAAACTCACAGTTCTAGAACCTAATAATGGCATAATGCGATTCTAACGTTCAACTTCTCGACGATTGCCCGGATCGATCACCTGGGGAACACAACCAAATCATTAGAATCGATTGAAACAAGCGAGTAATAAAAATGAATTCAGAAAAATCAATTGTATGCATGTATATGATTCGATTCGATGTTTTAACCCATGGCAGTATGCCTCCGACTTACCTCCACGGAACAATGAGTGGTTGGTTTAATTTGAAAGTGGTTGCTTTGGAATTCGATTTTCAAGTTTCTTGAAAAATTTGCAAGTTTGGGTTTCTTTTAGGTTAGGGTTTCGTGTCCTTTTTCTTGGCTATGATGCTTGATATTTATAGAGAGGATTGGAAGGAAAAAGGAATGGAAAGATTTGATTTGGAGCATTCAATATTTTTCAAATAAAATCAATTTTCTTGAAAAAATTTGATTTCTTCTTCAATGCAAGATCAAACACGAATTTGGCAAGTATATTGGGCTATCTTGGACTTCAAGGAACATATAAAATCGATACTTTTGGAAAAAATGATTTTCATATTTTATATATTTAATTTTGAATTAAATGTTCTAAAATTCAAAATAAAATCAATAAAATAGAAAATTGCCATATTAACATTTATGGGTCAAGAATATTGTCATGAACAAGTTTGGATCAAAGATTATAAGCCCATTTGGAAAATTTTGCATTTTGACCAAAATGTCCTTTTGTGCAATTGTCCAAAATTGCCCACTTGAGATAGTGTATCTTGCTCAATTTTCCACATTTTGAGTGTTCTTGGACTTTTGGAAAGCTCTAAGAGTCCTCTAACCAATGTCTTTGGTCTCATCTCAATTGGAGTTACCATGCTCAAAATATCTTCAAAACAAAAGTTGACTTTTGTTGACTTTGAAAATGACACTGTAATGTTTTGAGCTATACCTCTCAAATGAAGCATTTTTGGACATTCTTGTGAGACATGAAGTTGTAGAGAATTGAATTTCCTTCAAAACAAGAGGTGGTGGAAAATTTACGAGAAAGTATGAGAAAGTTATGATCGGTCAAAGTTGATTGACTTTTCATCTAGAAACCACAATTTAGAAAGTTTGACTTTTGGGCAAATCTTGAGTTTTCTTGATGAATCATGATCAACCCTTGATCAAATGATGAATGTAACTTCAAAATGAGGATGTTGACCAAAAATCATAAGTTTTGGTGTATGTTGACCCGAGTTGACTTTTGTCAATACAGATTTTGACCATCGAGCAATATAGGAAACTTGACTTGTGAGGCTTGAAACTTGACATGGAGAATCTTTGAAGCATATGAGGAGGCATGAAGACCATTGGAGATGTTGGGCCCATCTTGACTTGAGAGATACCAAACCCTAGTTTGGGTTGATTGTCTAGGAGAGAGTTTGTCGATCGACTCTTGAGGTCTTTGAGCATAGATGTATGAAATCTTTTGAGAAGATGGAGGGCAAATTTTGGGGTATGTGCTTACATTCAATCTTCTTGTCTTTGGAAGGTTAGATTGACATGCTTGTCTTTCGTGACTTGGAGTGAAGATGATTGAACTTCACCAAAGCTCTACACAATTTGCACTTTCGCGGTTGGTGGATGATCTTGAGGCAGACTTCTGATGCCCGTTTAGAGAGTTGGAGATTTATTTGAGGGCAGGTCGTCATGCTAGACTCGGGGTTGTCGATGGGAGGCAGCGGAGATGGGCAAGATGCCATGGAAAGGTCGATCTTTGGGGAAGGCCGTCGTTAGACTGTAGATGTTCTGGAATGGAGAGTGGGCTTAAGATGCCATCAGGAGAAGTAAATACGTTAGACTTCGTGTTCACTTTGAATGAGGTTATTGGTTGTATTGATTTTTAACCATATACAGCATTACGAAAGTGAAGAAATGTTGACAAGTAGTCGGAGATGGGCTTTAGATGCCATCCAAGGCCATTGGAGTCGTCCTTGAGACTACTGTAGTTCTTATTGATAATAGGAGGAGGTCGAATAAATCTTAGTGTCGATTACTCACAGAGATTGTAGTTGGCGGGATGTGGATAGCTTCCTGTTGTGCATCGGGTGTTGATCCATTACTGTTCCGGAGGATAACAGTGGTTTCGGATAGTTTTCCGTCGGTTGGGCTTAATCACGGACACGTAGGAAGTAGGCGGTCTTCGGATAGTTTTCCGTCGGCTCGGGGCTTAATCCACGGACACATCGTGGGGCGGTCTTTCGGATAGTTTCCGGTCGGCTCGGGGCAATCACGGACTGTTCGGCGTCGAAATGGTACATTTTGTTTTGGAGAAAACAAGAAAACTTTGATAGAATATTTAGTCTTATGCAAGTATGATGCATGGCGGTGTATGAATGACATATGGATTATGACTTTATGAGTAATGTATGAATGATAAATGTTGTGATATTTCAAAACATATCCATCTTGAAGAAGATCTGCGGATGTTACTTTGAAGATTCGACTCTGGCAGGGGAATTGGTAGGTGAGAACCACGCTTTTGAAGGAAGAAGATATCTGGATTCCTCCGATGCAACTATCGACCAGTCTTGGGCACGGATCTTTGTTGGAGGAAGGTAGAGATTTGAGAGGCTCGTTGTCGGAGATCTCATATATAGACCTTTTTCTTGAGAGAGTCGGGGCGATCATTGGGGAAATTTAGGAGGTGCTCTGTTGGGTTTGAGTGTAGATCTCATTTGGAGAGCATTTGATGGTTCTTTGAGAGTGGGCTAGAAGAGTGGGAGTCGGTTTATATTGATCTCGGGCCAGGAATAAAGGTGTATGCTTCCTCCGTGCACTATCGCCCAAGTTTTGAGTCTGGATACCCGGCTTCTTGGGAGGGAGGATTGAGGAAATATCCATTTGGGGATGAAGTATTCTTGCAGAGGCGATGTAGCGTTGCTCGGTTGAGTGGAATCCTTTGCTTGTGGATAACATATACTCCGTTGGGAAGGTGTGTTGTGGTGACACCTTTATGCTATGTGGGGACTATTTGTTGACTTTGGTAAATCATCCCAATCCACGGAACACGTAGTAGAATACTTTGTATTTCTTTTAGTATGTTCGTGATTAGATTCTTGTTGTCAAATCGTATAGTCATTCAAAAAGAAACGTTGGACTTTGGACTGGTAACAATATATGATTGTAAAGAGAAAGAGAACATTTTGAAGAGGTGGTGATATGGCAAGGTTTGTACCTGAGAAGGTAAAAGCTATCTGGAAACAATCTAGTTGGGTTCGACTATGCTAGTACTCATTATTTGATATCTCATTCTATTTGTCGTTAGAGATTGATCTTACATCATTTGAATCTTGAATCTTGATAGTAGTCACAGGCAGATGATCTGGAAGAGACATAGTCGTGCGCTTAAATCCTAACTTTTGCCTAGACCGCCCTTTGGTTTCGATCTCTTGGGATACTTTTTGCCAATAGCCTTTTCGGGTTTTCGACTTAGGGTTACATGTTTTGTATATATCATAATTTTGCTAGAACCTTTTTGGTTGAGGATATCTATTTTGCCTAGGTTAAATGACCTAGCGGGTCTATTCATGTAGTATTTTTGACTATCTTAGTTCACGCGGTTGTGGAAGTCTTCACCATCCATGGTGCTAAGTAACTCATAGCTCCGGCGGAAATCATCTTGACTACAAATAACTGGTCCCTCATGGGTGATCCATTTACCCACAGGATCACCTTGTGGAAGAATGATCACGCTTGACTACTAGATCACCGACTTGGTAGACTCGGTGTGACCTTCTTGTTAAATGCGATCATTCGTTTACGATAAATCATCCATGGCGGATGGATCACGAGTCGTTTCTCATCAAGTTAATGGGGTCAAGGCGATGCGGACCCAATCTTGTTAAGCTAACTTTCACCTCCACCGGAGGACTGCGGTGTGGAGGTATACGAACCTCGATGGGTAGGCGAAGCCATCTGCCGTATCTGAGAGAAGGGTTGCCTTTGTGGATGTTACGTCTTTGTGGTCACGATAACCATGAAACAAATAGTAACATCTCATGCCAATCCTTGTGAAATCCACGGTCATCTGCAGCATAATCTTCTTAATGTTCTTGTTGTTAAGCGTGACTGCTGCATGCGTTTTCATCTCTTAAAACCCCTTGTGGTAAGAGATGGTGTGATGCTTGATCTTGAGCTGCGTGCGAGAGTTGGTGATCATCTTATTTAGTGAGATTGGAGCCGTTATCGGACGCTTTATTCGAGATCTACATATCCACACACATTAGTACCTTACCATCCTTCTTAGGTGGGTACCCATTACAACCTTTGGGGATAAGGTGTGTTAAGAAACCCGGTGAAGCTGCTTCATAACCCGGCTTTGATTTTCTCTCACGACGTCTCGGGATAATGCGGCAGACATACTGTTTCTTCCAGGGAGAAAAGCCTTCTTTATACCGACAGTCGTGTACCACAATATCAATGTCTAAACCGGGGCATGTCTTATGACCAAGGCAAAACCTCAATGTAGTCTCTACATACGATCTTTCTTTAACACACATTCTAAGACCAGCTCTATCTTGATCTCTTTTACATGTCCATCGATTACCCAAATTCACAACCTCAACTTGCTCTTACGTGTGGTTTGTATAACTAGCTCTTCTTCTTTGTAGTAAAGTCATGAGAGTTCTCACAACCTTCACAATCTTCCTCACTTTCGTCTTGGCTTGGTAGATCGGATTATCGAGTCATATTTATAACGCATACATTATTATTGAGATTCGAGTGATTACGATTGTATCACGTGGGTGTGTGTAAGAACACATAGCTTTTGAAGGGGTGATAAAGTAAAGAAAGACAACAATTGATGCAAAGGTCCAACGAATTTATTGAATGAAAATCATGACGACGGATAATAACCCTGCATGAGCGAGCCATGGCCTTCCGGGCAAGGCACCGAGGCTTTCAAAGTTTATTGTTCGAAACATAAAGAAATCGAAAGCAAAATAAAACAAAGCAATTACTCCACTAAAGGAGATTGGTATGGCGATCTTGGTCTTCCAATTCTTGAGCCTATGATCTGGGTTGGGAAGATCCATTCTTTGATGTCGAGCCGTTGTCGTCGTCTTCTAGCATGGATTCCCTCACGGTGATCTGGCGGGAAGGAAGTTGGCAGCGTTCGCGGCGTATCATCTTGACCCTGATGGTGAAGCCTAAACCGGTCTTGTCGGTTTGAAAGAAGATCAGGGGAGCTGTCCCCAAATAGCACTACCTCCTTGTTCGAGGCTTGAGCATCTTTCAATGAGGCCATCCTAGAAGCGGAACTTGCGTGACCGGAATGACAGAGTCAGCGGGCATGACTCAGGTATTGTTTCAAAAGCTTGAGGAGTCTCGAAGAATTCACCTCCATCTCGAGATAGCGGAATGGTAGATGGTGACCATACTCTTCTTCACCACATCTTGTGACAATCTTCCCTTTCACCGGTATTATTTGATTCGATGTAAGTGAAGTGCGGCCTTTGCCCCATGTATCAGAAGTCGAGTAGGCAAGAGTAAAATTTGACGGATGTCCATGACGAAAGTGGAATCAAAAGTTTGAGGCAGACTTTAATAAGTGAGCTCTCCAAGCCTTTGTTAGCAGAACCATCAAAAGCTCTCACAATAATGTCCTTTGGGTCTCGGAACCAACCCTTGACATCAAGTCGATCAAAAGCGATCTTGGTAGGATATTCGAAGCGAGCCGGTGTCACCAAAACATGAGAAGAGGCAGTGCCCTTGCATTCAACGAGATGTGCAAGGCTTTGTTATGTTTCTTTAGAGCGGTCAAATCGACATCGAGAGAAGCCCTAGGCCGTTGTTGGCGGCGGACTAGCAATACAAACTTCAGTGATCGTGGTAGTGTCTTGCGGCACATGAGCATTCTTGAGAAACTACCAAAGGTTAGCATGAGCCTCAGAGCATAAAATGAGCAAGCATGGGATCTTGGACGGTCTGTCCTAAGCATTCCACAACATTATAATCACTCTTCTTGATGATCTTGTTCCTCCATTTCTTGTTTGGGTGTCTTCATAACTTCCTTTGGCATACGGTTGAGGCGGGATGAGTCCTTGGTTCTTTCCTCTGGTAGGGATATTGATTAGTAGTGCGTTGGAATGCGGTTTGAGTCGTGATCTTTTGGAGGAGAATCTGGAGAATACCCTTCGGTTCGGTCACCTTCTTGGATCCGGTGATGTTGTCGATGTTAGGAATAGAAACTTCAGATAAGATCTTCAATGGTCGGGATCTTGTTGCCATGATAGTAAACATCGGCTCCATAGTTCCAAGGGATAGCCTTGTCGAGGAATATGGAACTGGTCTTGGAGAAGTGATAATGAGAGGTGCCACTCTACAGGCACGGGATCGGAGGAAATCCTTATCGTGTTAACATCGCATAGTCTTGGGAAATCTTCACCCCATCCGGTCGCTAACATCTTCAATAGGAATCTTGTAACTTCGAGGACGATGTACTTCACCATGTAATCATACTTTCCTTGGCTGCCCCAAGGTATCCCACCGGATAGTGCAGTTTAGTTCGCATTGTCAATCTTCAACTTAGACATTTCTTCACACGACACGCACGGTGGCTTGAAATAGTATCTCACGGTTATCCATCATACCTTTGAACCGCGTCTTCTCAACCAAGCACAACCATCGGCGCGGATGGGCACCAAGACAATCCTACGGGCATCCGGGTTGACAGGCTTGCAACAAATTCTTCTTATCTCATCGGAGGAATGGTCAAGTCATCTATGTTGAAAACATAAGTATCGTCTCCCGATTGGAACTCTTGTCATGGTTAGGCATAGGCGCGTTGATCACATTAGTCTCAGCAGGAGGATCAAATTCAATCTGCTTAGCTTCAATCATATCTTGAATCTTGTTCTTGAGAGCAACAATTGTCGATGTCGTTACAGGCTATTGGAATAAGCACACTTAGCATTAGGATTACTTGGAGGAAGTGTTGACATTCAGGAGGATCCCTCGGTAATCACTTCGCTTTCAACATGTGTTGCAAGGCTTGCGACAAAGGCATGTTGATTTTAAATAAGCATCTTGGTGGCGTTACGCTCGCGTTGTCTACGAGTTGTCTTGATGTAGGATTGGAGATCTGGCCCCGCAGTTGAGCGCAGTCGGTCTTGGCTCGGCTTTTACGACCATACACAATAAGCTTCTTTCTTAGCACCAAAGATCTCTTGTGACATTTGAAGATGTCTCTACAGATCTTCCCTCTTGATACCGACTTCAATCGCTTTTGTCAATATCAGCTCGGTGAATCCGGATGAAGAATTTCAATCGGATGATGATTGAAGAATGGGCTGTCGGTGTTCCATAAACATATCAACCAACTCCCTATTGGACAAGGGTGGGTGAACTGCTCTTAGATCCCTCCATACAGCATACTCCTTGAACTTCAATCACGACCCATAGACATGCTTTGTAGTTGCATGCGAGTGGGTGTCAATTCACATTGTACTCATCTGCTGTAGAAAGCATCAGCCAAGTCACTCCAAATACGGATACGGTCATTCTCTGTTGATAATACCATTCCAAGGGTTCGGACAAACTCTCTTGAAAATAGTGCATCCACAAACTTTTGTCATCGGTGTGGGGTTGATCTTACGGACATAGGACTTCAAATGCGACAGGGCAAGACATCCCATCATACTTGGCAAAAGTAGGAACTTTGAACTTGGGAGGAATCACAACACGGGAACAAGACTCGGATCATCAAAGTTCAGCCCGGACATTTCAAGTTTTCCACAACATTCAGACGGTCTTCAAGTTGCTTACTTGTCATCTTCCTCAGTCTTGGCTATAATCAGAATGATCCTCTCCTCCTTTCTTTGGCTCCATTGCTCACTATCACCCTTGGTACTCCCTCGGTATGGACACTTCCTTGAGAGCTCATCACGGTGACCACTTTAGGACCTCCTTTGAAGCGTCTACCCATGTTGAGGAGACCAACAACCTTCTTCTTCTTGTTGATGAGCTTCTTCGGATCATCTTGGCCTTGGACCAAGTTGGTGAACATCTGCTGGGCCCAGGCATTACGAGCTTGAGATCTTTGTTGATTTCAGAGCCATTTCTGCTAAAATAAATAGCGAGCAAATAAAACAATCTCAATGTACCTGTGATGCAATGTTATGCTATGCAATGTGATGTTTATCGAATGCAATGCAATGTTTTCAAGGACCTAAGAGATTTAAATTTGTTAAACAAGCAATGAACAAACATTTATTAGTACTTCTCATTATTCTTTTTCTTTTTAAGTACAAGAGATAGTTCAAAGCAAATAAAAACATAAACATCCTAAAGCTCTAAGTCTCCATGGGCTTCCTCTTGGTGCCGATGTAAGGTTGATGTTTACGCTCCTCGTGAAGTAGCTTGGTCAACTCTAGAACTTTCTTCTCACTTGCATAGCATTGAGCTTCAAAGGTATCCCTTTCTTCTTTAGCGAATCAGGATCTCTTCAAGTCTTCAAAATCGGTAGGCATGTCGGGATGAGAGACTGGATGCGTCACCTATAGCAAGGTTCCATAATTCTTGGTAAAACAGTGAATGGCATCATGAGGTTTTGAGCTCGAGCTCGCACCCATTTGAGGTAAGGTTCCCAAGGATGGAGTTGGTGCCCCAAAGTCTTGGTATCAGTCTTCTTTACCATGCCCCAAGCATGTATAACCTTAAATCGGTAATTATGGAGATCGTGATTGTAGTCGAACACAACATCTTGGAGAAGCATATCATGTGGACCATCTCTTGAGCAAAACCAAAGCGGCGTAGAGCTAAGAAGGGTTGTAAGTAATACCTCCCTTATACCAAGTAGTGGTACATTAGGGAATTCTCCACCTTTCGATGAAGGTGAAGTCCTTTTGAGAGAAAAGGCTCCAACGGATATCCGAATGAGAGAGTGACATCAATCTTTGAGACCATCTCAACCTTTGTTCATTCTTCAAAAGCTGATGGAGGAAGGTGCGAAATAAACCACCTTAAAGTGGGACACAACACATGAGAGTTCCTTGTCGCAGTAGTGCAGTGTGGAAGAATGTAGATGTCTCCAGTAAAGTAGGCTTTGGATTGGGTAAGAAACAACTTGATGGCATTGACATCTATGAATTGATCGAGTTAGAAATAGAACCAAACCATAAATTAGCAAGGCCACAATGTTTTCAAATGCATGGAAACTCATAACTTTGAGGAATTCTCGGGCTTTCTTGATTAAGAACTTGGAAAGTAAACCCTTAACTCCACTTCTAGTTTCCCAATTGGCTTCAATGTCGGCGCTTAAGATGTAAAGGCGGATGCAATGTCTTGAACTTAGGAACCTTTTCAAACGGTGAATGGCATTTGGTAGAATAGGTACCAGCTAGAGAACTCTTCAAGGTAGGAACCAACTGATAATCGGAAATGTAAAGCAATGGTGTTTGGATCAAAGCTGGAATAGGACATGCATCATATCTTCTTCAAAACCGGAATAACAAATCAAGTAGATAACCATGTCTTTTGATGAGCTGAGCATGGTGGGAATTTACGAAACCAATTCTTTGAGTTGAGAGGGATACCCATGAAGTTGATTCGGATAGTCTTTCTAGAAGCCATAATCCCTACAAAAGCAGGCAAAGATAAATCCTAGGTCCTTGAAATAGTTAGAAATGATATGCAATGCGAATGATGTCATGATGTCATGTTTAGCACACACAAACAATTCACACAATGAGCCTAGGTTTAAGGCTTGCATGAGGTATAGGTGATTACCCACAAAAGTTTGAGTTGGTTCATCTGTCCTATAATAGTAAGGTTCTAGGAATCTCATATCACGGATCTTTCTCGTAGGCGCTTATTTCAATCTGACGGCCAAGTGGTCGATCGAAAATGTCCCAAAAGTCTAATCTCAATGGCGTAGCATCGAGTATCAACCAACCTCGGTCTACACCAAAGCGGCCATCTCACTACCTTCAATGGCCAAGATGGGTCAATTAAGGTTCTAAAAGTTTAGTTAGCGCTTGATGACACCAGAAGCCAAATACTATCTTCAACTTGGAAATGAAGAGTATCGGAATGACCAAAGTGTCACGCTAACGTAGCCATCATGTTGACCGTTTAGTTATCGTCTAGCGGTGTAATCTAATGCTACTTACAAAAGAAACCGGATCAGGGTGTAGGATCCCAACAATATAATACCCAAGCAACCCTTAAAGATAAAGCATACAAGTCAAACAAAAGCAATAAAGTTATCTAGAAATCCCTAAGGCAATTCTCTCTTTGGGTGTGTCCCAGTGATGCTTGAGTTCGTGATACGGTGAAGGCGGCTTTGTAGGATTTTGTATCCAAATGCGGATAGCAAGAGTCGCCACCGACTTTTATTTTATCCAATTAAGGAAGGTAAAAGTAACAGAAAAAGACCTTCCGTTAGATTACGAGTTCGGGAGAATGGTTATGAAAAGGAAGGTATTAGCACCCTTTCCATCCGTGAGTTATCTGGACTCTTAGTTACTCTAGATCACTTTTTAAATTGCTTTGTGTGTTTGACAAAGATGTTTTGAAAAACTTTGACTTTGTAATGACTCATGTAAGGTGTATACAAAGTGTTAGGAAATGTTTTGTTTTGAAAAAGAATTTGAACTTTGAAAAAGTGTGTGGTGTGAAAAGCATTTGATTTGAGCAAGCAACTAAAGAGACTTATTTACCCTCGAATTGGTCATTTTGTTGTACTTCTACATTCCTTTAGAATAAGCTAGCCATACCATTAGTTAGTAGGTAGCTCCATTCGTTGGATGTAAGCGGGACATTGAAGGGACATCGGATGGTCATGAAAGCAACTTGGAGGTATCCTAGCACATTCGAAGGACTATCATCATTTTCGTAGGCGACAATCGAGGTCAAGATCATGTATTGGGCGACATCGTGGGTCTATGATCTTTATCGAAAGGACTATGATGATTTGTTTGAAAGCAGCGGTGCTAGAATACCTCTACGTTAGGGACATGACCATTTGAAAGAAAGGCATCGAGAGAGAATTACCTAAGGGGTGCGTGTGTGAAAGAGTGTATTGATCAGATATTTTATCTTGAAGATTAGTGTGAGCTATGTCCAATTATTATCTTGCCATACACGCCTAATTACTAGCAATTGATAAAGTGCGGAAATAAAATGCGGAATGTAAAGTGCGGAAAGATAAATGTCCTCTGCTATTACATGGCTTTGGGGCGGATACATAATTTAAACTTGGAAAATAAAACCTAGATTAAACTATTACAACCCATGAGCAATTACATTATTGGAAAAATAGAATGATAAAAAGCGTCCAAGATAAGACAACTTTGAAGAAAGAATAAGAGATCGGAAAATATGATGGAATGAAATAAGAGAAAAATTTAGAAAAATGCAAGTTTAATATGAAAAATTAATGCATGCTGGAAATAAGATAAATAAGTTAAATATTTTTTGGGATTTTTGGAAAATTTAATAATTAAAATGCAATTAATAGTAATTTAAATGCAAAATAAAAATAAAATAAATATGCATGCAAAATTATATTTTTAATTTATTAAATTAAATAAAGGTTTTATGAAAATAATGTAAAAGAAAAAAATGTTTTGGTAATTTTTAATGCAGAATAAAATCATGAAAATAATTAAAATAGCATAAAATATTAAATAAATAGAAAATAGAAAATATTGAAAAGTTGAAGTTTGGAAAAAGAAAGGTAAAACCGGTATTTGGGAGGATCGAACGAGGGGACATGTGAAATATCTCCTCAAAACACAAGTCTTAACCTTTGGGCCAGCGTGCTCTTTGTGTTGGAAAGGCTGAAACATTTGAATAAAGCGATGACACGTCTGGGTATATTTGAAACACAATCGTCGTGGACCCCGGGACTTATGAATGGGCGAATCAAAACATTTCTTTTTATACCTTGCACCCTGCGGTCACGCACGAGTCAGACTAGGGCTCAGGTCACCTTCTCAGGAAGTCAGATCTTGAACTGCAAAATACATAGATTCGAGGATTGGGATTAATGCTACCCCCTAAATCGGATTCTGAGTCCAATGGTGGTCTCGTTTTTCCTGAATCATTTTGCAATATGAGATTGAAACTCACGATTCTAAGAACCCAATGGCAAATCGTGCGATTCTACGTCCAACTTCTCAGCGATTGCCCGGATCGATCATGTGAACCTCGAGACACAGCAAATCATTAGAATCGATTGAAACAAGCGGGTAATAAAATCACGAATTCAAGAAAAATCAATTATGTATGCATGTATGGTTCGATTGGATGTTTTAACCCATGTTGAAGTGTACCTCAAACACTCTTGGAAACGATGAAGTGGTTGGTTTGGTGAAAGTGGGAACTTTTGATTGATTTTCAAGTTTCTTGAAAAAATTTGCAAGTTTGGGTTCTTTTTTGGGTTAGGGTTTCGTGTCCTTTTCTTGGCTATGATGCTTGATATTTATAGAGAGGATTGGAAGGGAAAAAGGAATGGAAAAGATTTGATTTGGAGCATTCAATATTTTTCAAATAAAATCAATTTTCTTGAAAAATTTGATTTCTTCAATAAAGATCAAGCACGAATTTGCAGAGTATATTGGGCTATCTTGGACTTAAGGAACATATAAATCGACCACTTTTTGGAAAAAATGATTTTCATATTTTATATGATTTAATTTTGAATTAAATGTTCTAAAATTCAAAATAAAATCAATAAAATAGAAAATACCATAGCCAAGCATTTATAGGTCAAGAATATTGTCATGAACAAGTTTGGATCAAAAGATTATAAGCCCATTTGGAAAATTTTGCATTTGACCAAAATGTCCTTTTGTGCTGATGTCCAAAATTGCCCAACTTCGAATGGTGTATCTTGCTCAATTTTCCACATTTTGAGTGTTCTTGGACTTTTTGGAGCTCTAAGAGTCCTCTAACCAATGTCTTTGGTCTCATCTCAATTGGAGTTACCATGCTCAAAATATCTTCAAAACAAAAGTTGACTTTTGTTGACTTTGAAAATGACACTAATGTTTTGAGCTATACCTCTCAAATGAAGCATTTTTTGGACATTCTTGTGAGACATGAAGTTGTAGAAATTGAATTTCCTTCAAAACAAGAGGTGGTGGAAAATTTACGAGAAAGTATGAGAAAGTTATGATCGGTCAAGTTGAGTTGACTTTTCATCTAGAAACCTAATTTAGAAAGTTTGACTTTTAGGCAAATCTTGAGTTTTCTTGATGAATCATGATCAACCCTTGATCAAATGATGAATGTAACTTCAAAATGAGGATGTTGACCAAAATCATAAGTTTGGTATATTGACCACGATTGACTTTTGTCCATACGATTTTGACCATAAAACAATTATGCGAGAAACTTGACTTGTGGCTTGAAACTTGACATGGAGAATCTTTGAAGCATATGAGGAGGCATGAAGACCATTGGAGATGTTGGAAGCCCATCTTGACTTGAGAGATACAAACCCTAGTTTGGGTTGATTGTCTAGGAGAGAGTTTGTCGATCGACTCTTGAGGAGTCTTTGAGCATAGATGTATGAAATCTTTTGAGAAGATGGAGGCAAATTTTGGGGTATGGCAGGACTGTGTAACTGGGAGGCGTAGGAGAGTCAGCGAGGTGACTGGGCATTGTTTCAAAAGCTTGCGAAGTCTCGAAGAATTCACCCTCCACTCGAGGTGTCAGATGATTGTAGATATTGATATATACTCTTCTTCACCACATCTGTGACAACCTTCCCTTTTACGGGTACTTTAGCTTTTGATGTAAGGTAGAAGTAGCGCGCCCCATGTATCAGCGAGGCGTCAAGTAGGCAAAATGGTGGACGAATGTCACGTAACAAAATGTGGAATCGAAGTGGGAACCGACTTTATGATGATGAGCTCTCAATCTTTATTCGCTTAGAACCATCAAAAGCTCTCCGGTGTCCTTTGGGTCTCGGAACCAACGCCCGACATCAAGTCGATCAAAAGCGATCTTGAGGATATTGAGCGAGCAGGTATCCACAAAACATGAGATAGTATGAGTGCCCACATTCAAGAAGATGTGCAGGCTTTGTTGTGTTCTTTCGGCGGGAGTCAATCGACATCGGAGAAACCTAGGCCGTTGTTGGCGGCCGGGCTAGCAATACAAACTTCGTGAGTCGGTGGTAGTGTCTTGCGGTGTGTTGAAACTTCACGAGGCATTAGCATGAGCCTCGGAGCACAAAGCGAGCAAGCATGGAAATTTTAGATGAGGTTGTCCCAATTGTTCCACAATTGTAGTCACTCTTCTTGATAATCTTGAAATTTCCTCCATTTCTTGTTGGAGGTGTCTTGATAACTTCCTTTGGTATACGGTTGAGCGGGATGAGTCATTGGTTCTTTCCCTAGCTTGGGAATGGATTGAATAGGCTGGAATGCGGTTGAGTCGCGGTGTCTTTTGGAGGAGAGATATGGAGAGATACTCTTGGGTTAGTCCTGCCAGATCAGGTGATGTTGTCAATGTCGAATGGTAGCTTAATTGTAAGATCTTGATGGTCGGGAGGGTCTTGCTTGACACCATGATAGTAAACATCGACTCCATAATTCCAAGGGATAGCCTTATCGGAGGAATATGGAAATGGTCTTGGAGAAGTAATGATGAGGGCGCCACCTAGGCACGAATCGTGAGAGGAAATCCTTATGGTGTTAACATCGCATAGTCTTACGAGGAAATCGTCACCCCGTAGGTTACCTTAACATCTTGAATAGGAATCTTGTAGCTCTCGAGAGCAGTGTACTTCACCATGTAATCATACTTTCACTTGGCTGCCCCAAGGTTATCCCACACGGATAGTACGATTTAGTTTGCATTGTGATCTTGACTTAGACATTTCTTCTGCACCACACTTGGGTGGTTTCGAGAATAGTATCTCACGGTTATCCATCATGCCTTTGAACCGTCTTCTCAACAGCACAACCATCGGTAGCGGATGGGCACAGCAACGATTCTCTGGGCATCTGGGTTGACATGCAACACAGCAAATTCTTCTTAACAGTCATGGAGGAATGGTCGAGTCATACATGTTGAAAACATAAGTATAAATCACCAACTGACATTGGAACTCTTGTCATGATTAGGCATAGGCGCGTTGATCATTGGTCTCGGAGGATCAAATTCAATGCCTTAGCTTGATCATATCTTGAATCTTGTTCTTGAGCCCAGCAATCAGCCGATTAGCTATGTCACAGGCTATTGGAATGGTAAGCACACTTAGCATTAGGATTGTATTCGGAGAGGAAGTGTTGACATTACGGAGGATCCCTCAAGGTGTCATTCTGCTTTCAACATGTGTTGCAAGGCTTGCGACAATGGCATGTTGATCTTAAATGGCTTGTATCTTCGTGGCGCGTTAAAGCTCATGCGTTGTCTGGCAATTGTC